>CM055068.1:31480895-31523125 GCA_029204045.2 Tillandsia leiboldiana | reverse complement strand
CTTGAGCTTTGAGGAAACACCGATCGAATCTTGGCGCGTGAGGATAATAATCTACGCAAGGACGATCCCCTACGTGAAGGGGCAAAGGCGTAACCAGGGAAGCGCGCGGCCAGACAGGGAACTGGAGATGAAGGTATAGAGTGAGGTGCTTTTCTCCGAGTTGTTTAGGATGAGGTTGAAGTAAAGTTTCGAGGGACGAAACTTCTTTAAGTGGTGGTGTGGGGTAAGATCACGACTTTTTCGTGTATCGTTTTAACCCTCTTGCTAATAAACGACATGTTAGGAAAGTTGAATTATCCGTTCTCTTAAGTTTGACTAACACACGGTGCAGGTATTTTTCGGTGATAGAGCTCGAAAAACGATGAACATCGGTGCACATCGGATTTAAAATCCGACCTTAACCGGATCCCCCGGAATGGGGTTTTGAAGGTCGCGTAACCGTAGTGTGCATCGGAATCCGTGGCTAAAGATCGGGCACGCTTTTCGAGGAATTGTGGAATTATCTCGTGGGAATTAGATTTTATTGTTAATAATAAATATCTTGATTGTGGATTTTTCCTTTTTACGTACATATGAAAAGAAAATTAAAGAAAATAATTAATAATAAAAGATATTATATCCCGTTTACCGAAAGGAAAACCCCTAGTTTTAAAAGATTGTTACGGCTTTTTGTGTTGGCAATTTCGTGAGTTGTTACGGAATTTGAGTTGGCGTAGTTTCGTGAAAGTCTCAAGTCTTGAAGATTGAAGGTGAAGAAAGTTGGATCATTTAACTCAATCTCAAGAAAGAAGAATTCAAAAGGATCAGGTATGTTTAACTAAAGAATTTGTGTGATCCGAATACTTCTTGTAGTGTAGAAACACTTGGAAGAATCTTTCATTGCATAAAAATCAAAAACTGGACTTGGGACATGTTCAGGATCCGGATCAGGTTGTTCGATCCGGATCCCGAAGGTGGTTCGTTCATACATCGTCGCAATCCGGATCGTAGTCTCTTGATCCGGATCCCGAACGTTGATGTTTGGTGAACTGTATGAACGATCCGGATCGTAGTCACATGATCCGGATCCCGAACCTTCGTTTTTCTGGAATTGGCTGTTTCGTTATGACGATCCGGATCCTAGTTATCACGATCCGGATCGCCGTCCGTAAAATCCAGAAATGGCAGGTTTTTGATTCTTATCTCCTTCCTAGGGTTTCTAACCTATAAATACACCCTATGACTCCTTTTCTAGGGTGAATCCACATAGCCGTCATTTTCATATATCATCTTATACGGCTATAGATCCACATATAGAGAAGAAAGGAAATCATTAGAGAATACTCTATGTTTCTTCATCTATATTGATTAGTTTGATTCTAGGTTTTCATACTCACATCTTGAGTTGAATCAAACTAATGAATACTTAGATGGTATTTCCGATCTATCTTTGATCTAAGTATTCGGCGGATCATCACCACCCAAAAACAACGATTTACCCCAAAATCGGCGCGTGGATTCGCGTGTCCTTGTGGATTCAAGGTTCAATCGCTCTCGTGGATTCGGAGCGAGGCACGTTCGTGGATTCGAACGGTGCTATTGGGTGAAGACCGTGGATTCGGTCGGACGTCGTGGATTCGACGTTGGACGCCGTGGATTCGGCGTTGGGCGCAGATCGTGGATTCGAGAAGCGTCGGAGCGAGCGGAGAAGATCCTCTAGGAGCGTATGGAAAAGGTTGAGTCGTAAGTGTGTACGGTAAATCACCTTGTACGTGTTTTAATTCTAGTGGATTTCTGCCGTGTTATCGGTCCCGTGGTTTTTTACTCCGGTGATGGAGTTTTCCACGTAAAAATCTTGCGTGTTATTTTATTTTCCGCATTGGGTTTTTATCGCAACGATTTTTGGAGTGTTTATACGTTTACACCTATTCACCCCCCTCTAGGTGTTTCTTCCCCTATTTAGATCCGTATTATATACGACCCAACAAGTGGTATCAGAGCGGGAATAGGGTTGTGAACAATGGTTGAAGGTGGAAACATCAATCGACCCCCTTTCTTTGATGGAACAAATTATGCGTACTGGAAAGTACGGATGAAAGCCTTTTTATCTTCCATCGACGAAAGGGTGTGGCATTCAATTGAATCAGGATGGACTAATCCAACTGAACTTATCTCTGATGTTCACACCTTAAAACCTAGGTCGAAATGGACCAAGGAAGAGTTTGAGTTATCTTCTTACAATGGCAAGGGAATTAATGCTATTTTTAATGCCTTATCTCAAACTGAATTCTCTCGCGTCTCGGCATGTGAGACTGCGAAAGAAATCTGGGATGTTCTCCAGGTTACACATGAGGGAACTAACCTCGTGAAGATTCAGAAACTGCAATGCTTACGAGCAAGTTTGACTCTATCTTGATGGCAGAAAATGAATCTTTCACGGACTACTATACACGATTGCAAGACATCGTAAACTCATGTGCTAATCTGGGAGAGAAGATTCCAGAATTTAAGATTGTAAGAAAAATCTTAAGAACTCTTCCTGAACGATTTCGCCCAAAGGTTACTGCCATTGAAACTATTAAACACCCGGACGAAATACGTGTAGAAGAATTAGTTGGTTCATTACAAACTTATGAAATGACTTTTAATACTAACAATTCTTCTGGAAAAGCATCCACTTCTAAGTCTTCAGGTTATGCGTTGAAAACAACTAAGGAAGAAGACGCGGATACATCCTCCTCGGACGATGACGAGAACCTTTCTATGGAGGAATTTGAGAAGCAGCTCGCTCTCTTGACAAGGAATTTTCGCCGCAACTTTCGAAGGGGTAATTCAAGCAAATCTCCATCCTTCGGAAAGTGGAACAAAGGCAAGGGTACTCCAAGTTACAAGTCAAGAAAGCAGGAGAACTTCTCAAAGGATAAGAAAAGTTCAGAAGGACAACTGCAATGCTTCAAATGTCGAGGCTACGGCCACATTGCAACGGAGTGTCCTAACAAGTATCCGGCAAAGAAGAAGGCGATGCAAGTCGTCACTTGGGATGACAACTCAACGTCAAATGAGTCGTCTTCAAGTGATGAAGAAAAGAGCTCCACGGCATTCCACGCGTCCACATCTTCACCATTCATGTGCTTTATGGCAAGTACATCTGAATCATTGTCCAACTCCACTGTTGAAAAGAATGCAACGGACAATGAATCGGATGATTCGGAAGGTGAAGAGTTTGCTCTAGCCTACCACAGACTTTTGAGGGACTCAAAGAAAGTGGCTAAGCAAAACAAGAGTTTGAGAGGGAGATTGCATGATCTCGAAGAAGAAGCAAAAGAGCGACTTCTCTCTCAAACGCTCTTGAAGTGGAAAGGGAAAACCTGATAAAAGAAATGCTTCCCTTCAAGAGTCCAATGAGCAACTTGAAAAGGAACATACAAATCTGGTGGATAACGCGAATCACTTTTCAAAGCTCTACAACGAGGCTCGACAGGATAACCTGGAAATGACAAAGACCATTTTCCAACTCAAGAATGACTTACAGCGATTCTCTTCAGGAAGGAGTAAGTTGGATAGACTTCTTGGTCTTGGTCAATCAAATAGGTTCGGCCTCGGATACACTCAAACTGGAAACAGTCCAAGTTCGAGTGAGACAGTTTTTGTGCCTCAGTCGGTATCTCCTCCTCCGACACCGGAATTCAAGACAAACAACGACAACAAACCTACTTCATCCTCTTTGGGATCGTCAAGATCTAAGGTATGTTTTCGTTGTGGTGTTTCAGGGCACATAAGAAGATATTGCAAGACGGGAGTCGAACGCTCATCTCAAGCACCTCTTGCATCAACTACCAAAAAGGCTCCTTTCCGGAAATCAAAGCAAAACTTTTCAAATGAAAAGAGACTTGGTAGTTCACCGCGCAAGACGACTTCATCAAGGAGCAACAATCGTTTTAACAAGACGCTTTCACCTAGGCACAAAACTTCACGACCATTACAGACGCATTCCAAAAGGTTTGGGTGCGCAAAGGTGAAATTTTCCCTTGTCTTGTTTCCAATATTTCCTTGCATGCATATGATAGCTCGTCTTGGTATCTGGATAGCGGGTGTTTGTGAGGACCTGGATCCCCACGTCGAGATTACTGGATCATCTACAGCTCCCGGAGGCCTATGTGGCGTGTTGGTGGTATTTGTGCCCCAATTGGACATTAGTGTTGGGCTCAGTGTGTTTAATGGATCACGTGGGTGATCATTGGACTCCGTCGGATCGTTAAGTGGTTTCGCGCGCCAAGGATATTTAAATTGGACTCAGTGCGAAGTTTGGACCAAGGATTACCTTTCCGGATGCCTTCGGCAAATTTTGGAGTTGGAATTTGGCAAATCGGACTTCGGATTCGGATTCAGCGCGCGAAAACGGTTAAAACGGACTACCCACTTGTCATTTTTGAGCTCGGTACTGTTCACGCCGGAACAGTGTTCCCGGCGGCGGCGGCAGCGGCGGAGCGGCCGCCGGCAGCGCGGCGGACGGAGGCGCGGGCCGCCCGGTCCACGCGGCAGGCGTGCACCGGGGGCGGGACGCGTGGCGGCTCGGGAGTGGGCCGGTCCGCGGGGCGCGGTCTACGGGGAGTGCGGGGCGCACGGTGGACCGGGGTGGACACGTGGCAGGTTTGCATTGGTTCGGTCCACAGGATTTCGTGCACCGGGTTCACTAGGCAGTGGCCTGACACGTGGCGTTCTCCGATTGGTGGGGCTACTGTGCGCGGCAGGGTGGCAGGCGGCGGCGTCAGGCGCACGTGGCGCGGTCGGGCGGATTCCCGCGCTTGGGGAGGACACGTGTCGTCGTCCGCGGGTGGCCACGCGGCGCGACGGGTACGGCTGGGGCGGCTGTCGCCTGTTTGGCGGGCGACGTGGAGGCCTGGATGGGATTCGGGCGGCTACAGTGTTCGGGCGCGGGGGGTTTCGGGCTGCTACAGTGCGCGCCCGAAAACTCCCAGCGCCCGGAAACGGGGACTTATTCGGTATTTTCCAATTGTTTCTGCTGCCTATAAAAGGCGATCCGAGCTCCCTTCTTCTCCCTTTTTCCGCCATTTCCAGCCTCATCTCGCCTGGGTGTCTTCAACAAAGATGATCCCCGAGTTTGGATGCATCTTTCTGCAAAGTTTTGGGATTTTTGGTGGCACGCTTATCGAGGTTTCTATTTTTACGGCGCGGCGCGACGCTCGTTCGTTTGTGGTCTTCTTCGTCGCGTTTTGGTGCGAGGACCCTCCCGGCCTACCCCGAGCACCTTTTTCGGTGATTCTTGCGCCGTTGGCTTCACGACAGGTAGGGCTATGTTTCCCATGTTTACTGGTTTTTCCCATTCCGAGCTTTTCATGGGTCTTTCGGATCATCTTGTAACCCCTTTTTCTGGGCGGAGTTTTGGGACAGCGGTGCGGTATTTTGGCGATATCTTCGCGCACAGGCATCGGATTGGGGCGATTCAAGAGGCGATTTGCATCTACACATCACGAGGAATATGCCCAAATTTTCTTGGAATTTTCTGAATATTTCTCGAAGGTGAAGATTATCTGTGAACAGTAATTGTTGCTACAGTTTTTGAGTGTAGTTTGATTCGGGGTGGTTCCCTTGTCCGAATTGTTTCTCAGTGTAGGAAGCTCGGAATTGGACGTGCAGGTACTCGTTTCGAAGGTATCGACGCGAGGATTACTGTGGTATTTTTATTGGATTTTTCTGGGCACTTGCAGCAGGTGAAATATGCGCGGCTTTGGGACTGATTTTCAGATTGTGTATGTTTGGTTAATTTTGGAATAAAAGTGTAATGTTGAGCGTTATTGTTGTGCCAGGGTGTTTTTAGCTGTTGAAGCCGAGGCTTGCGCGACTTGTACCGTGGGTGTTATGTTGGCAGATTTTGGACCGCGGGCGTCTACCCACTTCACCGACTTCAGGTTTGCCTTGGGTTAAGCGCTTCAGGTGGGTGAGCTTATTTTCAGTAATTGTTTAAGGCAATGTTTATGCTGTGGCAGGTATAAGTCCACTTGTGGGGATGTCACCCCTCTATGACTGATTGCATGCATGTGTAGGGTACATAGTTTATATTGGTAAGTAGGTAAGCTTGTTATTGATATCGGTATAAATGATTGCAAGAATAGTATTTATGAGGTATACTGAGGATTTGCATGACTTGGACATCTATATGATGACTAGTGTAAGCTTACCTAGGATAATGTTACCCTATGAGATTCTATAACATGCCATGTTAGCACATAGCCTTTCTTGTGGTTGGATTATGATTTGGGACAGGATTTCGTAGCTATGTGCGGATTTGTACTCTGAGGAGTTATTCTGATCATTCTATTAATGAACCCTGAGTTGTGGACAGTTTTAGTTTTGAGATTCCGGCATGTTGCTTATTCCTAAAGGAACTATTATTATGCTTTACCCCCTTTATTTCCTTGAGGACATTTGCATGCTTGTAGGGTCATGTAGTTAGGCCATCTTTTACTGCTGCACTACTTATTGGAACTTGACTTAGGAGAAACCATGCTTTTCCTTTCTCCTTCTTGTTAGTCAGGGTGGTCAGTGTTGCTCAGGGTTCGAGCAGGGGGTCTGGGTAGTGTAGTCGGGACTTCGTGTCTGGGACAGGTTGGTTTAGTTGCGGGGCTTTGCGGCAACCGCGGATATTGGGCGGTTGACCGGATGTTTCTCTATGCACCAGATTGGGGTGTCGGTTTTCCCTAGTGGATGGAGTTTCCCACTTATCGTTTAGTTGCATCCGATTGAGGTCGGGTCTTTCCTGGTGGTTGAGTTTTCCCACTTTGATCTGATTGATGATCGAGCCCTGCTGTTTCGAGATATTGTTTGATGTTGATGACAGAGATGCTTTACTCCGTGTGGGTAGCTCCCTCGAGTGCCGCTCGCGGAGTAGGCTTCAGACCGTGTTGGGTTCCGGTCAGACCGTGTTGGGTTCCGGTCAGACCGTGTCGGGTGCCGGTCAGACCGTGTTGGGTTCCGGTCATTTGGACAGTGGATATACTGAGTTCGAGAGATTGGTGACAGAGCAGGCAGTACCGGGTTTTACACCAGTTCATTCGATTGAGTTTATTTCGGTCAATACTTTCATTGTTACACTCGTGCGCTGGGGGGCCGAGGATAGACTGGTAGTTGAGTTTAGGTCAGTGATAGTATTGTTGTGAGCCGTCTGGGTGGATGGTGGTCCCGTGATGTTGCGAGTACTTTGACCGCTGTGTGAGAGGTTGAGCATCTTGATTCTATCCGTTCTGAGAGAGAGAGCGTGGATTTTGACCATAGCCTGCATGATCCTCTACTCGATAGCAAGCTAGTCCGTTTGGACACCCTACGTAATTCCTGCCCGTCTTTGGGAGGTGGTTGTAGGTGGATGCAGGTTTGACTGGACCAGATGTGGCAGACAGTTCGATTGGGTCGTTGGTGCACTTTATGTGCTAGTGGTTGCATACCCCTGTTTGGGGTCTCCCCTTTTGTCTTAGTTAGGAGCAGGGTAGCTGTTGAGAGTCTCCAGCCTACCCATTTCAGTCTTATGACTTGGGTCATTTTTGTCTCTTGAGGACTTGGTCGGCAGACACGTCGGGTCTGGCGGTGGTACCCACTGAGAACTCCCTTTTTGGTGTAGTTCTCACACCCTTTGGGGGTTTTCTCCCCCCTTTTTCTCTCCTCTCTTTGGTTGTGCAGAGTCTTAGCAGGTGGTGGCCGACTCTGCGGTTGTTGATCGTGGCGAGGGAGTCGCGAGCTAGATCCCTACCCGGCGTTGGAGAGTAGCGGTACCCTTCAGAGGAGATCAGCAGTAGATTAGTTGTTTCTTTTTCCTACTTGAGAGACTTTGTAGTGAGGATATTTTGTATCGAGAGACTGTACACTGTTGTATATTATTGGAGTTACCTCCCAGTTGGGTTTAGAGCTTGTACTTGAGGATTTATTATTATTATTATTTTGGGAGGCAGACAGTGTTGTTTATTTTCAGTTGTACAGTGATTGATTTTAGTTACAGCAGATTCTTATTATAGCTCTGATATCTGTTTAGTTGTAGCACTTTTCTTGCAGGTAGGACGCTTCGCCTATGCAGGTTGGCATAGGTGGCGGATCTGTTGGCGGGCCCGGGTCGCAGTTTCGACCCTGGGGCGTGACAGATTAGAGTGGTATCAGAGCCTAGGTTGTAGGTCATGGTGGACATAGAAACCCTAGGCTTATGGTTTGACCCTTGGTTGACTTTGTGAGAGTCGTGATTTTGCGAGAGTCCTGATTGAGTTTTATACCTCTCCCAAGGGACGGGAGGAGTGATTGGCATGTTTATTCTCCTAAGTAATTATGTTGGCTGCAGACAACATAATGCTGTGGAATGGGTGACATGCTTTAGACTTTCGCTGGATTGGGTCGAGTGTTGTTGTGTGTTGTTTTGTTGTTTCGTCGTGGCGAGCGGTGTCTCCCCGACGCTGGGTTTTGACCCGTGTGCATCCTGTCATGGCAGTTGAGCTTGAGCAGTTGGTTCTGGGGCCGGATACCCGGATTGAGGTCAGAAAACCCCGGACCCAGATGACAGGATTGTCGGAGGCTTGTCAGCGGCTGAGGGAGCAGCTGGTCTTGATGACACAGTTGCCGGAGCACTGAGTAGCCCCCTCTGTGCCAAGGTTTAGTGTCGAGGCACCGAGGCAGGGTGGATGGTTGACGGCTGGTGAGCCGTGGGGCATGGTCGACCTATGGAGCCATGTTTGGCAGATGAACCACCCCGACTCGTAAGATTGAGTTTGGAGCCTTTGAAGGCAGAGTCGCGGCCGGTGGTGATGGAGTAATTAATTGAGAGCCTCCTTGTGCTAGAGAGTGTATGCAGTTGTTGAACCGTGCGCTCCGGATTCGAGGGACGAGGCGCATAGGATATAAGATTGGGAGTGGATTGCGCCAGGATACCTTCCTGTTATTCAGTCCCTTCATTGTGGATTTAGACGCCTCGCGGGAGCAGGCACCGTGTATGGAGCGCGGCATTGCAGTTCCTTTGGATAGGGATCTGCCGCCAGGAGGTGAGTTCTGGATTTGGGCGCTTGGCGCCGGATGATGGAGGACAGATCGGCCGGCAGGGGCATGACCAATTTTCTTTTCTTGGATGACGAATTCCCGAGATGTCAGAGGTCGGGTGGACCCCGAAGGCGACATCAGTGTTTTATTTGAGTGGCGCAGCGGAAGCGTGGATTTGTTATCTGTGGAGGACCTTATTCGTCGCCTCAATGTGATCAGAGACAGAGGTCGTGCTTCCTTGTGATAGCCCTGATTTTCAGGCAGATTGAGCGACAACCACTTGCTTTGAGCGGATGAATCTGTGCCGCCCGGTTGGAGGGCGCCACGGTAGTGGATTGAGTGTCGCAGGTGGGATTTCACCACGGTAGTCGGAGTTAGAGCATGATCCACTCTTACATGGGTTAGAGGCAGATTAGTTACCACGTGCACCAGAGGTACAGGTTCCTGTTGTTGTTGTGCACGTGGAGGAGGCTTTTGGATCATGTCCAGTGCGGCCGAGACCGCGAGATGCCGGCAGAATTATTGGAAATTTTAGCAATTAGGTGTTTTGACCTTATGCTTGAGATGGTTGGGCACTATGCCACAGGATGTTTGACTGCGGCAAGAGAGGACTTTGATCTTCGGCAAGGCGGGCAATTGGAGGCTTGCTCGTGGAGGTTGTTAGAGCACTCCGGTTTTAGCGACCGGATGAGAGGTGCTTACGGCGGCACCGGGACTCAGGGATATCTCTGTTACCCGCGAGATCCCGTGTGTGGATTCACCTTAGTTGTTGGTAATGCCGCCGGTTAGGGAGATAGAGATTGTGTTTGATGTGGTTCGAGGGACCGCACCACCCTGGACAGCACCTCATTGGATATCACCGGTAGGGCTGAGAGAGACCCGATGGCACTGCTGCAGGGGCCGATGGATCGGGGGGTCTGTTTGACCTAGTGCCACGCCGTTGGTATACGGTGGTGATGCCACATCGTTGATACACGGATGTGAGGGTCCTTTTATGGTATCTAGGACCTTATTGATGGAGTTGTACTCCGGCAGTTGGTGTATGATCCGAGTGCCCACTTGGAGTTAGACAGCTGAGGACTTCGCCTAGGTGGCGTTGCGGACGCGGTGGGGGCATTCTGAGTTGTTAGTGAGGCCCAATGGAATGACGATTGCCCTGTGGACTTCAAGATCTGAGGAATAGTAGGTCCCAGTTGTACTTGGACGGACTGGGAGTGGTGTTTTCCGTGGATATTTTGATTTACTCCCAGAGTGACTTGGAGTACTAGGAGCACTTTGTGGATGTGCTACCATGCCCGTGTGGATGAAGCGGTATGCCAAGTTAGGGAGGTACAGTTGTAGCTGCAGAAGCATACCTTCTTGGGTCGCTTTGTTCGAGCCGTAGGGACGGCGGTGGAACCTGACCAAGTGGATGTTATTCAAGTTGACCGAGACCAACTTTCATTCTTGAGGTGAGAAGCTTCTAGACTTGGCGGTGCCAAGAGAGCATGGCCAATGGATAATGTGACTGGTATTAGCGCCAATGCTAGTGTTTCCTGTGTTGGGAGATGGAATTGTGTGTTTTGGTGATGCCTCCCATTGTGGCGGTAGAGTTACCGTGGGTGGATCTTCGGTCCACACTTCTTTAGTCCAACCCTGTGAGTGCTGTGGCAGGATGAAACACTGTTTTTGCAGGCAGCTTGGATTCCACAGTTGAGCCTTTCGGTACGTCCTTTATTTCCAGCTTGGATTGTTATACCTGGGCGTAGGCCATGCCTGCTTGGCTATCAGTTCTGATTACTCAGCATCTTGAGTGGGATTTTCGCGGATCGTTGTTGCTGGTTTGGGATTTTTGACCGCGAGTTTGAGCCTCCGCATTATGATCGCCTTTCGAGCCAGTTTTCCCTCCCGTTCACTGACGGTTTGGTCCCCGTCAGGGCATCTTTTCGACCCGGGGGTCTGTTGGAGTTATGTTGGCTTGTTGAGTGTCCAACCGTGGCTTGAGATTGTGCCTCTTGAGGATCCCTTTTGAGGGTAGCTCGTGGTCGAGTAGGCCACTCGGGTGATTTGTGATCGGAAGTAACCGAGTGAAGACCCCAGCTTATTGGATCTTTTTCCTCATAGGATGAATTTGTGGGTATACTTCGGGTGATCCTGGTTGAGTAGACACCAGGAGGTGGTTTGGGGCGTGTTGCGCTGTTGATTATTCTGTTTCCCCCGGCTCTTGATGGGGCCTCTGTGTTGTTTCACGTCTCAGCTCTGGAGTGTGTTGCTTTTGGATCCCTCGCCCGTGATCGACTTGCCCCTTTTGAGATCTGTGATTGTTGGAGTACGAAGGACGCCCGTTGCGATTTCTGGCTCGTGAGATGAGAGAATCGCATGTCGGGCCATGCCGTACTTGTTGTTGTTGTTGTTGGGAAGTAATCACGGGGAGTGAGTGATGTTTCGGGAGCTGGAGGCTTTATTGATGAATACCTACCCGTGGTATGTGGGACCCTTGGGGGATTTGAGCTAGTTTCGAGGACGAAAACTTTTCTTAGTGGGGGAGGATGTGAGGACCTGGATCCCCACGACGAGATTACTGGATCATCTACAGCTCCCGGAGGCCTATGTGGCGTGTTGGTGAGATTTGTGCCCCATTTGGACATTAGTGTTGGGCTCAGTGTGTTTTTGGATCACGGGGGTGATCATTGGACTCCGTCGGAGCTCCAAAAGTGGTTTCGCGCGCCAAGGATATTTAAATTGGACTCAGTGCGAAGTTCGGACCAAGGATTACCTTTTCGGATGCCTTCGGCAAATTTTGGAGTTGGAATTTGGCGAAATGGACATCAAATTCGGATTCAGCGCAGCGAAACGGTTAAAAACGGACTACCCACTTGTTATTTTGGGCTCTGGACACTGTTCACGCGCCGGAACAGTGTTTCCCGCGGCGGCGGCAGCGGCGGAGCGGCCGCAGGCAGCGCGGCGGGCGGAGGCGCGGGCCGCCCGGGTCCACGCGGCAGGCGTGCGCCGGGGGCGGGACGCGTGGCGGCTCGGGAGTGGGCCGTCCGCGGGGCGCGGTCTACGGGGGAGTGCGGGGCGCACGGTGGACCGGGGGTGACACGTGGCAGGTTTGCATTGGTTCGGTCCACACGATTTCGTGCACACGGGTTCACTAGGCAGTGGCATGACACGTGGCATTCTCCGATTGGTGGGTCTACTGTGCGCGGCAGGTGGCAGGGCGGCGGCGTCAGGCGCACGGTGGGCGCGGTCGGGCGGATTCCCGCGCTTGGGGAGGACACGTGTCGGCGTCTGGGGGGCGCGACGTGTCGCGCGGGGAGCGGCTGGGGTTGCTGTCCGCTGTTTGGCGGGCGACGTGGCGGCCCAGGAGGGATTCGGGCGGCTACAGTGTTCGGGCGCGGGGATTTCGGGCTGCTACAGTGCGCGCCCGAAAATTCCCAGCGCCCGCGGAAATCCGGACATATCCGGTATTTTCCAATTGTTTCAGCTGCCTATAAATAGCGATCCGAGCTCTCTTCTTCTCCCTTTTTCCACCATTTCCGAGCCTCTTCTCGCCGGGGTGCCTTCAGCAAAGTTGATCCTCGTGTTTGGCTGCATCTTTCTGCAAAGTTTTGGGATTTTTGGTGGCACGCTTATCGAGGTTTCTATTTTTACGGCGCGGGCGCGACGCTCGTTCGTTTGTGGTCTTCTTCGTCGCGTTTTGGTGCGAGGACTCCCCCGGCTTACCCCGAGCACCTTTTTCAGTGATTCTTGCGCCGTTGGCTTCACGACAGGTAGGGCTATGTTTCCCATGTTTACCGGTTTTTCCCATTCCGAGCTTTTCATGGGTCTTTCGGATCATCTTGTAACCCCTTTTTCTGGGGCGGAGTTCTGGGACAAGCGGCGCGGTGTTTGGGTGATATCTTCACGCACAGGCATCGGATTGGGGCGATTCAAGAGGCGATTTGCATCTACACATCACGAGGAATATGCCCAAATTTTCTTGAATTTTCTGAATATTTCTCGAAGGTGAAGATTATCTGTGAACAGTAATTGTTGCTACAGTTTTTGAGTGTAGTTTGATTCGGGGTGGTTCCCTTGTCTGAATTGTTTCTCAGTGTAGGAAGCTCGGAATTGGACGTGCAGGTACTCGTTTCGAAGGTATCGACGCGAGGATTACTGTGGTATTTTTATTGGATTTTTCTGGGCACTTGCAGCAGGTGAAATATGCGCGGCTTTGGGACTGATTTTCAGATTGTGTATGTTTGGTTAATTTTGGAATAAAAGTGTAATGTTGAGCGTTATTGTTGTGCCCAGGGGTGTTTTTAGCTGTTTGAAGCCGAGGCTTGCGCGACTTGTACCGTGGGTGTTATGTTGGCAGATTTTGGACCGCGGGCGTCTACCCACTTCACCGACTTCAGGTTTGCCTTGGGTTAAGCGCTTCAGGTGGGTGAGCTTATTTTCAGTAATTGTTTAAGGCAATGTTTATGCTGTGGCAGGTATAAGTCCACTTGTGGGGATGTCACCCCTCTATGACTGATGCATGCATGTGTAGGGTACATAGTTTATATTGGTAAGTAGGTAAGCTTGTTATTGATATCGGTATAAATGATTGCAAGAATAGTATTTATGAGGTATACTGAGGATTTGCATGACTTGGACATCTATATGATGACTAGTGTAAGCTTACCTAGGATAATGTTACCCTATGAGATTCTATAACATGCCATGTTAGCACATAGCCTTTCTTGTGGTTGGATTATGATTTGGGACAGGATTTCGTAGCTATGTGCGGATTTGTACTGTGAGGAGTTATTCTGATCATTCTATTAATGAACCCTGAGTTGTGGACAGTTTTAGTTTTGAGATTCCGGCATGTTGCTTATTCCTAAAGGAACTATTATTATGCTTTACCCCCTTTATTTCCTTGAGGACATTTGCATGCTTGTAGGGTCATGTAGTTAGGCCATCTTTTACTGCTGCACTACTTATTGGAACTTGACTTAGGAGAAACCATAGCTTTTCCTTTCTCCTTCTTGTTAGTCAGGTGGTCAGTGTTGCTCGGGTTCGAGCAGGGGGTCTGGGTAGTGTAGTCGGGACTTCGTGTCTGGGACAGGTTGGTTTAGTTGCGGGGCTTTGCGGCAACCGCGGATATTGGGGCGGTTGACCGGATGTTTCTCTATGCACCAGATTTGGGTGTCGGTTTTCCCTAGTGGATGGAGTTTCCCACTTATCGTTTAGTTGCATCCGATTGAGGTCGGGTCTTTCCTTGGTGGTTGAGTTTTCCCACTTTGATCTGATTGATGATCGAGCCCTGCTGTTTCGAGATATTGTTGATGTTGATGACAGAGATGCTTTACCTCGTGTGGGTAGCTCCCCTCGAGTGCCGCTCCGGAGTAGGCTTCAGACCGTGTTGGGTTCCGGTCAGACCGTGTTGGGTTCCGGTCAGACCGTGTCGGGTGCCGGTCAGACCGTGTTGGGTTCCGGTCATTTGGACAGTGGATATACTGAGTTCGAGAGATTGGTGACAGAGCAGGCAGTACCGGGTTTTACACCGGTTCATTCGATTGAGTTTATTTCGGTCAAATACTTTCATTGTTACACTCGTGCCTGGGGGCCGAGGATAGACTGGTAGTTTGAGTTTAGGTCAGTGATAGTATTGTTGTGAGCCGTCTGGTGGACGGTGGTCCCGTGATGTTGCGAGTACTTTGACCGCTGTGTGAGAGGTTGAGCATCTTGATTCTATCCGTTCTGAGAGAGAGAGCGTGGATTTTGACCATAGCCTGCATGATCCTCTACTCGATAGCAAGCTAGTCCGTTTGGACACCGTACGTAATTCCTGCCCGTCTTTGGGAGGTGGTTGTAGGTGGATGCAGGTTTGACTGGACCAGATGTGGCAGATAGTTCGATTGGGTCGTTGGTGCACTTTATGTGCTAGTGGTTGCATACCCCTGTTTGGGTCTCCCCTTTTGTCTTAGTTAGGAGCAGGGTAGCTGTTGAGAGTCTCCAGCCTACCCATTTCAGTCTTATGACTTGGGTCAGTTTTTGTCTCTTGAGGACTTGGTGGGCAGACCGTCGGGTCTGGCGGTGGTACCCACTGAGAACTCCCTTTTTGGTGTAGTTCTCACACCCTTTGGGGGTTTTCCTCCCCCCTTTTTCTCTCCTCTCTTTGGTTGTGCTGAGTCTTAGCAGGTGTGGCCGACTCTGCGGTTGTTGATCGTGGCGAGGGAGTCGCGAGCTAGATCCCTACCCGGCGTTGGAGAGTAGCGGTACCCTTCAGAGGAGATCAGCAGTAAATTAGTTATTTCTTTTCCTACTTGAGAGACTTTGTAGTGAGGATATTTTGTATCGAGAGACTGTACACTGTTGTATATTTATTGGAGTTACCTCCCAGTTGGGTTTAGAGCTTGTACTTGAGGATTTATTATTATTATTATTTTGGGAGGCAGACAGTGTTGTTTATTTTCAGTTGTACAGTGATTGATTTTAGTTACAGCAGATTCTTATTATAGCTCTGATATCTGTTAGGTTGTAGCACTTTTCTTGCAGGTAGGACGCTTCGCCTATGCAGGTTGGCATAGGTGGCGGATCTGTTGGCGGGCCCGGGTCGCAGTTTCGACCCTGGGGCGTGACAAGGAGTAAGTTGGATAAGCTTCTTGGTCTTGGTCAATCAAACAAGTTCGGCCTCGGATACAATCGAACTGAAGACAATTTTAGTTTGGTTGGGACAGTTTTCGTGCCTCAGTCGGTATCTCCTCCTCCGACACCGGAATTCACGATTAGCAACGACAACAAGCCTACTTCACCCTCCTCGGGATCGTCAAGCACTAAGGTATGTTTTCGTTGTAATTTTGCAGGGCACATTGAAAGAAATTGCAAGATTGGAGCTCAAAGATCAAATCAATCACATCTTGCAATTGCTACCAATGAGTTCACTCCCCGGAAATCAAAGAAGGACTTTTTAAAAGAAAAGAACATTGGTAGTACTTCAAGCAAGACGATGACAAAAGAAAAAGATCAATCATACAAGACGTCTTCATCAAGGAAAATTTCTCAACCATTGTCCAACATACTCTAAAACTCAAAAGGTTTGGGTATGCAAAGGTGAAATCTTTCCTTGCCTTTAATCTTCCTACGATTAAATGTTGTGTAGTTTATGTAGACTATCTTTTTTTCTTTGGACCGACCCGTCAACCATTTTGTGGTAAATGGTATATTTTCTTATTGGTTGATGATTTCTCTAGGTTTTCATGGGTAGCATTTTTAAAAGAGAAAGCTGATACGTTTGATTCTTTTCATGAGATTTGCCATCGTATTATGATTGAAAAGAATGAAAAGATCATTCGTGTTAGAAGTGATAGAGGTGGAGAATTCATTAATTCCAAATTCATTGATTTTTGCACTTCCAACGGCATAAAACATGAATTCTCGGCACCCTATACACCTCAGCAGAATGGTGTTGTTGAGCGCAAAAACAGGGTTGTTCAAGAGATGGCGCGTGTGATGCTTCATAGCCGGAATTTACCGCTATATTTTTGGGCTGAGGCTGTGAACACCGCTGTCTATGTCATTAATCGAGTGTATTTGCGCCCAGGAACTTTAAATACACCATATGAGCTGTGGTTTAGTAGAAAACCGGATATCAAATACTTTCGTATCTTTGGGAGTCGATGTTTTATTTTGCGTGATCGCGAAAATCTTGGTAAGTTCGATTCTCGAAGTGACGAAGGGATCTTTTTGGGTTATTCTACAAATAGCAGAGCATATCGGGTATTTAATATAGAATCTAAAACGATTGTAGAATCTATAAATGTTAAAGTAGATGAAGCTTTTCACTTTGCATCTGAAAAATCTACCCTCGATATCTCTCTTGATGATGATACTCCTGTAAGTGCATCTTCTCATGATAATACTTCCAATATTAATGATGCATCTAATGGTTCTTCAAGTTTATCTGATGTGCAGGAATCATCTCATGTACCTCCGAGTACTCCGTTACAACAAACGTTACGCATCTCCAAGGATCATCCTGAATCAAACATCATTGGAGACCCACAAGAAGGAGTCAAAACTCGGAGACAGTTGGTTTGTGGATTCGCTTGCTACGTTTCCTTGATCGAACCAAAGAACATCGATGAAGCTCTTCAGGATGACTACTGGATTAAAGCAATGCAGGAAGAGCTCCATCAGTTTGAGCGAAACAAAGTCTGGGAATTAACAAAGCCTCCAAAGCAACACAATGTGATAGGTACCAAATGGATTTTCAAGAATAAGAAAAATGAAGATGGTACCATCATCAGGAACAAAGCACGTTTAGTTGCTCAAGGCTACTCTCAAGTAGAAGGTATAGACTTTGATGAAACTTTCGCCCCTGTAGCTAGACTCGAGTCCATTCGTATATTATTCGCGATAGCTTGTCATTTTAAAATAAAATTATTTCAAATGGACGTTAAGAGCGCGCTTTTAAATGGGTTTTTAAATGAGGGAGTTTATGTGGCTCAACCGAAAAGTTTTTGTAGATTGTAAACTACCTAACCATGTTTTTCGTTTGAAAAGGGCTCTTTACGGTTTAAAAGCAAGCACCGCGAGCATGGTACGAAAGGTTGACAAAGCACCTATTGGATAAGGGCTATACTCGATGGGGAGCTGACAGGACTCTCTTTGTGAAGCATTATCAAAATAACTTCATTGTAGCACAAATCTATGTCGATGACATTGTATTTGGTGCGACAAGAGATAATGATGCTTCTAAATTCGCTGAAACCATGGAAAGCGAATTTGAGATGTCAATGATGGGCGAATTGACTTATTTCCTTGGATTGCAAGTGAAACAGTGTGACGAAGGCATCCATTTGTGTCAATCCAAGTATGCTTGGAGTTGGTCAAAAAGTTTGATCTAGAAAATTGTAAAGATTTTCCAACTCCAATGGGAACTAGCAATAAAGGATTAGGAAGTGAATCTTTAGTGAGAATGTAGACGAGAAACTTTATCGGAGTATGATTGGAAGTCTACTTTACCTCACGGCTAGTCGCCCGGATATATCTTTTGGTGTTGGGATCTGCGCGAGATATCAATCTGCACCAAAGGAGGTTCACCTAAAAGCGGTGAAACGGATCATCCGATACATTAAAGGAACCATAAATTTCGGAATTTGGTATCCTATGGGAACAAGTCTAGATATTATTGGATACTCAGATGCCGATTGGGCAGGATCTGTGGATGATCGGAAAAGTACGAGTGGTGCATGTTTTTATTTAGGCCACTGCCTTGTTGCATGGCACAGTAAAAAGCAAAACTGCATTGCACTCTCGACTGCCGAAGCGGAATATATCTCAGCGGGTAGTTGTTCAACCCAACTCATTTGGATGAAAAGTGTGTTGAGCGACTTCCGGATTTCAGCAACTTCGGTAACAATTCTTTGTGACAACACTAGTGCTATAAACATTTCCAAAAACCCTGTGTTGCACTCTAGAACAAAACACATTGAACTTAGATATCATTTTCTTAGAGAGCTAGTTGAATCAAATACTCTTCAACTGTCATATATTTAACTGAAGATCAATTAGCTGACATTTTAACAAAACCTTGGATCAAAAACGTTTTATTCATTTGCGTAAAGCAATTGGAATGCTTTCCTTGAAATAAACTTCTTTTTGAAACTTTTGCTTAGGTTAGGTTTTGTTTTTGTGTTTTTGTTCTTTATCTATGTTTATACATAGTACATTAATTGAGCATGTGTATTATTGACTTTACTTGCATCCTTTCATATAATTAGAAATTTATTATGCTTTGGATATCATAATAATTCAGTTGATGCATTGATCATTTATTTAAATTAAATCAGTTTTTAATTGATCAAAGTCAATTTCTCTCTCAATGATCTCTTGGTATTGTTTTTATCTTATTTGACTATTTGGTTGAGTATGAATTCGAGATCAATCCTTGGTTGAATACTTTATATCTTAAATTAATTGATAGCCAATTGAGGGGGAGTCAAAGAAATGTAAAATGCTCAAAAGATGTGGAAAGAGTTACATCCCAATGAGGAGTGTGAAAACTACCACCACATGGAGGAAAGAGCTACCACCTCGGTCGTCCGAGTACTGTGTGCAGCTACCACATGTATACCAAGCATGGGTTTGTAATTTTTGATTAAATAAAATGCATGATTGAAATACTTGACTCCGTCAAATTTCAAGGTTGGTATAAGGTGGGATTTTTAAATGAAAGATGCTCAAAGAGCCACTCTCTTCAACAGATTGACTAGATACATTATATAATTTATTTGGGATTTCAAACATCTATTGATCTTGGTAATTCATTTTCTTTATCATTTTAATGATTTGATAAACGCCGTACTCATAAGATCATGATGGATGTGTTTGAACTTGATCAACTTTAAAGGTTTAAATTTCTGTAAATTTTCATGTCATTATTTGAATGTTATTGATAGATTTAACATAATTTATTTCTCTTGACATGAAACGACGATTTTTGTTTAAAGTTGATGTGCTAAAATTCTTACATACTTTTTCCGGATTTTATTGAATTTTTCTAAATTATTCTGAAGAAAAAGTTGGAGCCGATCCGGATCGGACATGAATGATCCGGATCCCGAACGCAGGTGTTTCCTGCGGTAGCCGATCTGGATCGAAATCTCGATCCGATCCGGATCACGGCTAGGGTTTTATTAGAACAAGAGGGATTTTGATTTCTTTTATTCCAATCTTTTGTTCTTAAGACTCCAGAGTTTCTCTCTCTAAATTTCATCCTTCTTGGAGCCTTTCAAACTCGAGTTCTTCGATTCCAAGTAAGTTTTATTGATCAAAATCTCGGTTTTTCACTGTTTTTCCTTGTTTACTCAAAACGTGAGTAGAAATCATGGAACTTTTTCATTTGTGAATGGTTTTCGGTCAAATCTCTTTTGAAATAAGAACTCTGGGTAGATTAGTTTTGATTATATGCTAGGTATTCTGTTGATTAACGAATTTTTGGGCTTCGATTTCTGAAAATTCGGTTTTAGGGCATATAATGGGAATTTTCCAAAATCATGCAATTGATCTATTTTTAAATTTCCTTTTGCAAAACTAATTTGATTCCTAGTCTCTCTACACGATAATGATTGTTTGGGTACAATTTTTCTAATTTTTGAAAATTAACAACTTTTTCGTGTTCTTGAGGTGTTCCTCACAGGATTTCTTTTCTCAAGAAACCAATAGCAATGGTGATCACGTGGATCATTTTCCTTCTAGCAGCTATGGTACATGCGAGAGACACTGTCAAGCCCAAGAGGGCCAAGAAAGCGCAGAAAACTAAGGACGATTCTGACACTGAATCAGAGAGGGCCTCGATTGACTGGGATAACATCGAAATCGAGGGAACTATTCCAATTGTCTCCAAAGGGAAAGCCCCTGCTGAAACCTCAAAGGCTCCGGCCACTACAGCTGAAAAAGGGAAAGCGCCAATGGAACCAAGTCCAATTGGAACAAAAAGAAAAACCGGTGCAAGAAAAAGAGGCAGTGCTCAGGGAATTTCCATTGAGCAACCAGTTGCCAGCCAGCCTCCTCCACAGGACTTCATCAGCTCCGCAAGAATCAAAGATTTTGAGAAGAGGGAATGCATTGGCGAAAGACATGTCGATGTCAATGCAATGAAGGAACGGTCTGCACTCTTTGGGACTTTGTTTGACCTGGCCGGTCTTGGTCCCATATGCAACTTCAGTGAGAATACTGGGTATTGTCCTCACTCAGTACGGATGTTCTATCAGAATGCTTCTAGTCTAGTCAATCAGGACCAAGGACGTCGAGAATTTCACACATTGGTCAAGAATATCAAGATCAAAGTCACCCCTCAATTGATTGGGGAGGTGTTAGGGATGAAGGCCAGAGTTGATGGAGCTCATTATTTGAAAACTCAAGTCTTCAACGACAACTCTTGGAGAGTAGTGGTTGATGGAATATGTCTTCCAGATACTCGGTCGACAGGAAACTCTGTTTTCTCAAAAGAACTTCGAACAGAGTATCGCTATATAAACTTCATTGTCTGCTACAATATCCTTCCAAACATGAATACGAAGGTTCTTCGATGGGACAGGATGTTATTTCTTTATCTTCTTGGACACCCCGCAGCATCAATGGGAGCGAACTTAAACATTCCTTACCTCATTTGGTCGAGGATGGCGCGTTATGTAGAACATTCTCATCCCACAGAGAGACTCCCCTATCCAATGATAATTATGCGCATCCTTAGAAAGTTTAAAGTCGACACCAGTACAAGCTCATATATGTATAGTTTGGGCACAATCAATGAGACGACAATTGTGAAGTCCCTCTCGACGAAGCCAGATGAACCCATAATACCTCCTCACCGACAAAGAGCACAACAACAAGCAACAACCTCTGCACCGGCAGCGCAACCAGCACCACCATCAACGTCTGATGATGATGCGTCGGTTAGCTCAATCTTTAAGGAACAACAGCGACTCTCAAACGAGCAAGAATGCATGTCTATTGAGTTCGCTGAAATGAAAGAGGATCTCAAAGAAGTTAAGAAAGAACAAGCTTTGATGGTCCAAGATCTTAGAGAAGTTAAGAAGGAGCAAGCTTCTATGAACAAACGGATCAAGAAAATGTTTCAGAAGCTTGGGTGTATCAGTTCCGACGACTCTGCATAAAGTTTTTGTTTCTAATCCTTCTTTTGCAGGTTTTTAAGTTTTTGCATTTATGTTATTTTATTCAGCTCTAAAGTTTCTTTATGTTGAACTTTTTAACTCTCCTTGTGTTTTGTAATCTTTGGCTAATTTTTGTGACAAAAAGGGGGAGAGAGAAGTATAAACAATTGAGACATTGATACAATGTGGTTGTGAGAACTTTGAACTTTTGGTGAGAACTTTGAACAAACTTTGACTTTGGTGAAAGGTAAGTATCACAACTTCTGTTTTTTTCTTGTGATTTGTTGCATGTCCCTACTAACTATTCGACTAACTATTTGGACATGTATTATTACTAACAAGTTGTTTGATTACTAACAAAGCAAAGTTATGACATTTGGAATCTTATTGCTTAGAAGATATGTCAATGTTTGGTTGTGATCTTATTACATATCTGAATTACTCAATGTCATGGTGAGCCTAAACTCTATCTTTGTTAGGTTTTGAATGCTAAATATTCTTGAGGTATCTAACGATCTCGTTTTGTCAAGAATGATTTCTTTTTGCAGAGAGTGCAGATGTCTAAGTCTAGAGTCTGTTTTAGGAGTTTATCTCTTGTATTGGATCTCCATTGTAAATTTTTGTTGTATGGTGATAGCAACAAAAATATCTTTTTTGAATTTTCTTTAGTGGATCGGTGTTTTGTCATGAAACCGCCAAAGGGGGAGATTGTTACGGATTTTGTTTTGGCGCATTTCGTGAAAGTGTTAAGTCTTGAAGATTGAAGATGAATGAAGTTTGGATCATATACCTCAATCTCAAGAAAGAAGAATTCAAAAGGATCAGGTAAGTTTAACTAAATATTTTTGGTGATCCGAATACTTCTTGTAGTGGAGAAACACTTGGAAGAATTTTTTGTCGCATAAAAATCAAGAACTGGACATGGGACATGTTCAGGATCCGGATCAGACAGTCCGATCCGGATCCCGAAGGGTGCTTGTTCATTGGCAAATCCGATCCGGATCATAGTCATTTCGATCCGGATCCCGAACATGGGAATTTGCTGAAATACATGAACGATCCGGATCGTGCATTACAATCCGGATCCCGAACCCTGTTTCTCTGGAATTGCCTGACTCGTTACGACGATCCGGATCGCCGTCGTAAAAATTTCCAGAAACGACAGTTTTTGATCCTTATCTTCTTCCTAGGGTTTCTAACCTATAAATAGACCCTATGATTCTTTTTCTAGGGTTAATCCAAATAGCCGTCATAATAAAATATAATCTTTTATACGGCCTAAGATCCACATATAGAGAAGAAAGGAAATCATTAGATATTACTCTATGTTTCTTCATCTATATTGATTAGTTTGATTCTAGGTTTTCATACTCACATCTTGAGTTGAATCAAACTAATGAATACTTAGATGGTATTTCCTATCTATCTTTGATCTAAGTATTCGGCGGATCATCACCACCCAAAAACAACGATTTACCCCAAAATCGGCGCGTGGACTCGCGTGGCCTTGTGGATTCAAGGTGCAACCGCTCTCGTGGATTCGGAGCGAGGTACGTTCGTGGATTCGAAGCGTGCTACTGGGTGAAGACCGTGGATTCGGTCAGACGTCGTGGACTCGACGTTGGACGCCGTGGATTCGGCGTTGGACGCAGATCGTGGATTCGAGACGCGTTGCGGAGCGAGCGGAGAAGATCAACTAGGAGCGTATGGAAAAGGTTGAGTCGTCCGTGAGTACGGTATATCACCTTGTACGTGTTTAATTCTAGTGGATTTCACCGTGTTATCGGTCCCGTGGTTTTTTACTCCGGTTTAGAGTTTTCCACGTAAAAATCTTGCGTGTTCATTTATATTTCTGCATTAGGTTTTTATTGCGCAATGATTTTTTGAGTGTTTATTGTTTACACCTATTCACCCCCCTCTAGGTGTTTTTTCCCCTATTTAGATCCATTATTACATATAACCCAACACTTAATCCTTCAGCAACTCCAACCACCGTCTCTGCCGTAGGTTTAGTTCCTTCTGAGTGAAGAGGTTCTTGAAACTTTGGTGGTCCGCGAATACGTTGCAGTGGACACCAAAGAGATAGTGCCTCCAAAGCTTCAGAACAAAGACGACCGCGGCAAACTCTAGGTCGTGTATTGGGTACTTCCGTTTGTATTCCTTGAGCTGTCGGGAGGCATAGGCTATCACCTTCCCCTGTTGCATCAATACACCTCCCAATCCAACTCGTGAGGCGTCGCAATAAACTTCAAAGTCCTCTCCAGGTGTCGGCAGCGCCAGTACCGGTGCTCTTGTTAGCCTTCTATTGAGCTCCTCAAAACTTTATTGGCATTGGGCCGTCCATACGAATTTTTCTCCCTTCCGGGTCAGGCGGTTCAGGGGAGTCGCAATCTTCGAGAAGCCTTCGACGAAGCGTCTGTAGTATCCCGCAGGGCCTAGGAAACTACGGACCTCCATCACCGTGGTCGGCTGGGCCAGTCGGTTACTGACTCCACCTTTCTCGGGTCCACCGCGAGTCCCGCAGCTGAGATGATGAGCCCCAGAAACCCCACTTCGCGCAGCCAAAACTCGCATTTCTTGAGCTTGGCGAAAAATCTCTGTTCCCTAGGCGTCTGCAGAACGATCCGTAGATGTTCCTCGTGCTCTCCATCGGTGGGCGGATATATCGGGGAGGCCCTCCATCCCGGGTGAGGAGTACCCGTCCTATACTATGACCTTATCTATCTCCTAATTGTCAACATGCGGTCGAGACCCCTCCCCATCCCTCTTTCGCATCCCTTCCCATACGTAGTCGTAGAATGCAAGAAGGAAACAAAGTATCAACCGAGGCCTAATTCGGTCAGGTCCGAAAAGGACGGTTAAAAGGACTTCTGGGGTAAGGGATAAACCTTGGGTGCCCCTAAACAACCTTTCGTGGACGTTCGCCCCCAAATGGATCGGGGTCGAAAAGATTCGGGAACCCAAAGGCAAAACCAAAGACAGGAGAGTTAGCAAAGAGTCGGAGAAGGGTAGGTTGCTCCGGTCCATGGGGTATCCCCTAGCTAGCGAAGAAAGAAATTCAAAAAAAGGCTAGGGTATTACCTGTTATTCCCCATTCCGGGACATCGCGTCGTCCGCCTGGGCGGCTGGAGAAGTCCACCCACAATCCTTGGGCCAGCGACGTATGGCATGGCGGGGAAGGAACTCGGTACCATAGGAACTCGTCGAGCATGGGCTGTCAGGTTGGTCCTTCTGCGGGTCGGGGGCCGCGGCGTTTCCTCGTCCATCCGGTTGCGACACTGCGGCTGTAGCGGCTTGTCCTTGTGGGCATGAGGCTCGAGTGTGGTCCGGCTTGCCACAGTTATTGCAGTGCGAGGTCCTCCAAAGGCAGTTCGTCACGTGGTGCGCCTTCCCGCAGATAGCACAGGGCCCACGCAGCGACTCCGGGCTTCCTGCTGGCATTTGCCCGCCCTTCCGTACTTTCTTCAGGCGTGGGTTCGCCCGGCTCCTTGAATTGGGGCTCCCCTGGAGGGTGGGGGTGGCAGCCCATTTTATCTCGTCGGGTCGTGGCGGCGGGGGCTTGGTGATGCCCGGCTTCAGAGGGCAAGTGTAACGCGTGTGACCGGCCTGCCACATCGGAAACAGTGTTCGTCCCGCCAAGGGCAGCTCATCATCGGGTGCGCCCCACCACATATGACGCACGGCTTCGGTGGTTCGGGTCCCTCCTTTGGCATCTGCCCAGGATTCTGTCCAGTTTTCGGGCGCTTAATCGCCCGGCCCCTCAGGTATGGGCCCTCTGCCGGGCCGGGGTAGGAGTGTTCCTGCCGGGCGCGCTCTAGCTCAGTGCGCACGGCCAAGTTGACCGCTTCCTGAAAGGTAGGAAGGCCTGTCGGTGGCATCCTACGGGGGGTAACGTCTCGGGTGCCGTGTTGGAAGTGGTCTACACTCTCAAGTTCCCGTATCAGTATACTCAAGCGCTCCGCGAGGGTCAACAACTGCCTAGCCACATCGCGCAGCTGGTTGCGAAGGAGGCGATTTGCTTCGTCGGCGATGTCCATTTCCGTCGTCAATTACTCACGGGACTGGACCTCTATCCATACACGCAAAGAGAACCCATCAATCCTAACATGTCTATAAAGTCCTGGCCCAAAAAGGATTCTACTGAGTCCCCGCCCCTTTCCCCACGAGCGCTCCCGTTTTACTTATCTATACGATGTTCACTTTATTAGTCAGTGGCTAGAGTATTGCGCCCCGTGGATGCTGGGCCCCGACTATTGTGGCTAAAGTTCATTCTCTGATACCATCTTAATCTGTCACGCCCCGGGGGTTCAAACGCGCGGAAGATGAGCCACCGATGCTCCCAAATCAGCATACATATTTATGGTTTTTTTTTTTTTTTTTTTAAACAGTTTCCCCAGCACGTGCACAGACCCGTCGCATATACAAATTCACTCTGCAAACGAGCAGAGTCTCCTTTGTATATGCACGGCGTCCTAATTACAAGATACACCTCATGCAATCTTTAACCACATTAGTCCAAGGCTCAGATGCATTCAAAACACAACCACACATCATACCCAGTTACATACTTTAGAAAAAGGCGACTGTTTGTAAAAGGATAAATCATCACAGGGTTTTGAAAGCGGCGCCCACCCGGCGCCCATATCTTTTTAAAGACGGTTTTTCGCAAACAGTTTTTGCTCGTAACTTAAAGCGGCCAAGAGGGGAGCAGAAGAATTGGCATTCACACAACAGTTATGAAAAGAAAGGGCAACATCCACATCGATCACACGGGGGTATCGCACTCCACATCTAGCTAACATGACTAATAAAGTAAAAGAGGAAAGAGTCAACTGTTTCTGCAGTCACTCAAAGTTAGCGAAACATCATACAGCGGCCTCACCCGCGCCCTAGCACTCGTCCCTGGACGAACCTGTCACAGAGTGGGAAGTCAGTGACTAGAAATGACGTAATATGCAAATAGGGCTAAAATAACTCAAACCACGATATCCGGAGCAACCCCTTTTTCTCCGAGTACAATCAACATCAACAGTGACCTACCCTGTATCAAGTAAAACCGGGCACCTTTCCCGACCACCACACCGAACGCCTACCCCGGTGTCCCCTGCCGAGCACCTGCCTCGGCCGCCGAGCACCTGCCTCGGCTACGCCGCTCACACCCCCCACCCGCGAGGGCCCCCATCTTACGTCACCAACACGTGGGGTACACGAGTCAACGCACCACTTTTCTGGAAAAGCACACCCTTTTGGTGGCAAAACCGCTGGTGTGTTGTAGCAAAACAAGAGCCTCATAATCAATTAAATAAGTAGTTAGTGTAAACGGGACTATCATTAACAATAATAATCACTTTAAGTTATACCTTTGCCAGAATATGCAATTTATGTGACCTACACCCTTTTCCCAGCAACTCTGGAAATTTTTACCCACCTGGAGGGAAGATTGGAGATTGGTTCGTCCCGTCCTGCGGGTGCGGGCGGCCCCGCGCGGCAGCAGCCGCGCGGGCGCGCTTCCCGCTGGTGCGGGCGGCCCCGCGCGGCAGCAGCCGCGCGGGCGCGCTACCCGCGGGCGCGGGCGGCCCCGCGCGGCAGCTGCCGCGCGGGCGCCCCACCCGCGGGTGGCCCCAAGCGGCAGCAGCCGCGCGGGCACACTGCCCACGGGCGCAGGCGGCCCCCCAAGCGGCAGCAGCCGCGCGGGCGCATTGCCCGCGGGCGCGGGCGGCCCCGCGCGGCAGGAGCCGCCCGGGTGCGGGCGGACCCGCGCGGCAGCATACCGCGCGGGTGCCCCACCCGCGGGCGGCCCCGCGCGATAGCATGCCGCGCAGGTGCCCCTCCCGTGGGCGGCCCCGCTCGGCAGCAGCCTCGCGGGCGCGCCGCCCACGGGTGCGGACGGCCCCTCGGAGCGGCAAGCCGCGCGGGCGCCCACCCGCGGCGGCCCCGCGCGGCAACCAGCCGCGCGGGTGCGCCGCTCGCGGCCGCGGCTTCCGGTCGCTGGCGGCGTCCGCCTTCGACCCGGCGGCGGCGGCGCGGCGATCTCCGAAAGGACAACTACAATCCTAACCTAATCAAGAATGGTAAAACTAAAATAATAAAATAATCTTACCTTGAATCGCGATGGATAAGCAAATGGATCGTGGATTCCGAGCGAGAGCGGAAAAAGGTTGGGTTGCCGGTTCTTCCTCTCTTCAAATCTGATCGCTCCCTGGAAGCCCTAGCCGCACGGTCGAGGAAAAGGGAAGAAAAAGGGTATACTGTTGGGTTATGTATAATTGGATCTAAATAGGGAAAAAAATACCTAGAGGGGGGTGAATAGGTGTAAACGTTAAACACTCAAAAAATCATTGCGCAATAAAACCCAATGCGGAAATAAAAATAAACACGCAAGATTTTTACGTGGAAAAACTCCAAACCGGAGTAAAAATCCACGGGACCGATCACACGGCGAAATCCACTAGAATTAAACACGTACAAGGTGATATACCGTACTCACAGACGACTCAACCTTTTCCATACGCTCCTAGTAGATCTTCTCCGCTCGCTCCGCAACGCTTCTCGAATCCACGATCAGCGCCCAACGCCGAATCCACGGCGTCCAACGTCGAGTCCACGACGTCCGACCGAATCCACGGTCTTCACCCAGTAGCATGTCTCGAATCCACGAACGTACCTCACTCCGAATCCACGAGAGAGGTAGCACCTTGAATCCACAAGGCCACGCGAGTCCACGCACCGATTTTGGGAAAATCGTTGTTTTTGGGTGGTGATGATCCGTCGAATACTTACATTAGAAATAGATCGGAAATACCATCTAAGTATTCATTAATTTGATTCTACTCAAAATCTGAGTTTAGAAAACCTAGAATCAAATTAATAATATAGATGAAGAAACATAGAATTAAATCTAGTATTTCCTTTCTTCTCTATATGTGGATTTTTCTATTTCGGTCGTATTTTTCGCATACCCTAAAAGATGAATCATAGGGTCTATTTATAGGTTAGAAACCATTGGAAGAAGATAAGCATCAAAAACTAACCAATTCTGGAATTTTACAGGATGACAGTCCGGACTGGAATTGACGGTCCGTATTGTTTCAGCGAAACAGACTTTTTCCAAAAAAGACGACATTCGGGGTCCGGACTGCAATCCATGGTCCGGACTGTTCATGCAATTTCAACAATTTCACGTTCGGGGTCCGGACTGAAATTTCCAAGGTCCGGACTGGAATTGCACATGAACAAACCTACGTTCGGGGTCCGGACTGAGATCCACGGTCCGGACTCTGAACATGTAAAATGCCCAGTTTTTTATTTTTATGCAATCAAAAATTCATCCAAGTGTTTCTGCACTATACTAAGTATTTGAATCACCATAAATCTTTAGTTAAATGTACCTAATCCTTTTGAATTCTTCTTTCTTGGGATTGAGGTATATGATTCAAACTTCTTCATCTTCAATCTTCAAGACTTAACCAATTTCACGAAATACGCCAACTCAAATTCCGTAACAATCTCCCCCTTTGGCGGTTTCGTGACAAAACACAAATCCACTCAAGAAAATTTAAAAAGATATTTTTGTTGATATCACCATACAACAAAAATTTACAATGAGATCCAAATAAAGATAAATACATGAGTTAAACTCCTAAAACAGACTCTAGACTTAGACATCTGTAATCTCTGCAAAAAGAAATCATTCTTAACAAAAGAGATCGTTAGATACCTCAAGAATTTTCAACAATCAAAACCAAACACAGAGATAGAGTTTTTACTCATTATGACATTTGCAAATTCAGATATGTATGAAAATCACAATAAAAAATCGACATATCTTCTAAGCAATAGAAATCCAAATGTCATAGAAAGGTTAGTCAACAAGCAACTTGTTAGTTATATTACATGCCCAAATAGTTAGTCGAATAGTTAGTTGAGGCATGCATCAAAACACATAAAAAAACAAAGTTGAAAGTTATACTTACCTTAGTTTCAGCATTGTTCTCACACAAGTATAGTCATGGTCAATCACAGAGCATTGTGCATTGTTCAAAGTTCTCCTATACTCTCTCCCCCTTTTTGTCACAAAACTCAGCCAAAATTACAAAATGGAGAGAATAGTTAACAAGTTCAAGAACCAAAAGTTTGAGAGCTAAAACTAAAAAAACTAAAACTTGAAACCTGCACAAGAAACGATTAGCCATGAGATCAAGCTAAATCCGAACTGTCTGAGCTGGTATAATCTAGCTTGTTCAAAATTCCTTTCAGCATTCGTGATATTTTGGAACATTTCTTTCTCATTTGTTGTTGTTCAGCGGCAATTTGCTGGAGATTTGTCGCCAATCTCTCTTGGTCAGCAGATAGTCTTCTTTGTTCCTGATGAACGGAGGCCAATACGGTAGCTTCTGGAGTGTTTCTCCTTGAAGTCGATGGACGAGGTGGAGAAGCAGATGATACATGCTGGCCTTCATCCCATGGGGATTCTCTAGGAACCGAGTGTGCTCCAGAGAGGGATGCAGCGATTTGAATTCCACTTTCCTTGGTATTTTCCTGTCTAGTATAATGTTTGGACGTTGACATAGACTTCTTGAGCTTTTTGTTCTTGAAATACAATCTGCCGTCCTTATCAACTTTTTGTTGAACTTGTTTCAGGAAGTCTTCCCAGTCTTCTTCTTCGGATTCAGAGCTGTCTTGATCAACAGTTCTTGTCTTGTCTCGAGGTGAGTCACCTTGTTCCTTTTTAACAGTCGCACGTGTGTGCACCATTGCGACTAGCAGAAAGATGATCCATGAAAACTCCATTGCTCTTTGTGCTTTAAGAAGGAAGTGTCCTGTGAAGACCAACACAAGAACACGAAAAATTGTTTATTTTCAAAAATTTGAAAAATTGTACGCAAACAATCATTATCGTGTAGAGAGACTAATGATCAAATTAGTTGTGCAAAAAGAATTTTAAAAATAGATAAATTCCATGATTTTAAAAAATTCTGAAAATATGCCCTAAAATCGAATTTTTAGAAATCCAACCCCAAAAATTCGTTTATCATGAGAAAACCTAGCATATAATCAAAACTAATGTTCCCAGAGTTCTTATTTCAAAAGAAGTTTGATCAAGAATTATTCACAAACGAAAAAGATATGAAATTTCCTCACGTTCTGAGAAAAAATATGAAAAACTGTGAAAAACCGAGATTTTGATCAAGATAACTTACTTTGAAGTGAAGAGAATGAGTTTGGAGGGCTCCAAGATCCTTGCTTTTTAGAGAGAGAAAGTTTGGAGGCTTAGAAATGAAAGCTTGTGATGAAATAAAATCAAAATCCTCTTCGTTTCATATAAACCCTAGCCGCGGTCCGGACTGCCCGAAGAGTCCAGTCCGGATCGGCTACCCGCAGGATTTTCCTACGTTCGGGGTCCGGATCAGCTTGTCCAGTCCGGACCTGCTCCAAACTTTTTCTTCAGAAAAATTTAGAAAAATTCCAGAAATTCCAGAAAAAGATTGTAAGCACTTTTGTGTATCAACTTTAAATAAAAATCATCGTTTCATACAACAAGAAATAGATTATGCCAAATCTATTAAAAATATTCAAATAACGAAACGAAAATTTATAAAAATTAAATCCCTTAAAGTTGAACAACTTCAATCACATCTAACATGATCTTATGAGTAATGCCTTTATCAAATCATCAATTTGTTAAAGAAAATGAAATATCAAGATCAATAGATGTCTGAAATTCCAGATAAGTTAGATAATATATCTAGTCAATTTATTGTAAGGAGTGGCTCTATGAGCATCTTTTCAATAAAAATCCCACCTTATACCAACCTTGGAATTTGACAGAGTCAAGTATTCCAAAAAGCATTTTATCTAGACAACTTGAAAAACCATGCTTTGTATACATGTGGTAGCTGCACACAGTACTCGGACGACCGAGGTGGTAGCTCTTTCCTCCATGTGGTGGTAGTTTTCACACTCCTCATTGGGATGTAACTCTTTCCACATCTTTTGAGCATATTACATTTCTTTGACTCCCCCTCAATTGGCTATCAATTATTTAAGATATAAGGTATTCAACCAAAAATTGATCTCGCATTCATACTCGACTAAATAGTCAAATAAGATAATAACTATACCAAGAGATCATTGAGAGAGAAATTGACTTTGATCACTTAAAAGATGACTTAATTGATATAAATGATCGCTGCATCAATTGAAATATTATGATATCAAAAGCATAATAAATTTCTAAATGCGTGAAAGGATGCAGTTAAAGTCAATATAACTAATGCTCAATTAATGTTCTATGTTCACACATAGATAAAAAAACAGAAACACAAAAACAAAACCTAACCTAAGGATTGGTTTCAAAAAGAAATTATTTCAAGGAAAGCATTCCAATTGCCTTTCGCAAATGAATAAATCGTTTTTGATCCAAAGGTTTTGTTAAAATGTCAGCTAATTGATCTTCAGTTGAAATATATGAAAGTTGAAGAATATTTGATTCAACTAGCTCTCTAAGAAAATGATATCTAAGTTCAATGTGTTTTGTTCTTGAGTGCAACACAGGGTTTTTGGAAATGTTTATAGCACTGGTGTTGTCACAGAGAATTGTTACCGAAGTTGCTGAAATTCGGAAGTCGCTCAACACACTTTTCATCCAAATGAGTTGGGTTGAACAACTACCCGCTGAGATATATTCCGCTTCGGCAGTCGAGAGTGCAATGCAGTTTTGCTTTTTACTATGCCATGCAACAAGGCAATGGCCAAGATAAAAACATGCACCACTCGTACTTTTCCGATCATCCACAGATCCTGCCCAATCGGCATCTGAATACGGAACAATATCTAGACTTGTTCCTATAGGATACCAAATTCCGAACTTTATGGTTCCTTTGATGTACCGGATGATCCGTTTCACCACTTTCAGGTGAACTTCCTTTGGTGCTGATTGATATCTCGCGCAAATCCCAACACTAAAGGATATGTCCGGGCGACTAGCCGTGAGGTAAAGTAGACTTCCAATCATGCTGCGATAAAGTTTCTCGTCTACATTCTCACCGAGAGATTCACTTCCTAATCCCTTGTTGCTAGTTCCCATTGGAGTCGGAAAATATTTAGAATTTTCTAAACCAAACTTTTTGACCAACTCCATTGCATACTTGGATTGACACAGATGGATGCCATCGTCACTTTGTTTCACTTGTAATCCAAGAAAATATGTCAGTTCGCCCATCATGGACATCTCAAATTCTCTTTCCATGGTTTCAGCGAATTTAGAAGCATCATTATCTCTTGTTGCACCAAAAACAATGTCATCGACATAGATTTGTGCTACAATGAAGTTATTTTGATAATGCTTCACAAAGAGAGTCCTGTCTGCTCCCCCTCGAGTATAGCCCTTCTCCAAAAGGTGCTTCGTTAACCTTTCGTACCATGCTCGCGGTGCTTGTTTTAGACCGTAAAGAGCCTTTTTCAAACGAAAAACATGGTTAGGTAGTTTAAGGTCTACAAAACCTTTCGGTTGAGACACATAAACTTCCTCATTTAAAAACCCATTTAAAAACGTGCTCTTAACGTCCATTTGAAAAAGTTTTATTTTAAAATGACAAGCAATTGCAAATAGGATACGAATGGACTCGAGTCTAGCTACAGGGGCGAAAGTTTCATCAAAGTCTATACCTTCTATTTGAGAGTAGCCTTGAGCAACTAAATGTGCTTTGTTCCTAATGATGGTACCATCCTCATTTTTCTTGTTCTTGAAAATTCATTTAGTACCAATCACATTGTGTTTCTTCAGAGGCGTCGTTAATTCCCAGACTTTGTTTCGTTCAAACTGATGGAGCTCTTCCTGCATTGCTTTAATCCAGTAGTCATCCTGAAGAGCTTCATCGACGTTCTTTGGTTCGATTAAGGAAACGTAACAAGCGAATCCACAAACCAGCTGTCTCCGAGTCCTGACTCATTCTTGTGGGTCTCCAATAATATTAGATTCCGGATGATCCTTGGAGATGCGTAACGTTTGAGGTAACGGAGTACTCGGAGGTACATGAGATGATTCCTGCACATCAGATAAACTTGAAGAACCATTAGATGCATCTTCTTTATTGGAAGAATTGTTATGAGAAGATGCATTTGCAGGAGTATCATCATCAAGAGAGATATCAGGGGTAGATTTATCAGATGCAAAGTGAAAAGCTTCATCTACTTTAACATTTATAGATTTTACAATCGTTTTAGATTCTAAGTTAAATACCCGATATGCTCTACTGTTTGTAGAATAACCCATAAAAATCCCTTCGTCACTTCGAGAGTCAAATTTTCCAAAATTTTTGCGGTCACGTAAAATGTAACACCGACTCCCAAAGATACGAAAATATTTGATGTTCGGTTTTCTACAAAACCATAGTTCATATGGCGTATTTAAAGTTCCCGGGCGCAAATAAACTCGATTAATAACATAGACTGCAGTGCTCACAGCTTCAGCCCAAAAATATAACGGTAAATTCCGGCTATGAAGCATAACACGTGCCATCTCTTGTACAACCCTGTTTTTGCGCTCGACTACACTATTCTGTTGAGGTGTATAGGGTGTAGAGAATTCATGTTTAATGCCGTTGGAAGTGCAAAAATCAATGAATTTTGAATTTATGAATTCTCCACCTCTATCACTTCTAACACGAATGATCTTTTCATTCTTTTCAATCATAATACGATGGCAAATCTCGTGAAAAGAATCAAAAGTATCAGCTTTCTCTTTTAAAAATGCTACCCATGAGTATCTAGAGAAATCATCAACCAATAAGAAAATATACCATTTACCTCCCGAAGATGGTTGACGTGTTGGCCCCATTAAATCCATGTGCAATAGTTCCAAAGGCCGTTTAGTACCAACGTGGTTCAAGTTCTTGTGTGCAGTCCTGGATTGTTTTCCCTTTTGGCAACCACCACACACAATGTTTTGTTTAAGTGAAAGTTTTGGAACCCCCTTGACCACGTCTTTGTTTGAAATTCTAGCAAGTTCCTTAAAATTTATGTGACCTAGCCTTTCATGCCAAAGTGTTTCATTATTCAAAGAGGCTAAGTTACAGTTTTCAGAAATTTTATTGGGAACAACATAACAATTGTTTTCATATCTAACCCCGTTTAAGAAGAAAACATGGTCCTTATCAGTTACAACACATTCAGCAGATGAAAAATTAACTGAAAAACTATTGTCACAAAGTTGACTGATACTTATGAGGTTAGTCTTAACGCCTTCAACAAATAACACATTATTCAGAATCGGGCCATCTAGAATAGCTACTGTTCCTTTTCCAACAATTTTGGAAGATTGACCGTCTCCGAAAACTACAAGTCCTACGGAGATTTTCTCAAAATTTTGAAAGCAGTTTTTGCCACCGGTCATGTGACGGGAACAACCGCTATCCAGATACCAAGACGAATTATCATATGCATGCAAGGAAATATTAGTAACAAGACAAGGGAAGATTTCACCTTTGCGTACCCAAACCTTTCGAGTTTTGGTGTACGTCGGAAATGATTGTGAAGTTGATAGCTTTGGTGAAAGCGTCTTGATTGATCCATCGCTTTTCCTTGACGTCGTCGTCTTGTTTGATGAACTACCGAGGCTCTTTTCCTTCGAATAATTTAAATTTGATTTATGAGGAATCACCTTTTTGGTAGTCGTTGCAAGAAGTGCTTGATTTGATCTTTGCGCTCCATTCTTGCAATTTCTTCTTATGTGCCCTGCATAACCACAACGAAAACATACCTTTGTTCTAGACGATCCTGAAGAGGGGGAAGTAGGTTTGTTGTCGTTGTTTGTCGTGAATTCCGGTGTCGGAGGAGGAGTAACCGACTGGGGCACAAAGACTGTCCCAACCGAACTAAAATTGTCTTCAGTTCGGTTGTATCCGAGGCCGAATTTGTTTGTTTGACCAAGACCAAGAATCTTATCCACTTACTCCTTCCAGAAGAAAATTGCTTTAGATCATCCTTGAGTTGGAAAATGGTCTCCGTCATTTCCAATTTTTTCTGTCGAGCCTCGCCGTAGAGCTTCAAGAAGTAATTCGCTTTGTTCACCATATCTACATAATTCTTCTCGAAATGCTCATTGGACTCTTGAAGGGAAACATTTACTTTAATCAGATTATCCCTTTCCACTTCAAGAGCGTTTGAGAGAGAAGATGCCCTTTTTGCTTCTTCTTCGAGATCCTGCAATCTCCTTCTCAAACTCTTGTTTTGCTTTGCCAGTTTCTTTGAATCCCTCAAAAGCTTATGGTAGGCAAGAGCAAAGTCTTCACCTTCCGAATTATCCGATTCATCGTCCGTTGTAATCTTTTCAACAATGGAGTTGGACAGTGAGTCGGATGTACTTGCCATTAAGCACATGAAGGGTGAAGATGTGGATGCGTGGAATGCCGTTGCGTTGTTCTCCTCATCACTGGAAGATGACTCATTTGACGTTGAGGTGTCATCCCAAGTGACGGCTTGCATCACCTTCTTCTTGGACGGATTCTTATTTGGACACTCCGTTGAGATATGGCCGTATCCTCGGCACTTGAAGCATTGGACTTGTCCTTCTGAGCTTTTCTTATCCTTTAAGAAGTTCTCTTGCTTTCTTGGCTTGTAACTTGGAGAGCCTTTGCCTTTCTTTGACTTTCCGAAGGATGGAGTTTTGCTTGAATTACCCCTTCGAAAATTTCGGCGAAACTTCCTTGTCAAGAGAGCGAGCTGCTTCTCAAGTCCTCCATAGATAGGTTCTCGTCATCGTCTGAGGAGGATGAATCCGCGTCTTCTTCTTTTGTTGTTTCAACGCAAAACCTGAAGACTTAGAAGAGGATGCTTGTCCAGAAGAATAGTTAGTAGGAAATGTCATTTCATAAGTTTGTAATGAACCAACTAATTCTTCTACACGGATTTCGTCCGGGTGTTTAATAGTTTCAATGGCCGTAACCTTGGATCGAAATCTTTCAGGAAGAGTTCTTAAATTTTTCTTACAATTTTAAATTCTGGAATTTTCTCTCCCAAGTTAGCACATATGTTTACGATGTCTTGCAATCGTGTATAATAATCTGTGAATGATTCATTTTCTGCCATGAAAATAGAGTCAAACTTGCTCGTAAGCATTTGCAGTTTTTGAATCTTCACAAGGTTAGTTCCCTCATGTGTAACTTGAAGAACATCCCAGATTTCTTTCGCAGTCTCACATGCCGAGACGCGAGAGAATTTAGTTTGAGACAAGGCATTAAATAAAGCATTGATTCCTTTGCCATTGTAAGAAGATAAATCAATCTCTTCCTTGGTCCATTTCGACATAGGTTTGATGGTGCGAACATCAACAATAATTTCAGTTGGATTAGACCATCCTAATTCAATTGATTGCCACACCCGTTCGTCGATGGAAATTAAAAAGGCCTTCATCCGTACTTTCTAGTAGGCATAATTTGTTCCATCGAATAACGGGGGTCTGTTGATGTTTTCACCTTCAACCATTGTTTACAAACCCTATTCCTGCTCTGATACCACTTGTTGGGTTATGTATAATTGGATCTAAATAGGGGAAAAAACACCTAGAGGGGGGTGAATAGGTGTAAACGTTAAACACTCAAAAAATCATTGCGAAATAAAACCCAATGCGGAAATAAAAATAAACACGCAAGATTTTTACGTGGAAAAACTCCAAACCGGAGTAAAAAACCACGGGACCGATCACATGGCGAAATCCACTAGAATTAAACACGTACAAGGTGAGTATACCGTACTCACAAATGACTCAACCTTTTCCATATGCTCCTAGTAGATCTTCTCCGCTCGCTCCGCAACGCTTCTCGAATCCACGATCAGCGCCCAACGCCGAATCCACGGCGTCCAACGTCGAGTCCACGACGTCCGACCAAATCCACGGTCTTCACCCAGTAGCACGTCTTGAATCCACGAACGTACCTCGCTCCGAATCCACGAGAGCGGTAGCACCTTGAATCCACAAGGCCACGCGAGTCCACGCGCCGATTTTGGGAAAATCGTTGTTTTTGGGTGGTGATGATCCGCTGAATACTTAGATTAGAAATAGATCGGAAATACCATCTAAGTATTCATTAATTTGATTCTACTCAAAATCTGAGTTTGGAAAACCTAGAATCAAATTAATAATATAGATGAAGAAACATAGAATTAAATCTAGTATTTCCTTTCTTCTCTATATGTGGATTTTTCTATTTCGGTCGTATTTTTCGCATACCCTAAAAGATGAATCATAGGGTCTATTTATAGGTTAGAAACCATTGGAAGAAGATAAGCATCAAAAACTAACCAATTCTGGAATTTTACAGGATGACAGTCCGGACTGGAATTGACGGTCCGGACTGTTTCTGCGAAACAGACTTTTTTCCAAAAAAGACGACATTCGGGGTCCGAACTGTTCATGCAATTTCAACAATTTCACGTTCGGGGTCCGAACTGAAATTTCCAAGGTCCGGACTGGAATTGCACATGAACAAACCTACGTTCGGGGTCCGGACTGAGATCCACGGTCCGGACTCTGAACATGTAAAATGCCCATTTTTTATTTTTATGCAATCAAAAATTCATCCAAGTGTTTCTACACTATGCTAAGTATTTGGATCACTATAAATCTTTAGTTAAACGTACCAGATCTTTTTGAATTCTTCTTTCTTGAGATTGAGGTATATGATTCAAACTTCTTCATCTTCAATCTTCAAGACTTAACCAATTTCACGAAATACGCCAACTCAAATTCCGTAACATATACGGGGGATCCCTATCCCTAAGCTGGGTTTTTATAATCCCCCGTTCAACTTACCAAATTTAATACCATAATATCTGGCGGCTGACAGATGCCTTGAAAAGCATGCAGATCGTCCGCACGGATCCCGGAATGTCGGAAAGGGGTCCAATCTTCGGAATTAATTTCTGGGAGTTCCCGGAATCAGAATTCGGATCAGGTCGCACCGCCGCTCTCGGTTTTGCGAGCTCTATCATCTAAAATTACCCGTAAGCCTCAGTGGATCGTCCAGGCTTAACGAAAAGAATTTGCACCCGCTGGATACCCCGCCCGCGGAAAGGAAAGAGAAAAAACCGAGGAACCAAGCGGGTCTTACATCACTCACCACTAAGAACAAGTTTCGTCCCCGAAACTTAACTCCCTTCCGCAGCGAAAAGGTCCGAATAACCCTCCTTCGTCTTCGACTCCGGTTCCCGGGTCGCCTCGCGTTCCTCCTGATTGCTCTAGAGCACCTTTACGTAGGGATCGTCTGATTCCGCAACTTTTTGTCTTCCCGTGCTAGAATCCGTACTGGCATTTCTTCGTAGCTTAGATCTTCTTTGAGCTCGACCGCGGTGACGTCGATCACACGCGATGGGTTGGGGAGGTACTTACGAAGCATCGACACATGGAACACGTCATGCACCCGGTCGAGGTTCGGCGGTAGGGCGAGGCGGTAGGCACCGGGCTGATACGCTCCAAAATCTCAAAGGGCCCCACATAACATAGGCTTAACTTGCACCTCAGTCTGAACCGCTTCACCCCTTTTGACGGCGAAACCCGTAGTAACACATGCTCCCCCACTTGGAACTCCAAATCGCGGCGCCTCTGTCCGCGTAGCTCTTCTGTCGGCTCTGGGCGGTCACCAGCCGCTGCCTAATGAGGCGCACCTTTTCCTCGGTCTCTTCCACCAGATCCGGCCCCAAGAACTTCCGCTCTCCCAGATCATCCCAACATATCGGAGACCTACAGCGCCTGCCAAACAGAGCTTCGTACGGCGCCATACGGATGCTAACCTGGTAGCTGTTGTTGTAGGTGAACTCCACTGAAGGTAGGTGGCGCGGCCATCCGTCTCCAAAGTCAAGTACGCAGTCTCGGAGCATGTCCTCGAGGATCTGAATCACCAGCTCGGACTGTCCGTCCGTCTGAGGGTTAAAGGCTGTGCTGAAGTGTAGCTTGGTCCCCAAGGCCCGTTGTAATCTCTGCCAAAAGTTCGAAACGAACCTTGTGTCCCTGTCCGAGGGTGATTAATGCCTTTACCCCGTGTAGGTCTCACAATCTCGCTATGTAGACTTGAGCCAGTCGATCGCGTGTCCAGGTCGTGTGGTTGGGCAGGGAAGTGAGCTGACTTGGTTAACCGATCCACAATGACCTAGATGGCGTCGTGGCCCTGCTGCGATCGCGGGAGCCTGGTGACAAAGTCCATTATTATTTGCTCCCATTTCCATTCCGGCACCGGTAGTGGTTGCAGCTTTCCCGCCGGCCGTTGGTGCTCGGCCTTCACTTGCGGGCAGATCAAGCAGTGCGCCACGAACTGCGTCACGTCTCTCTTCAGCTTCGGCCACCAAAAGGTTCTACCTGAGATCCCTGTACATCTTGGTGCCTCAAGGGTGCGCCGCATAAGGGGCGCGATGTGCTTTAGTCAGGATCTTCTTCTTCAGGTCTGACGAATCGGGCACGCATATCCGCCCTTGGAACTGGAGTATACCGTCTGTCCCCTCCGAAAAGTCTCCCTCCTGCTCTGGGGAGATTCTAGCCCGTTCCAGTTGTAACTGTGGGTCGGTACCCTGACCTTCTCGGATTCTTTCGATCAATGTGGGCGCGACCACCAAGGACATTAGTTGCTCGACCGTCCCTGCCGGTACCACTTCCAACCGTAATCGTGAGAATCCGCGATCAGGTCTTCTTGCTGGGTAATCCTGCCTGCCGACGTTCCTTCGGCTCGTCCCTTCCTGTTTAAGGTATCCGCCACCCCGTTTGCCTCTCCCGGAAGGTACTGGGATAGTAAGATCTTAATCCTTCAGCAACTCCAACTACCGTCTCTGCCATAGGTTTAGTTCCTTCTGAGTGAAGAGGTACTTGAAACTTTGGTGGTCCGCGAATACGTTGCAGTGGACACCAAAGAGATAGTGCCTCCAAAGCTTCAGAACAAAGACGACCGCGGCAAGCTCTAGGTCGTGTATTGGGTAGTTCCGTTCGTACTTGAGCTGTCGGGAGGCATAGGCTATCACCTTCCCCTGTTGCATCAATACACCTCCCAATCCAACTCGTGAGGCATCGCAGTAAACTTCAAAGTCCTCTCCAGGTGTCGGCAGCGCCAGTACCGGTGCTCTTGTTCGCCTTCTCTTGAGCTCCTCAAAACTTTCTTGGCATTAGGCCGTCCATACGAATTTTTCTCCCTTCCGGGTCGGGCGGTTCAGGGGAGTCGCAATCTTCGAGAAGCCTTCAACGAAGCGTCTGTAGTATCCCGCAGGGCCTAGGAAACTACGGACCTCCGTCACCGTGGTCGGCTGGGCCAGTCGGTTACTAACTCCACCTTTCTCAGGTCCACCGCGAGTCCCGCAGCTGAGATGATGAGCCCCAGAAACCCCACTTCGCGCAGCCAAAACTCGCATTTCTTGAGCTTGGCAAAAATCTTTGTTCCCTAGGCGTCTGCAGAACGATCCGCAGATGTTCCTCGTGCTCTCCATCGGTGGGCGGATATATCGGGGAGGCCCTCCATCCCGGGTGAGGAGTACCCGTCCTATACTATGACCTTATCTATCTCCTAATTGTCAACGTGCGGTCGAGACCCCTCCCCATCCCTCTTTCGCATCCTTTCCCATACGTAGTCGTAGAATGCAAGAAGGAAACAAAGTATCAACCGAGGCCTAATTCGGCCAGGTCCGAAAAGGACGGTTAAAAGGACTTCGGGGGTAAGGGATAAACCTTGGGTGCCCCTAAACAACCTTTCATGGACGTTTGCCCCCAAATGGATCGGGGTCGAAAAGATTCGGGAACCCAAAGGCAAAACCAAAGACAGGAGAGTTAGCAAAGAGTCGGAGAAAGGTAGGTTGCTCCGGTCCGTGGGGTATCCCCTAGCTAGCGAAGAAAGAAATTCAAAAAAAGGCTAGGGTATTACCTGTTATTCCCCATTCCGGGACGTCACGTCGTCCGCCGGGGCGGCTGGAGAAGTCCGCCCACAACCCTTCGGCCAGCGACGCATGGCGTGGCGGGGAAGGAACCCGGTACCATAGGAACTCGTCGAGCGTGGGCCGTCGGGTTGGTCCTTCTGCGGGTCGGGGGCCGCGGAGTTTCCTCGTCCATCCGGTTGCGGCGCTGCGGCTGTAGTGGCTGGTCCTTGTGGGCATGAGGCTCGAGTGTGGTCCGGCTTGCCCCAGTTGTTGCACTGGCATGGGAGGTCCTCCAAAGGTAGTTCGTCACGTGGTGCGTGTGATGACCCGGACTTTTGTAGAAGCTATGCGGCTTTATCAGTGACTATAGGAAGCTCACACAGTGTTATGGAGCTTGTAGAATCAAAATTGGATTTTAAAATGGACCCGACGCGAAAAATCGGATCAAGTGGGCCTTTCCGGGGCTTTCGGCAAAATTCGGATGGAATTTTGAAAATCGGACAGCGGATTTGGACTCAGCGCGCGGGGGGGGGAAAACGATCAAAATGGTGTATTCACTTAATTTCGGCGCCAAAAACACTGTTCACCGGAACAATAACTTCGGCCGCTGGAAAATACTGTTCCGAGCTACCGGCGGCAGGCGGCCGAGCGGCGGCGCACGGCGGAAACACAGCGGGCGCAGCTGCGGAGCAGGGCCGCGGGCAGCGCGGG
>CM055068.1:31398207-31480795 GCA_029204045.2 Tillandsia leiboldiana | reverse complement strand
AATGGCAAGATAAAAACATGCACCACTCGTACTTTTCCGATCATCCACAGATCCTGCCCAATCGGCATCTGAGTATCCAATAATATCTAGACTTGTTCCCATAGGATACCAAATTCCGAAATTTATGGTTCCTTTAATGTATCGGATGATCCGTTTCACCGCTTTTAGGTGAACCTCCTTTGGTGCAGATTGATATCTCGCGCAGATCCAACACCAAAAGATATATCCGGGCGACTAGCCGTGAGGTAAAGTAGACTTCCAATCATACTCCGATAAAGTTTCTCGTCTACATTCTCACTAAAAGATTCACTTCCTAATCCTTTATTGCTAGTTCCCATTGGAGTTGGAAAATCTTTACAATTTTCTAGATCAAACTTTTTGACCAACTCCAAAGCATACTTGGATTGACACAAATGGATGCCTTCGTCACACTGTTTCACTTGCAATCCAAGGAAATAAGTCAATTCGCCCATCATTGACATCTCAAATTCGCTTTCCATGGTTTCAGCGAATTTAGAAGCATCATTATCTCTTGTCGCACCAAATACAATGTCATCGACATAGATTTGTGCTACAATGAAGTTATTTTGATAATGCTTCACAAAGAGAGTCCTGTCAGCTCCCCATCGAGTATAGCCCTTATCCAATAGGTGCTTTGTCAACCTTTCGTACCATGCTCGCGGTGCTTCTTTTAAACCGTAAAGAGCCTTTTTCAAACGAAAAACATGGTTAGGTAGTTTACAGTCTACAAAAACTTTCGGTTGAGCCACATAAACTCCCTCATTTAAAAACCCATTTAAAAACGCGCTCTTAACGTCCATTTGAAATAATTTTATTTTAAAATGACAAGCTATCGCGAATAATATACGAATGGACTCGAGTCTAGCTACAGGGGCGAAAGTTTCATCAAAGTCTATACCTTCTACTTGAGAGTAGCCTTGAGCAACTAAACGTGCTTTGTTCCTGATGATGGTACCATCTTCATTTTTCTTATTCTTGAAAATCCATTTGGTACCTATCACATTGTGTTGCTTTGGAGGCTTTGTTAATTCCCAGACTTTGTTTCGCTCAAACTGATGGAGCTCTTCCTGCATTGCTTTAATCCAGTAGTCATCCTGAAGAGCTTCATCGATGTTCTTTGGTTCGATCAAGGAAACGTAGCAAGCGAATCCACAAACCAACTGTCTCCGAGTTTTGACTCCTTCTTGTGGGTCTCCAATGATGTTTGATTCAGGATGATCCTTGGAGATGCGTAACGTTTGTTGTAACGGAGTACTCGGAGGTACATGAGATGATTCCTGTACATCAGATAAACTTGAAGAACCATTAGATGCATCATTAATATTGGAAGTATTATCATGAGAAGATGCACTTACAGGAGTATCATCATCAAGAGAGATATCGAGGGTAGATTTTTCAGATGCAAAGTGAAAAGCTTCATCTACTTTAACATTTATAGATTCTACAATTGTTTTAGATTCCATGTTAAATACCCGATATGCTCTGCTATTTGTAGAATAACCCAAAAAGATCCCTTCGTCACTTCGAGAATCGAACTTACCAAGATTTTCGCGATCACGCAAAATAAAACATCGACTCCCAAAGATACGAAAGTATTTGATATCCGGTTTTCTACTAAACCACAGCTCATATGGTGTATTTAAAGTTCCTGGGCGCAAATACACTCGATTAATGACATAGACAGCAGTGTTCACAGCCTCAGCCCAAAAATATAGCGGTAAATTCCGGCTATGAAGCATCACACGCGCCATCTCTTGAACAACCCTGTTTTTGCGCTCAACAACACCATTCTGCTGAGGTGTATAGGGTGCCGAGAATTCATGTTTTATGCCGTTGGAAGTGCAAAAATCAATGAATTTGGAATTAATGAATTCTCCACCTCTATCACTTCTAACACGAATGATCTTTTCATTCTTTTCAATCATAATACGATGGCAAATCTCATGAAAAGAATCAAACGTATCAGCTTTCTCTTTTAAAAATGCTACCCATGAAAACCTAGAGAAATCATCAACCAATAAGAAAATATACCATTTACCTCCCAAAGATGGTTGACGGGTCGGTCCAAAGAAGAAAAAAAAATAGTCTACATAAACTACACAACATTTAATCATAGGAAGATTAAAGGCAAGGAAAGATTTCACCTTTGCATACCCAAACCTTTTGAGTTTTAGAGTATGTTGGCAATGGTTGAGAAATTTTCCTTGATGAAGACGTCTTGTATGATTGATCTTTTTCTTTTGTCATCATCTTGCTTGAAGTACTACCAATGTTCTTTTCTTTTGAAAAGTCCTTCTTTGATTTCCGGGGAGTGAACTCATTGGTAGCAATTGCAAGATGTGATTGATTTGATCTTTGAGCTCCAATCTTGCAATTTCTTTTAATGTGCCCTGCAAAATTACAACGAAAACATACCTTAGTGCTTGACGATCCCGAGGAGGGTGAAGTAGGCTTGTTGTCGTTGCTAATCGTGAATTTCGGTGTCGGAGGAGGAGATGCCGACTGAGGCACAAAAACTGTCCCAACCGAACTAAAATTGTCTTCAGTTCGATTGTATCCGAGGCCGAACTTGTTTGATTGACCAAGACCAAGAAGCTTATCCAACTTACTCCTTCCTGATGAAAATCGCTGCAAGTCATCCTTGAGTTGGAGAATGGTCTCTGTCATTTCCAATTTTTCCTTTCGAGCCTCGCCGTTGAGCTTCAAGAAGTAATTCGCTTTGTTCACCATATCTATATAATTCTTCTCGAATTGCTCATTGGACTCTTGAAGGGAAACATTTGCTTTTAACAGATTATCCCTTTCCACTTCAAGATCGGTCGAGAGAGAAGTTACCCTTTTTACTTCTACTTCGAGATCCTGTAATCTCCCTCTCAACCCCTTGTTTTGTTTAGCCAGTTTCTTTGAATCCCGTAAAAGTCTGTGGTAGGCTAAAACAAAATCTTCACCTTCAGAGTTACTTGATTCATCATCCGTTGCAGTTTTTTTAACCCGGGAGAAGTTGGACAATGAATCTGAAGTACTTGCCATTAAGCACATGAAGGGTGAAGATGTGGACGCGTGGAATGCCGTTGCGCTTTCTTCTTCATCACTTGAGGATGACTCATTTGACGTTGAGTTGTCATCCCAGGTGACGACTTGCATCGCTTTCTTCTTCGACGGATTCTTAGTTGGACATTCCGATGAGATATGGCCATATCCTCGGCACTTGAAGCATTGGACTTGTCCTTCTGTGCTTTTCTTATCTTTAGAAAAGTTCTCTTGCTTTCTTGACTTGTAACTTGAAATACCCTTGCCTTTCTTCGACTCTCCGAAGGATGGAGTTTTACTTGAATTACCCCTTCGAAAGTTGCGGCGAAACTTCCTTGTCAAGAGAGCGAGCTGCTTCTCAAATTCCTCCATAGATAGGTTTTCGTCATCGTCTGAGGAGGATGAATCCGTGTCTTCTTCCTTTGTTGTTTTCAAAGCATAACCTGAAGACTTAGAAGAGGATGCCTTTCCCGAAGAATAGTTAGTAGTAAATGTCATTTCATAAGTTTGTAATGAACCAACTAGTTCTTCTACACGCATTTCGTCCGGGTGTTTAATAGTTTCAATGGCTGTAACCTTTGGGCGAAATCGTTCAGGAAGAGTTCTTAAGATCTTTCTTACAACCTTAAATTCTGAAATCTTCTCTCCCAGGTTAGCACATGAGTTTACGATGTCTTGCAATCGTGTATAGTAGTCCGTGAAAGATTCATTTTCTGCCATGAAAATAGAGTCAAACTTGCTCGTAAGCATTTGCAGCTTTTGAATCTTCACGAGGTTAGTTCCCTCATGTGTAACCTGAAGAACATCCCAGATTTCTTTCGCAGTCTCACTTGTCGAGACGCGAGAGAATTCAGTTTGAGATAAGGCATTAAAAATAGCATTAATTCCCTTGCCATTGTAAGAAGATGAATCTAACTCTTCCTTGGTCCACTTCGACCTAGGTTTGATGGTGCGAACATCAGCAATAATTTCAGTTGGATTAGACCATCCTAATTCAATTGATTGCCACACCCGTTCGTCGATGGAAATTAAAAAGGCTTTCATCCGTACTCTCCAGTACGCATAATTTGTTCCATCAAAGAATGGGGGTCTGTTGATGTTTCCACCTTCAACCATTGTTTACAACCCTATTCCCGCTCTGATACCACTTGTTGGGTTATATGTAATAATGGATCAAAATAGGGGAAAAAACACCTAGAGGGGGGGTGAATATGTGTAAACAATAAACACTCAAAAAATCATTGCGCAATAAAAACCCAATGCGGAAATATAAATGAACACGCAAGATTTTTACGTGGAAAACTCCAAACCGGAGTAAAAAACCACGGGACCGATAACACGGTGAAATCCACTAGAATTAAACACGTACAAGGTGATATACCGTACTCACGGACGACTCAACCTTTTCCATACGCTCCTAGTTGATCTTCTCCGCTCGCTCCGCAACGCGTCTCGAATCCACGATCTGCGTCCAACGCCGAATCCACGGCGTCCAACGTCGAGTCCACGACGTCTGACCGAATCCACGGTCTTCACCCAGTAGCACGCTTCAAATCCACGAACGTACCTCGCTCCGAATCCACGAGAGCGGTTGCACCTTGAATCCACAAGGCCACGCGAGTCCACGCGCCGATTTTGGGGTAAATCGTTGTTTTTGGGTGGTGATGATCCGCTGAATACTTAGATCAAAGATAGATAGGAAATATCATCTAAGTATTCATTAGTTTGATTCAACTCAAGATGTGAGTATGAAAACCTAGAATCAAACTAATCAATATAGATGAAGAAACATAGAGTAATATCTAATGATTTCCTTTCTTCTCTATATGTGGATCTTAGGCCGTATAAAAGATTATATTTTATTATGACGGCTATTTGGATTAACCCTAGAAAAAGAATCATAGGGTCTATTTATAGGTTAGAAACCCTAGGAAGAAGATAAGGATAAAAAACTATCGTTTCTGGAAATTTTTACGACGGCGATCCGGATCGGATTAGCTGTGATCCGGATCGTCGTAACGAGTCAAACAATTCCAGAGAAACAGGGTTCGGGATCCGGATTGTAATGCACGATCCGGATCATTCATGTATTTCAGCAAATTCCCATGTTCGGGATCCGGATCGAAATGACTATGATCCGGATCCGATTTGCCAACGAACAAGCACCCTTCGGGATCCGGATTGGACTGTCTGATCCGGATCCTGAACATGTCCCATGTCCAGTTCTTGATTTTTATGCGATAAAAAATTCTTCCAAGTGTTTCTCCACTACAAGAAGTATTCGGATCACCAAAAATATTTAGTTAAACTTACCTGATCCTTTTGAATTCTTCTTTCTTGAGATTGAGGTATATGATCCAAACTTCATTCATCTTCAATCTTCAAGACTTAACACTTTCACGAAATGCGCCAAAACAAAATCCGTAACATTAAGATCTTACTATCCCAGTACCTTCCGGGAGAGGCAAACGGGGTGGCGGATGCCTTAAACAGGAAGGGACGAGCCGAAGGAACGTCGGTAGGCAGGATTACCCAGCAAGAAGACCTGATCGCGGAATTCTCGCGATTACGGTTGGAAGTGATAACGGCAGGGACGGTCGAGCAACTAATGTCCTTGGTGGTCGCGCCCACATTGATCGAAAGAATCCGAGATGGTCAGGGTACCGACCCACAGTTACAACTGGAACGGGCTAGAATCTCCCCAGAGCAGGAGGGAGACTTTTCGGAGGGGACAGACGGTATACTCCGATTCCAAGGGCGGATATGCGTGCCCGATTCATCAGACCTTAAGAAGGAGATCCTGACTGAAGCACATCGCGCCCCTTATGCGGCGCACCCTGGAGGCACCAAGATGTACAGGGATCTCAGGCAGACCTTTTGGTGGCCGAAGCTGAAGAGAGACGTGACGCAGTTCGTGGCGCACTGCTTGATCTGCCCGCAAGTGAAGGCCGAGCACCAATGGCCGGCGGGAAAGCTGCAACCACTACCGGTGCCGGAATGGAAATGGGAGCAAATCACAATGGACTTTGTCACCAGGCTCCCGCGATCGCAGCAGGGCCACGACGCCATCTGGGTCATTGTGGATCGGTTAACCAAGTCAGCTCACTTCCTGCCCAACCACACGACCTGGACACGCGATCGACTGGCTCTAGTCTACATCAGCGAGATTGTGAGACTACATGGGGTAACGGCATTAATCACCTCGGACAGGGACACAAGGTTCGTTTCGAACTTTTGGCAGAGATTACAACGGGCCTTGGGGACCAAGCTACACTTCAGCACAGCTTTTCACCCTCAGACGGACGGACAGTCCGAGCGGGTGATTCAGATCCTCGAGGACATGCTCCGAGCCTGCGTACTTGACTTTGGAGATAGATGGCCGCACCACCTACATTCAGTGGAGTTCGCCTACAACAATAGCTACCAGGTTAGCATCCGTATGGCGCCGTACGAAGCTCTGTATGGCAGGCGCTGTAGGTCTCCGATCTGTTGGGACGATTTGGGAGAGCAGAAGTTCTTGGGGCCGGATCTGGTGGAAGAGACCGAGGAAAAGGTGCGCCTCATTAGGCAACAGCTGGTGACCGCCCAGAGCCGACAGTAGAGCTACGCTGACAAGAGGCGCCGCGATTTGGAGTTCCAAGTGGGGGAGCATGTGTTACTACGGGTTTCGCCGTCAAAAGGGGTGAAGCGGTTCGGACTGAGGGGCAAGTTAAGCCCACGTTATGTGGGGCCCTTCGAGATTTTGGAGCGTATCAGCCCGGTGGCCTACCGCCTCGCCCTACCACCGAACCTCGACCGGGTGCATGACGTGTTCCACGTGTCCATGCTTCGTAAGTACCTCCCCGACCCATCGCGGGTGCTCGACGTCACCGCGGTCGAGCTCAAAGAAGATCTAAGCTACGAAGAAATGCCAGTACGGATTCTAGCACGGGAAGACAAAAAGTTGCGGAATCGGACAATCCCCTACGTAAAGGTACTCTAGAGCAATCAGGAGGAACGCGAGGCGACCCGGGAACCGGAGTCGAAGATGAAGGAGGGTTATCCGGACCTTTTCGCTACGGAAGGGAGTTAAGTTTCGGGGACGAAACTTGTTCTTAGTGGTGAGTGATGTAAGACCCGCTTTGTTCCTCCGGTTTTTCTCTTTCCTTTCCGCGGGCGGGGGATCCAGCGGGTGCAAATTCTTTTCGTTAAGCCTGGACGATCCACTGAGGCTTACGGGTAATTTTAGGTGATAGAGCTCGCAAAACCGAGAGCGGCGGTGCGACCGGATCCGAATTCCGATTTCGGGAACTCCTAGAAATTAATTTCGAAGATTGGACCCCTTTCCGACGTTCCAGGATCCGTGCGGACGATCTGCACGCTTTTCAAGGCATCTGTCAGCCGCCAGATATTATGGTATTAAATTTGTTAAGTTGAACGGGGGATTATAAAAACCCAGCTTAGGGATAGGGATCCCCAGTATACCCTTTTTCTTCCCTTTTCCTCGACCGTGCGGCTAGGGCTTCCAGGGAGCGATCGGATTTGATGAGAGGAAGAACCGGCAACCCAACCTTTTTCCGCTCTCGCTCGGAATCCACGATCCCTTTGCTTATCCCTCGCGATTCAAGGTAAGATTATTTTATTGTTTTAGTTTTACCATTCTTGATTAGGTTAGGATTGTAGTTGTCCTTCCGGAGATCGCCGCGCCGCCGCCGCCGGGTCGGAGGCGGACGCCGCCGGCGACCGGACGCCGCGGCCGCGAGCGGCGCACCCGCGCGGCTGGTTGCCGCGCGGGGTCGCCGCGGGTGGGCTCCCGCGCGGCTTGTCGCCGCGCGGGGCCGCCACGCGGGAGGGGCGCCCGCGCGGCATGCTACCGCGCGGGGCCGCCCACGGGTGGGGAGCCCGCGCGGTATGCTGCCGCGCGCAGCCGCCCGCACCCGCGGGCAGCGCACCAGCGCGGCTGCTGCTGCGCGGGGCCGCCCGCGCCCGCGGGTGGGGCGCCCGCACGGCTGCTGTCGCTAGGGCCACCCGCGGGTGGGGCGCCCGCGCGGCTGCTGCCGCGCGGGGCCGCCAGCGCCCGCGCGGCTACTGCCGCGAGGGGCCGCCCGCACCCGCAGGACGGGACGAACCAATCTCCAATCTTCCCTCCAGGTGGGTAAAAATTTCCAGAGTTGCTGGGAAAAGGGTGTAGGTCACATAAATTGCATATTCGGGGAAAGGTGTAACTTAAAGTGATTATTATTGTTAATGCTAACCCCGTTTACACTAACTACTTATTTAATTGATTATGAGGCTCTTGTTTTGCTACACGTACACCAGCGGTTTGGCCACCGCAAGGGTGTGCTTTTCCGGAAAAGTGGTACGTTGACCCGTGTATCCCACGTGTTGGTGACATAAGATGGGGGCCCTCGCGGGTGGGGGGTGTGAGCGGTGTAGCCGAGGCAGGTGCTCGGTAGGGGACACCGGGGTAGGCGCTCGGTGTGGTGGTCGGGAAAGGTTCCCGGTTTTACTTGATACAGGGTAGGTCACTGTTGATGTTGATTGTACTCGGAGAAAAAAGGGGTTGCTCCGGATATCGTGGTTTGAGTTGTTTTAGCCCTATTTGCATATTACGTAATTTCTAGTCACTGACTTCCCACTCTGTGATAGGTTCGTCCAGGGGCGAGTGCTAGGGCGCGGGTGAGGCCGCTGCACGATGTTTCGCTAACTTTGAGTGACTGCAGAAATAGTTGACTCTTTCCTCTTTTACTTTATTAGTCATGTTAGCTAGATGTGGAGTGCGATACCCCCGTGGGATCGATGTGGATGTTGCCCTTTCTTTTCATAACTGTTGTGTGAATGCCAATTCTTTTGCTCCCCTCTTGGCCGCTTTAAGTTACGAGCAAAAACTGTTTGCGAAAAACGGTCTTTAAAAAGATATGGGCGCCGAGTGGGCGCCGCTTTCAAAACCCTGTGATGATTTATCCTTTTACAAACAGTCGGCCTTTTCTAAAGTATGTAACTGGGTAGGATGTGTGGTTGTGTGTTGAATGCATCTGAGCCTTGGACTAATGTGGTTAAAGATTGCAGGAGGTGTATCTTGTAATTAGGACGCCGTGCATATACAAAGGAGACTCTGCCCGTTTGTAGAGTGAATTTGTATATGAGGCGGGTCTGTGCACGTGCTGGGGAAACTATTTCCAAAAAAAAAAAAAAAAAAAAACATAAATATGTACGCTGATCTGGGAGCATCGGTGGCTCATCTTCCGCGCGTTTGAACCCTCGAGGCGTGACAGTTTTATGGCAAGTACATCCGGTTCATTATCCAACTCCTCCGAGGTTGAAAAGAATGCAACGAACGATGAACCGAGTGGTTCCGAAGGTGAAGACTTTGCTTTTGCCTACCATTAACTTTTAAGGGATTCAAAGAAATTGGCAAAGCAAAACAAGAGTTTCAGAAGAAGGTTGTGGGATCTTGAAGAAGAAGCTAAAAAGACAACTTTCTCAAACGCTCTTGAAGTGGAAAGGGACAATTTGAACAAGATAAATGTTTCCCTTCAAGAAAAGAACGAGCATTTCGAGAAGGAACACAACAAGTTGGTGGATAAAGCTAATTACTTCTTGAAGCTCTACACCGAAGCTCGACAAGAGAAGATGGAGAGGACGAAGACCATATTCCAACTTAAGGAAGATTTGAAGCGTTTCTCTTCCAGAAGGAGCAAGTTGGATAAGTTGCTTGGTCTTGGTCAAACGAATCGTTTGGGCCTTGGATACGATCGAACTGGAAATAGTCCTAGTTTGAGTGAAACAATTTTTGTGCCTCAGTCGGTTGCTCCTCCTCCTCCTCCACCGACGAAAATCAATGCATCCAACGACAACAAGCCTACCTCAATTCGGCCAAGATCAAATAGTTCCAAGGTATGTTTTTGTTGTGGTTTTGCAGGGCACATTAGAGGAAATTGCAAGAATGGAGCGAAGCGATCAAATCAAGCGCCTCTTGTAACAACTACTAACAAGTTCATCCCCCGGAAATCAAAGAAGAATCTTTCAAAGGAAAAGAACTTTGGTAGTACACCTAACAAGACGACGTCATCATGGATTTCAAGGAAAAGTGATCAAGCGAATAAGACGCATTCACCAAGGAAATCAATGTCACAATCATTGCCGACGTATTCCAAAACTTGCAAGGTTTGGGTGCGCAAAGGTGAATTCTTCACTTGTCTTGTCATTCATACATCACTGCATGCTTATGACAACTCGTCTTGGTATCTGGATAGTGGTTGCTCACGCCACATGATCGGAGATAAAAATGTTTTTCAAACCCTTGAGAAAACCTCCGGAGGACATGTAGTTTTTGGAGATGGACGATCTTCAAAGGTTGTTGGCAAAGGAACCATTGCTATTCCGGATGGCCCGGCTTTAAACAATGTTTTGTGTGTTGAAGGCCTTAGAACTAACCTCATTAGCATTAGTCAACTGTGCGATAATGGTTTTTTAGTTAATTTTTCTTCTGCTGAATGCATTGTAACTGATAAGGACCATTCATTCTTTTTGAAAGTGGTTAGATCTGATAATAACTGCTATGTAGTTCCTAGTAAATTTTCTGAACATTGTAACCTAGTATCACTAGATAATGAAACTCTTTGGCATGAAAGACTAGGTCACATTAATTTCAAGGAACTTTCTAGAATATCAAACAAAGACGTGGTTAAGGGTGTTCCTAAACTATCTTTTAAAGAAAACATTGTGTGTGGAGGTTGTCAAAAGGGAAAACAATCAAGGGCCATGCACAAGAATTTAAACCACGTCGGAACCAAACGGCCACTTGAATTATTGCACATGGACTTAATGGGGCCGACTCATCAACAAAGTTTGGGAGGTAAATGGTACATTTTTCTTATGGTTGATGATATCTCTAGATTTTCTTGGGTAGCATTTTTAAGAGAAAAAACGGATACTTTTTCTTTTCATGAGATATGTCATCGTGTTATGATTGAGAAAAATGAAAAGATCGTTCGTGTTCGAAGTGATAGAGGTGGAGAATTTATAAATTCAAAATTCATTGATTTTTGCACTTCCAATGGCATAAAACATGAATTCTCTGCACCCTATACACCGCAATAGAATGGTGTAGTCGAGCGCAAAAACAGAGTAGTACAAGAGATGGCGCGTGTTATGCTTCACAGCCGGAAACTCCCGTTACATTTTTGGGCTGAAGCAGTTAACACTGCGGTCTATGTAATCAATCGAGTTTATTTGCGCCCGGGTACTTTGAATACACCATATGAGCTATGGTTTTGTAGAAAACCAAATATCAAGTATTTTCGAATCTTTGGGAGTCGCTGTTACATTTTACGTGATCGCGAAAATCTTGGAAAATTCGACTCTCGAAGTGACGAAGAAATTTTCATGGGTTATTCTACAAATAGTAGAGCATATCGGGTATTTAATCTTGAATCTAAAACGGTGATAGAATCTTCCAATGTTAAAGTAGATGAAGCTTTTCATTTTTCAACTGATAAATCTACTCCTGATATCTCTATTGATGATGAATCTCCTGCTAATGATAATGCATCTTCTCATGATAATTCTTCCGATAATGATGATGCATCTCATGTTTCTTCTAGTTTATCTGATGTGCAGGAATCATCACACATACCTCCGAGCACTCCGTTACCTCAAATGCTACATATCTCCAAGGACCATCCAGAGTCAAATATCATTGGAGATCCACAAGGAGTCAAGACTCGGAGACAACTGGTTTGTGGAGTTGCGTGTTATGTCTCCATGTTGGAACAAAAGAACATTGATAAAGCTCTTCAGGATGATTATTGGATTGAAGCAATGCAAGAAGAGCTCCATCAATTCGAAAGGAACAAAGTCTGGAAATTAACTAAGCCCCCGAAGCAACAAAACATCATCGGTACAAAGTGGATTTTCAAGAACAAAAAAAATGAAGAAGGTACCATTATTCGGAACAAAGCACGTTTAGTTGCTCAGGGCTATTCACAAGTTGAAGGTATAGACTTTGATGAGACGTTCGCCCCGGTAGCTTGTCTCGAGTCAATTCGTATCCTTTTCGCAATTGCTTGTCATTTCAAAATTAAACTTTTTCAAATGGACGTTAAGAGCGCCTTTTTAAATGGTTTTCTAAATGAGAAAGTTTATGTGGATCAACCGAAAGGTTTCATTGATCATAAACTACCTAACTATGTGTTTCGACTGAAAAAGGCTCTCTACTGTCTAAAACAAGCACCGCGAGCATGGTACGAAAGGTTGACAAAGCACCTTTTGGAAAAGGGCTACACTCGAGGGATAGCGGATCAGACACTCTTTGTGAAGCATTTTTAGGATAACTTCATTGTAGCACAAATTTATGTGGACGACATTGTATTTGGAGCTACAAGGAATAATGATGCTTCAAAATTCATTGAAACAATGGAAAGCGAATTTGAGATGTCCATGATGGGCGAGTTGACATACTTTCTTGGATTGCAAGTAAAACAAATTGAAGATGGCATTCATTTATGTCAATCCAAGTATGCAAAGGAGTTGGTCAAGAAATTCGGATTGGAGAATTCTAAAGACTTTCCGACTCCAATGGGAACTAGCAATAAGGGATTAGGAAGTGAATCTCACGGAGAAAGTGTAGACGAGAAACTTTACAGAAGTATGATTGGAAGTCTACTTTACCTTGCGGCTAGTCGCTCGGACATTGCCTTCAGTGTAGGGATTTGCGCGAGATATCAATCTGCATCGAAGGAAATTCACCTAAAAATGGTGAAACGGATCATCCGGTACGTCAAAGGTACACTAAATTTCAGAATTTGTTATCCTATGGGCACATCTCTCGACATAATAGGATATTCGGATGCCGATTGGGCTGGATCAGTGGATGATCAGAAGAGCACGAGTGGTGCATGTTTTTACCTTGGCCATTGTCTTGTTGCATGGCATAGTAAAAAGCAAAACTGCATTGCACTCTCAACTGCCGAAGCGGAATACATTTCTGCGGGAAGTTGTGCAACTCAATTGATTTGGATGAAAAGCGTATTGAGCGACTTCCGAATTTCTGTGACTTCGGTAACAATTCTTTGTGACAACACTAGTGCCATTAACATTTCTAAAACCCTGTGTTGCACTCTAGAACAAAACACATTGAACTCATTTTCTTAGAGAGCTAGTTGAATCAAGTTCTTTACAACTTTCTTATGCTTCAACTGAAGATCAATTAGCCGATATTTTGACAAAACCTTTGGATCAAAAATGTTTTATTCATTTGCGTAAAGCAATTGGAATGCTTTCTTTGAAATAACCTCTTTTGAACCTTTGCTAAGGATAGGTTTTGTTTTGTGTTTGTGTTCTTTCTTTTTGTTTATACATATAGAACATTAACTGAGCATTAGTATAATTGATTTTACTTGCATCCCTTCATATTTTTAAGAAATTTATTATGATTTGGATATCTTTAAAATTCATTTGATGCAATGATCATGTATATCAATTATTTTATCTTTAATTGATCAAAGTTAATTCCTCTCTCAATGATCTCTTGGTATAGTTTTTATCTTATTTGACAATTGAGTTAAGTATGAACATGAGATCAATTTTTGGTTGAATACTTAATATTTTGCATAATTGATAGCCAATTGAGGGGGAGTTTTTGCTAAATGTTTAATGCTCGAAAGATGTGGAAAGAGTTACATCCTTAAGTGGAGTGTGAAAACTACCACCACATGGAGGAAAGAGCTACCACCTCGGTCGTCCGAGTACTGTGTGCAGCTACCACATGTATACCAAGCATGGTGACTTCTTGTTTACTTCATAAAATGCTTTTTGAAATACTTGACTCTATCAAATTTCAAGGTTGGTATAAGGTGGGATTTTGAAAGAAAGATGCTCAAAGAGCCACTCCTTTAAAACATTGTGACTAAATAGCATTATCCGATTTATTTAGGATTTCAAACATCTATCGATCTTTATGCTTCATTTTCTTTATTTGATTAATGATTTGATAAACGCATTACACTTTAGATTGTGATTGATGTTTAGAACTTGCTCAACTTTACAGGATTTAATTTTTATAGATTTTCATTTCATTATTTGAGTATTATTGATAGATTTAGCATAATCTAATTCTTTTGATATGAAACGATGATTTTTGTTTAAAGTTGATGTGCAAGAATGCTTACATATTTTTTCTGGATTTTTTGGAATTTTTCAAAATTTTTCTGAAGAAAAAATTGAATCCGATCCGGATCTCGAACGAGGATTTTCTCTACGAGAAGCCGATCCGGACTGGATTCCCGATCTGATCCGAACCGTGGCTAGGGTTTAATAGAAACGAAGGGTTATTTGAATTCTATTCTTTTCTAAACTTTGTTTTAAGCATCACAGAGCTTATCTCTCTAGAATCCAACAGATTTGGACCCTTCCTAACTCAAGTTCTTTTGATTCAAGTAAATTTCTTTGATCAAAACTCGAATTTCTTTACTATTTTCCTCTGTTCTTCAAAACGTGAGTGAAATTCATGACTCATTTTCAATTTTGAACGGTTTTTGGTCAAATTTCTTTTAAAATTAGAACTCTGGGTAGATTAATTTTGTTTCTATGCCTTGTATTAATTTGTTTAATGGATTTTTGAGCTTAGATTTCTAAAAATTCAGTTTTAGGGCATATTTTAGGAATTTTTGAAAATCATGGAATTGATCTATTTTTAAAATTCTTTTTGCAAAACTAACTTGATTCCTAGTCTCTATACACGATAATGATTGTTTGGGTATGATTTTTTAAATTTTTAAAATTAAATAATTTTTCGTGTTTTTGAGTTCTTGCTCGCAGGCTCTGTTTTTCAACTCATTTGCAGAAATGGTGTTTGGATGGGTTCTAGTACTAATTGCAGCGATGGTCCACACTCGAGCGACAAACAAGCTCAAGAGAGCTAAGAAAGATCAAGGGGAAGGAGACTATATTTCTTTGGATAAAACTGATTCTGAGACAGAATCAGTAGATTGGGATGAATTGATGGAAGAAGACGCAGCACCAGCTGCATCGAAGGGGAAAGCCCCTGCTTCTTCCAAGGCGACAACTCCGCCTACAGCAGCAGAGAAAAGGAAAGTACCTGATTCAACAAAGGCGAAGACTCCGCCTACATCTGCCGAGAAAGGGAAGAATCCTATGCCACAAACACCCGTATCAATTAAAAGAAAAAGTGTAGCTCGTAAAAGGGGACGAGCACGAGGGATTGAAATCGAAGAACCACTAGCAAGTGAAGCACCACCTCCAGAGGAATACATGCATATTAGCACAGATCGGATGAAGGGATTTGAGAACCGAGAGTGTATTGGCGAACGACACGTCAATATTGCAGCTCTTCGAGATCGTTCTGCGGATTTTGGAAATCTGATTGATCAAGCCAATTTCTCTCAAGTTTGCAAATTTCCTGAGTCGTTTGGATATTGTTTGCATTTGGTGCGGACTTTTTACACCAATTCACAACAGCTTCAAGAGATTGAAGACGGACCAATGGAGTTCTATACTATGGTCCGAGGAACAAAACTCAAGATAACTCCTCGACTGACCGGAGAAGTCTTAGGGATGAGAACCAGCATGACGGGGACTAATTTCTTGAAAGGAAAAAGTTTGACAAATTCGTTGTGGCGAACAGTTGTTAATGAAATATGTGTAGTGGCCCCTAATCCCATGCAGCTTTCCTGGTGAATCCACAGTTTAGAACACCTAGTATTGGTGTATCTGGCCCATTGGGCATCAAGGGGATGCCACAGATGGACCCTGTGAGATATCTTTTACTGTGTTGGCCTTCGGCTGCGTTTGCCAAAAATTTTAAGGGGTTTTTGGCCAAACAAAGGTTGGAATTGGATTCAGCACGGAAAAACACTTGAAAACGGCTATTTGCTTGTTAAATTTGGAGTCCGGATGACCAAAAACGGGCTTCCGGAAGTTTCGGGGGAAATCGGGAGCATGGGGGTGACCGTGGACCGGCCGGAGCCACGTGGCGGCCTGTCACTGGGCCGGCTCACGCCGCTCGGTCCACGGGGGAAGCGCGGCTGGCGCATGGACCGCGCCTGGGCCACGTGGCATTCCCGGATTGGCGGGTGTGCGCGGCGCGGTTCAGGGAAAAAGGGCGCAGCTTGGTGGACCGGGAGCACGACGCGTGGCAGCCTGGCATTGGCGGGCTCACATGATCGCAGTCCACGGGTCCTACGGGGGTGTACGGGGCAGCGATGCGGCCGACACGTGGCGCCCTGCACTCGAGTGCGCCATGCGTCGCCCCGCGGTCGCTCCGCCCCACCTACCCCACCGCCTGCGTGAGTGGCTACGTGGCGCGTAGAGAGGGCCGTTGCACGGCTGTTTCCTGTTGCGTTGTGACGTGGCCGCACCAGAATTTTTCGGGCGCGTCGGACGGGGAGTGGTCCGACCGTCCTGGCGGATTCGGGCGCCCGAAAGATGGGCCCGAATCCGCCAAAAGCCCATTAGGGGGTTGGGCCTATAAATAGGCCCTTTGGGAGGCCTTTTCACACTTTTCTGAGGCCATTTTCTCTGAGAGCCCTTAAGGTGGTTTTCTCCTTTCACTTAGCAGCACACTTTGATGGACTTTGAGGATTTTTGGAGATCATCATTTCGGCCTTATCTGCGACGCGGCGTACAGTGGCGCTTCTTCTTCGACGACCCGTTTCGTCGCATTTTAGTGCGCAGACTGCCCCGACTCACTCCGATCTCCGTTTTTAGCGATCCTTGCGCCGTCGGACTCATGACTGGTAGGACTCCAACTTTGATGTTTTGAGTTTTCTCGATTTCCTTGCGGATTTTGGAGGTTTTTGAGCTTTCTTTTGGCCTTTTTCTTTGCGGATTTTGTGGACAGCACTGCAGAGTTTTAGCTGTAACTTTGCACATAGACATCGGATTGAGGTGATTCAAAAGGCGATTTTCATACACTTTTAGCAAGAAATCTCCTGGATTTTTCTCAGAATTTTCTGAGTTTTCTTCGAAGGTGAGAATCTTTCTTCTTCCCGAGTTCTTAACACAGAATTTTGGTACAGTTTTGTTTGGGGTGTTTCTTTTGCCGATTTTATATCTCAGCGTAGGAAACTCGGAATTGGGCGTCCAAGTATTCGTTTCGAAGCTATCGACGCGTAGATCGCAGGGTTATTTTATTTGGAATTTTTCGAGCACAGTCAGCAGGTGAAATAATCACATCTTGGCGGCTGAAATTTACTGTTGTGTTCTTGGCAGATTTTTGGGATTTAAGTGTAACGGTAGCTTTTTGTTGTACCCAGGAGAGATTGTGGACAGTACTGGACCCGTTGGACTTTGAGTTGCTGTTTTTCTGTTATTATCTGCTGTAGGACTTTTGGCAGTTCGACTTTTCAGGTGGGTGGCTTCGCTTTCAGGAACTGTGGACTGAGCACTAATTCTATTGTTATAGAATCATGCATGTTAGTGATTGGACTTGGGTAGCATGCTAGAGTGTAGGAATTGTTGTTCCTTGTATTATCTGTCGATCTTGTGATCTTTTACTTCCTTCTATCTGTTAAATTATAGTATCTTGAAACCTGACCTAGCACCCCCGTCATATGTTGCATGTGTAACCAGACCAGTAGAAACCCCTCACTTGGGCTAGGGTTATTTATGTTTAGACATCCACACTTTATGTTTTCATTCCTGGACTTAGTGTTATCCTCGCCCGGGTAGTGGGCCGAGTGGTCGGGACTTCTTTTTAGTGTGGGATGCATTTGCACTCGTGCTCGGGAGCAGAGTGGAGTCTGGTAGATGTAGTGGATTGCTTGTCTGTACCTGGAACCGTTTGGGGTAAACGGTGGTCCCGGGAGATCTTGTTTTCCCCTGTCTGGGTTGTCGCCACTATATTAGTGGCAGTAGTTTACTAGTGTTAGCCGGACCTAGAACCCAGAACCCTTTTCGACATACAAATGATTTTAGTCTACCAAGGTTTTCTTCCAAGCATCGAAGGGTCGCTGGAGTCTGTTCTTGTTTGATTGGACAAAGGCATCAGCCCTTCGGGGTTTGGGTAAAACACTTGTTTTTCTAACTGTTTTTCTAAAAAGAACTAAAAATCATTAAAAATGGATTTCTTCTCAAAACAAGATAGCTTTTCAAAAAGGGCACTACTTTTAATCCTCACCCTGTGTGGGTTGAGTGAAAATGGTTTTCAATAACAAATGTCACCTTTTTCCTGTAAATCTCCCCACTCGAAAGGATTCGAGTGGTCTGGGTTCTAGGGGCCGTTTCTTTATCGGGACGAAAGCCAAGGGGGGCGAGCCTGGAACCTGTTCTTGTTTGATAGGGTTATAGGTATAGGTCTCCCGAAACTTTCGGGCCCAGGTTGGTGTCCTCTGCGTGTTGTTCAGAGATTGTTGTGTTCCCGAACTATAAGGGGGCGGAAACTTCGATAGGCGGAGCCTAGAGTCTGTTCTTGTTTGATAGGGTTCTTAGCACCAGTCCATCGGGTTTCCTAACCCTTATGGTGTCGGCCTTTCCTGTGAGTTTAGTGTTCTTTGGTGGGAGTCGTCTGGTGGACGGTGTCCCCGGCTGTGTGGTTTTCCAACCTGAGAGTGAGCGTTGGTGTTGTTAGTCGATCTGGTGATCGTGGTTTGGACTATAGCCTGCATGAGCCATTTTGAGCTCGATAGAGATGCGTTGATACTTTCCTCGGTGGGGTCGCGCCCCTCGAGTGCCACTCCGGAGATGGGCCTGTTACTTACTATCGCGACTTGTCGACGCAGTCTCTCTGACTGGGCCAGTTTTGGCAGTCACAGACACCCTACGGTAGACCCGTCCTGTTGAGGATGTGCGGCAGTAGGTGGGCGCTGGTTCGACTGGACCCTATGTGGCAGTCAGTATAGATTGGGTGAGTATACTGTGTGTGTTAGTAGATGCATCGTGTTTCCATCTGTTCCACTTTTTGAGCATCTAGATAGAGGCATGGTAGCTGTAGAGTGACTTTTCCAGCCTTTCATTTCGGTATTATATTGTTACTTTTTGCCTCTAGTAGACTTAGTGGGCAGACCGTCGGGCTCGTTGGCGGCACCCACTGAGAACTACTTGGGGCGTAGTTCTCACACCCGTCATGGTGTCTTTTCCCGCAGGGACTTCTACTCCTGTTCCTGCTGCTCCTGTTGCTGATCCGGCTGATCGAGGTAAGGGAGTCGCGAGATAGATCCCTACCAGTCATCGTCGTCCAGAGTGTAGATGTACCCCTTTACTTTTGAGAGTTCTTGTTGAGAGACTTTTGTAGTGAGGTATAGAGTTGTACTTTTTATTTTACTGCTAGAGAGATTATGTACTTTGGGGAGGTTTTTGAGTTGCATTTATATTTTCAGTTTTAGCAGTTTACTTTCAGCTTTGATATCTGTATTGTATAGTTGATCTTTTGCAGGTTAGTCGCTTCGTCTATACGGGGCTTCCCGTATGGACGGCGGATCTGTTGGCGAGCCCGGGTCGCAGTTTCGACGCCGGAGCGTGACAGATTAGGTCGTATCAGAGCCATGGTTGTAGGTCGTTGTGGACTTAGAAACCCTAGGCTTGTGGTTAGACATTAGGATGACTACGTGAGAGTCGTGACTGTTAGCGAGAGTCCTGATTGGGTTCCAAACTCTCCTAGGGGATGGGATGAGTGACCGACATGTCTTCCTTCAGTGGCAACTATGTTGGCTGCAGACAACATAGTACTACGGGAAGGGGGACATGCCTTTGACTTTCGCTTGATTGGGTTGAGGGTTGTTTGGTACTGTCCTAAAGTTTGCATGTGTATTGCAGGTGGGCACGATGCCTCCCAGATGCAGGGTACAGACGCGTTCTCAGCTTTCCCCCTCTAATGAGCCTGGGCAGGAGGAGCCAGCGCAGGGTCAGCAGAGAGAGGTGCAGGAGCTCCGTGCCCAGATGGCACAGGTGTCTGAGGTTGTTCAGCGTCAGGAGGAGACTTTTCAGTGTCGGGAGGAGACCTTACAGAGTCAAGAGGAGGCTTCTTGCCGACAGGAAGAGGCTTCTCGCTGGCAGGAGGAGGTCTTGGGTCGGATGATGGTTCTGTTAGAGCAGAGGTCGCAGCCTGTGGTAGCACCCCATGATAGTTCGCCTGTGCTTTCTTCCCCAGCTACGGTGCCCCCTATTGTTCCTCCAGCACCGGCAGTTCCTGTGGAGCCGGTTCTTTGCAGACCACCGTCTGGGTCGACAGGACCTCTGACTTCAGCTGAGCAGCGGGTGGTGGTGGATTTGTTGATGAGGTTTCGCTAGTTTGACCCACCCCGATTTTCTGGTATGGGAGCTGAGTCGTGGGAGGCCGAATCTTGGATCACGGCCATGGAGCGTCATTTTGAGAGTTTGTTCATTGAGGATCGCTTCCGGGTTCTCTTGGCTACACATTTCTTGGAGAGCAACGCCGAGGCTTGGTGGCGGCGGGTGCGACCGGCTGGCCCGCCGGGGACGCAGCTTCTCACTTGGACTGAGTTCCGCAGTCTTCTCCTAGGAGCCTTCTTCCCTGAGAGTGTCCGTCAGAGACTGGAGGAGCAGCTGAGGAATCTCCGCCAGGGAGATCGGCCCATGCATGTGTACATAGCTGATTTCAATCAGTTGTTGGCTAGTATGCCTCACGTGGCCAGGGATGAGGCTCACCAGATTTACATATTTGAGCGAGGGTTGCGCCGGAACATTTATCAGCTTGTTCGCTCCCGCAGACTGCAGACTTTGGAGGCCTCGATGGAGCAAGCATTATATGTTGAGTCTGGAGAGGCGGTGATGGTTGAGGTGGCCCCAGCCCCCGCAGGGATTGCGGGGGCGAAGCGCCCAGCACCGGATGATGAGAGTCAGACGAGCCGGCAGGGACCTCTGAGACCTCCACGATCTCATTCTGAGGGTCGTGGGTTTCGTAGGCGCCGGAGATCTGGTGGGCCCCCGCAGCAGCAGCAGTATCGGCAGCATCGACAGGAGCGGTGTGTCATCTATGGCGGGCCTCATCCACCGTCGCAGTGTTATTAGAGACAGGGGCGGTGTTTCCTCTGTGGAGAGTTGGGACATTTCCGTGCAGCTTGCCCCCAGGCCATTTTGTTAGTGCGGCCGATTGCGACAGCACCCCCTTTGCCTATCCACGCAGCGGAAGCCCCTCCGGCACACCGCCAGACAGAGTGGGCCACGACGTCGGGACAGACGGGACGACGATCTGCGGCACCCAGTGGACGGGTTTATGCAACCTTGGTGGAGGACACCCCGGCAGCGGATCTTGTCACGGCAGGTATGACTTTATTTCTGTTAGCTGAGTTGAGCAATTCGATACCGCTGTATTCTTCTGCATTATTAGTAGAGCATCTGCATCAGCATCTTTGCATGGCGGTGGGTTAGGAAATTATGCTGCAGGTTTTAGCGATCGGATTCTTCCCAGTATCCTACGAGTAGAGGAAGATCGCGGTGTATGATCAGTGCAGTTGAGACTTGGGACTTCACTTGCTGATATGACGATTCAAGGACAGCTCCAGAACTTGGATTGAGCACACAGGTTGGACTGGTTGGTGCGGTGCCGTGCTACGACTGATGATGGAATGAGAACTGTTACCCTTTGGTGAGTTGGACAGGAGGAGATCTTTCTTTCTCGGATTGCCGGTGTATCCTTCCAGCAGCTTGGGCTTCAACGACTGTGGACAGACGCCGCCTCGGGAGCAGTTGTGACGTTTAGGACTAGAGGTCGTGTCCTTAGGAGTCTTGGTTAGTGGTAGCTTTCGTTTTTGTAGCCACAGCAGGAACGACACCAACACTTCCCTCCCTTTCCTCGCCTTTGTGCTGAAATTTACGAACAGGACGAAAACTTCGAAAGATTGCTCTAGAAATGGAGACAGTGTCGGAACCTGTTCTTGTTTGATTGGGGCGAAGGTACTGATCTTTCAAAATTTTTGGACTTTTTGCTAATTTCAGCTGTTTCCTAAATCGAGGGTTGGGGTTGATGACTTTCCCGCTAGTGGAGTCGTGCCCTTCTTGTTAGTTTAGGGTTTGCGTTCTTGATTGTTTTAGTTTTGTTGTTATGGTGTGTTTTAGTTTCGGGGACAAAACTTCCTTTTAGTGGGGGAGGATGTAGTGGCCCTTAATCCCATGCAGCTTTCCTGGTGAATCCACAGTTTAGAACACCTAGTATTGGTGTATCTGGCCCATTGGGCATCAAGGGGATGCCACAGATGGACCCTGTGAGATATCTTTTACTTTGTTGGCCTTCGGCTGCGTTTGCCGAAAAATTTAAGGGGTTTTTGGCCAAACAAAGGTTGGAATTGGATTCAGCACGGAAAAACACTTGAAAATGGCTATTTGCTTGTTAAATTTGGAGTCCGGATGACCAAAAACGGGCTTCCGAAAGTTTCGGGGGAAATCGGGAGCATGGGGGTGACCGTGGACCGGCAGGAGCCACGTGGCGGCCTGTCATTGGGCCGGCTCATGCCGCTCAGTCCATGGGGGAAGCGCGGCTAGCGCATGGACCGCGCCTGGGCCACGTGGCATTCTCGGATTGGCGGGTGTGCGCGGCGCGGTTCAGGGAAAAAGGGCGCAGGTTGGTGGACCGGGAGCACGACGCGTGGCAGCCTGGCATTGGCGGGCTCACATGATCGCGGTCCACGGGTCCTGCGGGGGTGTACGGGGCAGCGATGCGGCCGACACGTGGCGCCCCGCACTCGAGTGCGCCACGCGTCGCCCCGCGGTCGCTCCGCCCCACCTACCCCACCGCCTGCGTGAGTGGCTACGTGGCGCGCAGAGAGGGTCGTTGCACGGCTGTTTCCTATTGCGTGGTGACGTGGCCGCACCAGAATTTTTCGGGCGCGTCGGACGGGGAGTGGTCCGACCGTCCTGGCGGATTCGGGCGCCCGAAAGATGGGCCCGAATCCGCCAAAAGCCCATTAGGGGGTTGGGCCTATAAATAGGCCCTTTGGGAGGCCTTTTCACACTTTTCTGAGGCCATTTTCTCTGAGAGCCCTTAAGGTGGTTTTCTCCTTTCACTTAGCAGCACACTTTGGTGGACTTTGAGGATTTTTGGAGATCATCATTTCGGCCTTATCTGCGACGCGGCGTACAGTGGCGCTTCTTCTTCGACGACCCGTTTCGTCGCATTTTAGTGCGCAGCCTGCCCCGACTCACTCCGATCTCCGTTTTTAGCAATTCTCACGCCGTCGGACTCATGACTGGTAGGACTCCAACTTTGATGTTTTGAGTTTTCTCGATTTCCATGTGGATTTTGGAGGTTTTTGAGCTTTCTTTTGGCCTTTTTCTTTGCGGATTTTGTGGACAGCACTGCAGAGTTTTAGCTGTAACTTTGCGCACGGACATCGGATTGAGGTGATTCAAAAGGCAATTTTCATCTACTTTTCGTATGGAATCTCCTGGATTTTTTTCAGAATTTTATGAGTTTTTTTAGAAGGTGAGAATCTTTCTTCTTCCCGAGTTCTTAACACAGAATTTTGGTACAGTTTTGTTTGGGGTGTTTCTCTTGCCGATTTTATATCTCAGCGTAGGAAACTCGGAATTGGGCGTGCAAGTATTTGTTTCGAAGCTATCGACGCGTAGATCGCAGGGTTATTTTATTTGGAATTTTTCGAGCACAGTCAGCAGGTGAAATAATCGCATCTTGGCAGCTGAAATCCAGTGTTGTGTTCTTGGCAGATTTTTGGGATTTAAGTGTAACGGTAGCTATTTGTTGTACCCAGGAGAGATTGTGGACAGTACTGGACCCGTTGGACTTTGAGTTGCTGTTTTTCTGGTATTATCAGCTGTAGGACTTTTGGCAGTTCGACTTTTCAGGTGGGTGGCTTCGCTTTCAGGAACTGTGGACTGAGCACTAATTCTATTGTTATAGAATCATGCATGTTAGTGATTGGACTTGGGTAGCATGCTAGAGTGTGGGAATTGTTGTTCCTTGTATTATCTGTCGATCTTGTGATCTTTTACTTCCTTCTATCTGTTAAATTATAGTATCTTGAAACCTGACCTAGCACCCCCGTCATATGTTGCATGTGTAACCAGACCAGTAGAAACCCCTCACTTGGGCTAGGGTTATTTATGTTTAGACATCCACACTTTATGTTTTCATTCCTGGACTTAGTGTTATCCTCGCCCGGGTAGTGGGCCGAGCGGTCGGGACTTCTTTTTAGTATGGGATGCATTTGCACTTGTGCTCGGGAGCAGAGTGGAGTCTAGTAGATGTAATGGATCGCTTGTCTGTATCGGGAACCGTTTGGGGTAAACGGTGGTCCCGGGAGATCTTGTTTTTCCCTGTCTGGGTTGTCGCCACTGTATTAGTGGCAGTAGTTTACTAGTGTTAGGCGGACCTAGAACCCAGAACCCTTTTCGACATACAAATGATTTTAGTCTACCAAGGTTTTCTTCCAAGCATCGAAGGGTCGCTGGAGTCTGTTCTTGTTTGATTGGACAAAGGCATCAGCCCTTCGGGGTTTGGGTAAAACACTTGTTTTTCTAACTGTTTTTCTAAAAAGAACTAAAAATCATTAAAAATGGATTTCTTCTCAAAACAAGATAGCTTTTCAAAAAGGGCACTACTTTTAATTCTCACCCTGTGTGGGTTGAGTGAAAATGGTTTTCAATAACAAATGTCACCTTTTTCCTGTAAATCTCCCCACTCGAAAGGATTCGAGTGGTCTGGGTTCTAGGGGCCGTTTCTTTATCGGAACGAAAGCCACGGGGGCCGAGCCTGGAACCTGTTCTTGTTTGATAGGGTTATAGGTATAGGTCTCCCGAAACTTTCGGGCCCAGGTTGGTGTCCTCTGCGTGTTGTTCAGAGATTGTTGTGTTCCCGAACTATAAGGGGGCAGAAACTTCGATAGGCGGAGCCTAGAGTCTGTTCTTGTTTGATAGGGTTCTTAGCACCAGTCTATCGGGTTTCCGAACCCTTATGGTGTCGGCCTTTCCTGTGAGTTTGGTGTTCTTTGGTGGGAGCCGTCTGGTGGACGGTGTCCCCGACTGTGTGGTTTTCCTGCCTGTAAGTGAGCGTTGGTGTTGTTAGTCGATCTGGTGATCGTGGTTTGGACTATAGCCTACATGAGCCATTTTGTGCTCGACAGAGATGCGCTAATACTTTCCTCGGTGGGGTCGCGCCCCTCGAGTGCCACTCCGGAGTTGGGCCTATTACTTACTATCGCGACTTGTCGACGCAGTCCCTCTGACTGGGCCAGTTTTGGCAGTCACGGACACCCTACGGTAGACCCGTCCTGTTGAGGATGTGCGGCAGTAGGTGGGCGCAGGTTCGACTGGACCCTATGCGGCAGTCAGTATAGATTGGGTGAGTATACTGTGTGTGTTAGTAGATGCATTATGTTTCCATCTGTTTCGCTTTTTGAGCATCTAGATAGAGGCATGGTAGCTGTAGAGTTACTTTTCCAGCCTTTCATTTCGGTATTATATTGTTACTTTTTGCCTCTAGTAGACTTAGTGGGCAGACCGTCGGGCTCGTTGGCGGCACCCACTGAGAACTACTTGGGACGTAGTTCTCACACCCGTCGTGGTGTCTTTTCCCGCAGGGAGTTCTACTCCTGTTCCTGCTGCTCCTGTTGCTGATCCGGCTGATCGAGGTAAGGGAGTCGCGAGATAGATCCCTACCAGTCATCGTCGTCCATAGTGTAGATGTACCCCTTTACTTTTGAGAGTTCTTATTGAGAGACTTTTGTAGTGAGGTATAGAGTTGTACTTTTTATTTTACTACTAGAGAGATTATGTACTTTGGGGAGGTTTTTGAGTTGCATTTATATTTTCAGTTTTAGCAGTTTACTTTCAGCTTTGATATCTGTATTGTATAGTTGATCTTTTGCAGGTTAGTCGCTTCGTCTATACGGGGCTTCCCGTATGGACGGCGGATCTGTTGGCGAGCCCGGGTCGCAGTTTTGATGCCGGGGCGTGACAATATGCATGTCAGATACTCAGTCAACTGGAAACTCTATATACTCAAAGGAGCTTCGACTTGAGTACAGGTTTCTCAATTTCATTATATGCTACAATATTCTCCCGAACATGCAGACGAAAGTCCTGCGATGGGATCGCATGCTTTTCTTATATCTTTTGGGACATTCAGCGGAGGCAGTGGGTTTGAACATTAATATTCCATACATCATTTGGAATAGGATGGCACGGTATGTTGAACATCCTCATCAAACGGAAAGACTTTCGTTCCCATTAATCATCATGAGAATTTTTAGGAAATTCAAGGTTGATGCTCGCTCTTCAAGTTATCAACACAGTTTGGGAATGATTAACGATTCGACTGTTGTGAAGTCTTTGCCAAGACAGCCTGATGACACCCCGACTCCTCCACGTAGCAAGAAACCTTCGGCCTCTACTTCAGCACAAACTGCACAAGCAGCAGCAACACCTACAAAGCAAGTACCTACAATAGATGATGAAGCATCTGTCACTTCCATTTATAAAGAACAACAACGACTATCATCTGAACAAGAACGCATGTCAAAAGAAATAACGCCGATATCTTCCGACATGGCTAAGGTTACTGCCACTCAAGTCGACATAAAAAGGAAGTTTAAATCTTTTGCGAAGTTGGTCAAGAAGATCTTTACCAAATTTGGGTGTAGTGACTCCGACGACACAGATTCAGATTGATGATTCTGACATTGTTTATCATGTTTGTTTTGCAGGTTTTTATTTTTGTTTTGTTGACACTGACAAACTTTACAAACTTTACCTCTTTCCTTCCTTCTTATTTTGTTTTTGGCGATTTTTGATAAAAAGGGAGAGAGAATATGAACTTTGAGAACTTTGAACTGGTAAGTTGTAAGCTTGGTTTGAAGTTGACTTGAACTGGTAAGTAAGTTCTAAGTTGAACTTTGATCATGCCCCGACTAACTATTTGACTAACTATTTGGGCATGTAATATTACTAACAAGTTGCTTCATAAGTGACACATTTATTAACTTGTTAAATTGTTTTGACATGACATTTGAAATTTAATGCTTAGAAGATATATTTATCTCTGATTGCTTATTCTAATACATATCTGATTTTGTAAATGTCATGGTGAGTATAAACTCTATCTCTCTGTTTAATTTTGAATGTTTGAATTCTTGAGATATCTAACGATTTCTTTTGTCAAGAATTATTTCTTTTGCAGAGAGTACAAACGTCTAAGTTTAGAGTCTGTTTTAGGAGTTTATCTCTTGTATTTTTATTTGGATCATTTTTGTAAATTTTTGTTATATGATGATAACAACAAAAATATCTTTTTGATTTCTTTTGAGTGGATTTTTGTTTTGTCACGAAACCGCCAAAGGGGGAGATTGTTAAAGATTTTATTTTGGCGTATTTCGTGAAGTGGTTAAGTCTTGAAGATTGAAGTTGAAGAATTGTGGATCACATGCATCAATCTCAAGAAGAAAGAATTCAAAAGGATCAGGTATGTTTAACTAAATAATTTTGGTAATCCGAATACTTTCTTATTGTGTAGAAACACTTGGATGAATTTTTAATTGCATAAAAATCAAAAACTGGACATGTAATATATTCAGGATCCGGATCAGGGCATTCCAGTCCGGACCCCGAACATAGTTTAGTTCATGCGGAATTTCAGTCCGGACCTCCCCTGTTTCAGTCCGGACCCCGAACATTGATTCTGCAGAAATCGCATGAACAGTCCGGACTGCCCACATTTTAGTCCGAACCCCGAACATGTTTTTCTTGAAAAGTTCTGTTTAATGACGACAGTCCGGACCCTACTTATTCTAGTCCGGACCGTCGACCCGAAAATTCCAGATAAGGTAGTTTTTGATGCTTATCTCTTTCCAAAGGTTTCTAACCTATAAATAAACCCTTTGATTCATCTTTTAGGGTTAAGATTTTAGAATCCAAATATAAGAAAAATCCACATATAGAGAAGAAAGGAAATCACGTTTAAACTTATGTTTCTTCATCTATATTGATCGATTTGATTCTAGGGTTTCCAAACTCCTATTTCTTGTAGAATCAAATTGATGAATACTTAGATGGTGTTTTCCGATCCATTTTTTATCTAAGTATTCGGCAGATTTTTATCACCAACAATCAACGATTTTATCAAAATCGGCGCGAGGATTCGCGTGGCCTTGTGGATTCAAGGTGTGATCGCTTTCGTGGATTCGGAGCGAGGTGCGTTCGTGTGATCGAGGCGTGCCGCATTAGTGAAGACCGTGGATACGGTTGGATGTCGTGGATTCGACGTTGGACTTCGTGGATTCGAAGTTGGACGCACATCGTGGATTTGAGGCGCGTCGTGGAGCGAGCGGAGAAGATCAACTAGGAGCGTATTGTTAAGGATTTTGTTTTGGCGTATTTCGTGATGTGGTTAAGTCTTGAAGATTGAAGATGAAGATGTTTGGACCATATACCTCAATCTCAAGAAAGAAGAATTCATAAGGATCATGTATGTTTAATTAAATAACTTTGGTGATCCGAATACTTCTTATTGTGTAGAAACACTTGGATGGGTTTTTAATCGCATAAAAATCAAGAAACTGGACTGTTATATGTTCAGGATCCGGATCAGAGTAATCCAGTACGGACCCCGAACGTAGGTAGGTTCATGCGCAAATCCAGTCCAGAACACCCTTGGTTTAGTCCGGAACCCCGAACGTGGATTTTGCATGAATCGCATGAACAGTCCAGACCGTAGTATTTCAGTCCGGACCCCGAACACTGTTTTTTCAGAGATTCTCTGAAAAACAACGACAGTCCGGATCAAGCCTAATCCAGTCCGGACCGTCGTGCGGGTAAAAATCTGTTACAGTCAGTTTTTGATTCTTATCCTCTTCCAATGGTTTCTAACCTATAAGTAAACCCTAATTCTATCTTTTAGGGTAATCCAAACTAAGTTTTGTACTCCGGGTAATGACGAAAAAATATTAACGGAGAAAAAACTTAGACAAATCCACACATATAGAGAAGAAAGGAAAAACTAGATCTACTTTATGTTTCTTCATCTATATGGATTAATTTGATTCTAGGTTTTCAAACTCAGATTTTGAGTAGAATCAAATTAATGAATACTTAGATGGTATTTCTGATCTATCTTTGATCTAAGTATTCGGCGGATTGTCACCACCAACAAAACAACGATTTTCCCCAAAATCGGCGCGTGGATTCGCGTGGCCTTGTTGATTCAAGGTGTTACAGCTCCCGTGGATTCGGAGCGAGGTACGATCGTGTGATCGAGGCGTACTACTTGGTGGAGACTGTGGATTCGGTCAGACGTCGTGGATTCGACGTTGGACGCCGTGGATTCGGCGTTGGACGCAAATCGTGGATTCGAGGCGCGTTGCGGAGCGAGCGGAGAAGATCAACTCGGAGCGTATGGAAAAAGGATGAGTCGTGTGTGAGTACGGTATATCACCTTTGTACGTGTTTAATCTTAGTTGATTTCACCGTGTGATCGGCCCCGTGGTTTTTTACTCCTGGTTTTGGAGTTTTTCCACGTAAAATCTTGCGTGTTATTTTCATTTCCGCATTGGGTTTTATTATGCAAAGATTTTTGAGTGTTTATTGTTTACACCTATTCACCCCCCTCTAGGTATTTCTTCCCCTATTTAGATCCATATTATCATAACCCAACACGTATGAAAAAGGTTGAGTCGTAGGTTTACGGTAAATCACCTTGTACGTGTTTTAATTCTAGTGGATTTCGCCGTGTTATCGGTCCCGTGGTTTTTTACTCCGGTGACGGAGTTTTCCTTGTAAATCTTGCGTACTTTATTTATTTTTCGCTTTGGGTTATTTTTACGCAACGATTGGTGTGTTTGTTGTTTACACCTATTCACCCCCCATCTAGGTGGTTTTTCCCCTATTCAGATCCATATATCCCATAACCCATAGCGGGCGGCACCCCACGCGGCACCTGCCCGCGTGGGTGCCGTTGCTTGCGGGCGGCGCCCCGCGCGGCACCAAGCCACGAGGCGCGCGCCGCCTGCGGGTGGCACCCCGCGCGGCGCTTGCCCGCGCGGGTGCCGCAGCCCACGGGCGGCGCCCCGCGCGGCGCTAGGCCATGCGACGCGCGCCACCTGCAGGTGTCGCCCCGTTACCATATAATCTGTCACGCCCCGGAGGTTCTAAATGAGCGGAAGAACGTGTATCTTTTTTTTTTGAAATTAACCTCGCCACCCGGTGCGCGCCAGACCCGCCACATATACAAATTCACTCAACAAACGGACGGAGTCGCCTTTATATATGTACGGCGTTTCGAACACGACTTATACTTTAACCATGCAGTCACAAAGCAATCAAAAGGAGAGATCACACTTAACCATAACTATAACTACCACAACAAGGTTGAAAGGATAAATCCATAGGTTTGAAAAACAATGTCCACACGACACCCGGTTTTAATAACGTTTTCACAATCTCTTTTAGGCGGTAACATAACTTGAAAGGATAAATCCACGGGTTTGGAAAGTAGTGCCCACACGACACTTAGTTTGAAAACGTTTTCGAAACCATTTTACTATTTGAAAACACGCCGCATACAAGCCTAAGAGAAACACAATTACAAGATGTCACCACTAAGTTAGGATCTCAACCCAACATCCACATTATTCCACCAACAAGCAAACACAAGCTTACTAACCAAAAGCAATAGAAAGATAACCGAAAGTAAATAAAATGTTCGTCAGCCTCAAACAGCTAAGGTCCTCTAAACGCAGTCTCACCGTCGTCCCGGCTCCCACCCCTGTTCGGACCTGTCATAGTGTGGGTAGTCAGTGACAAATAAAGTAGATGAAAAACAGGTAAATGCTATAGATACTGTAATGAACAAACCGGTACACCAGAGCATTCCACTTCCCCCTCATGAATCGCCATATCCCCTGTTAAAATCATGCTGGGCACCTACCCTAGAGCTACTTCGCTCATTCCTTGGTGCTTTTAACCCCTCTACTGCCCAAGAAGCAGGCGCCTCACCGTGAGGGATCCCCATCATCACACATTGTGGGGTACACGGGTCAACGTACCATCCTTCCGGAAAAATACACCCTGTGCGGTGGCCAGACCGCGGGTGTGCGTGTAAGCAATTATGAGCATATATGCCGAAACCGTCGTGTAATAAGGCATCACGACCTTCGTCGCCACAGTTAGAAATAAAAGCGGGATTCTCATGCAATGGGGTCAGACAGTTTACAAAAAATACATCTACTTTATTTTCACAAGTTACACGGGAACGACTATACACGGGAAATGCCAAAAAGTACCCACCTCGAAATGTGCTGATCGGAACACCTGAAGCAGAAACACGCTCACAATCGGCACCCGGACCTAAGAAAGTCCCCCAAAAGAACAACAGGTCAGACTGAAAGGTATTCTGTAAGATACGGAACCCAAAACCCAAGAGTACGATGAAAACCCGGCAATGGCGGCGGTAACGCTGCGCGACGGACGACGGGGCCCCATGCGGTACGGCCACGCGGTCAAACTCCCTGCGCGCCGCTCGCGGGTGGCGCCCCGCGCGGCATTGGCCGCGATGCGCGTGCGCTGCCTGCGGGCGGCACTCCGCGCGGCACCTGCCCGTGCGGGCGCCATTGCTTGCGGGCGGCGGTCCGCGCGGCACCAGGCCACGCGGCGCGCGCCGCCTGCGGGTGGCACCCCGCGCGGCGCTTGCCCGCGCGGGTGCCGCAGCCCGAGGGCGGCGCACCGTGCGGGTGCCGCAGCCCGCGGGAGGCGCCCCGCGAGGCGCTAGGCCGCGCGGCGTGCGCCACCTGCAGGTGTCGCCCCGTGTGGCTCCTACCCGCGCGGGTGCCGCAGAGCGCGGGCGGCGCCCCGCGCGGCACCTGCCCGCGCGGGTGCCGCCGCCCACGGGTGGCGGCCCCCGCGGGGCTAGGCCGCACGGTGCGCGCCACCTGCGGGTGTCACCCCACGCGGCTCTTGCCCGCGCGGGTGCCGCAGCCCGAGGGCGGCGCCCCGCGCGGCAGTAGTCCGCACGGCGGCTAAACGGAAAACGACAAAACCCTAACGAATACCGAAAAAGGAACTTCGCTTACCATGATCTCGTCGAAGAAGATGATCCGCTCACACTTCCGGCTCCGGCACGTTGATCGGAAGCGATCGGACTCCTCCGCTTTCTTCTTCTCTCCTTCTTTTTCCTCCGGTTAGGGTTTTCTTTCCTCTTTTCTTCCTTTTCTCTCCGGCTAGGGTTTTCTCTTTTCTTTTCGGGAAGAACTGATTTTTTTCTCTTGGTACGTACCGTCAAACCCACATCCGGGTATTTAATATTTAAATAATAATTATTTAATCGCAAGAGATAATTCTCCATCCCCTCGAAAAGCGTGCCCGATCTTTTGCACGTATTCCGATGCACCCTACGATTACCGCGATATTCACAACCCCTTTTCGGGGAATCCGTAAGTCGGAACTCAGATCCAATCGCACCGCCGTTCATCATTTTTCAAGCTCAATCACAGAAAAATACCCGCACCGCATGATTGTCAACCTAAGAAAACCCAATAATTCGATTTTCCCTAACATGTAATTTATTAGCAAGAGGGTAAAACGATCCACAAAAAGTCGTGATATTACATCACACGAAGTAACACGTGTTCCCCCTCCATAAACTCCAAATTGCGTCGCCTCTGATCCGCATTGCTCTTCTGCCGGCAATGGGCGGTCAACACCCGCTGCCTGATAAGGCGTACCTTTGCCTCAGTTTCCTCCACTAGATCTGGTCCCAAACATTTTCGCTCCCCCAAGTCGTCCCAACATATAGGAGATCGACATCGGCGTCCGTACATGGCTTCATACGGCGCCATTTGCATGCTTGCCTGGTAGCTGTTATTGTAGGCGAATTCCACGAGGGGTAGGTAACGCGACCATCCCTCACCCAAGTCAAGCATGCAAGCTCGGAGCATATCTTCGAGGATCTGGATTACCCGTTCCGATTGTCCGTCAGTCTGCGGGTGGAAAGCCGTGCTGATTTGCAGTTTGGTCCCCATTGCCCGCTGTAGGCTCCGCCAAAAGTTTGACACAAAACGTGTGTCTCTATCAGAAGTTATCGACGCTGGTACTCCGTGCAACCTTACCACCACGTCGTGTGGATGGGCAGAAAATGCAGCCGATTTCGTCAGGCGATCCACTATGACCCATATCGCGTCGTGTCCATGTTGCGATCGAGGAAAACCAGTTACGAAGTCCATGGTAATCCATTCCCATTTTCATTCCGGTATTGTAGTGATCCGGCCCTTAGGGGTATTTTTGACCCACATATAGTCATTTAAGCCTTTAAGGAAAATAAAATTATTCAATTCTTAAAAGTCGGCCGGTGTGTGGTGCTGGTATTTTTCTGCGATAGAGCGCGGAAAAAGAAGGCCGACGGTGCGATCGGATCTGAAATCCGATACCGGGATCTCCCGGAACGGAATTACTAGTGATACGGTGATTAGTCATGCATCGGAATCCGTGCAAAATATCTTGCACCCGTTAGAGATAATGTGGGTTATCTCGTAGGGGATAATTAATTAGTTAATTAATTATCCGATGACGGAAAATAGAATTCTCTTACGTACGAATTAAAGAGGAAATTAATTAAAGATATAATACGAGCTATATAAGGGATCCCGATTATTGGAAAGAAAAGAAAAGAAAAATAAAAACCCTAATCGGTGAGAAGAGAAAAAGAAAAGAAAAGACGGAACCCTAGCCGGAAGAAAGGGAAAGGAGAAAGAGAAGGAGCCCGATCTTCCCGGACTTCGAACCGAAGGCAAGAACGCGACCGGACAACCTTCCCGTCGATCTTCGGTTAGTAAAATAATTGTTACAAATTATTTGGGATTTTTCCGTCGTCCTTTTTTGTTTGAGTTCTTGGGTTTCTCCGTCGTATCCGTCGCCGTCGCCGTCATCGTCGCCATGCTAGGGCACGGAACGGACGGCGGAGGCGCGCGGTACCGCTAGGGCATCGCGCGGGGAGGGGGGGGGGGGGGGGGGAGTCGCGGACGGCCACCGTCGCCGCAAGCGGCGACGGGACCGCACGGCTACCGCACGGACGGCATCCATGCGGACCCGCAACCGCGCGGGCACCGCATGGGCGCCGCGCGGCCACGGCACGGACGGCACCCATGCGGACCCACCGCATGGGCGCCGCGCGGCTACCGCACGGGCGGCACCCACGCGGACCCAGAGCCGAGCGGGCACCGCATGGGCGCCGCGCGGCTACCGCGCGGGCGGCACCCACGTGGACCCGCAACCGAGCGGGCACCGCATTGGCGCCGCGCGGCTACCGCTCGAGCGGCACCCACGCGGACCCGCAACCGCGCGGGCACCGTATGGGCGCCGCGCGGCTACCGCGCGGGCGGCACCCACGCGGACCCGCAACCGCGCGGGCACCGCATGGGCGCCGCGCGGGCGGCACCCACGCGGACCCGCAACCGCGCGGGCGCCGCGCGGCCGCCGCATGGGCAACATCCGTGCGAGGCACCGCGCCGCGTGGGCGTCGCCGCGGAGACACCCCGCGCGGTTCCGAACCGCGCGGGGCTCCGACGGACGACGACGGCGGCGCGGGATTTCCAGTTTCGTCAACCCGGACGGTGTTGGACTTTTCCGTCGAAAAGAGTAAATTGGGTCTTTTCTTTCGGGATGTTAGTACAAGTTTTTTATTATAGTTATCCTTACGGACTTTCTTTAGGTCCAGGAGCGCAGCGGGGGTGCGCGAAGGATTCAGGTGTTCCGACTTCTCTTCAACTAGGTGGGTACGGTTGCGATAAGTGCAACAAGTGCAGTAAGTGCATCTATCGTCGTTAAAATGCCCTTAATTTGTCTAACAAAGTAGATGGACAGTTTAACCTTTCACATAATTGTATTTTATCTAACAATTGAAGCGGCTACGGTCGCGGTGCTCAATACACGCCGATCTCGGCAAATCCGTTTCGGATGCTGCACGTACACAGGCGGATTGGCCTCCGCATGGGTGTACTTTTCCGGAGAAGTGGTCTTTTTGACCCGTGTACCTCACAAAGGTGTGGGTGCCATGAGGACCTCTTCGCGCCCACTGAAAATAGCACACCAGCATCGCGAAGAGGTTAAAAGCATCAAAAAGGTGTTTGCGCACGAGGGGAGACTTTAGTCTCCCCGACAGGTACTCTTGGGTTTGTGCCCAGCTTAATTATGTGCAGGGTTTTAGCGAAAGGTTCCAGTGTATTTGGTTTGCTCCTTATTCCTTATTGTTATTATACATCTACTTTGTTTGTCACTGACTTTACCCACTCCGTGATAGGTGTTACAAGGTGCGTTAGCCGGGAGGGCGGTGAGACTGCGTCGCGAGGACCGTAGTCAGGATACTTGGGTTTTTATCTCGTCTTCCTTATGCTTTAATTAGTTCATTTGCTTGTGGAACTTACTAGTCATGGACATGTGTTAGATAGCACTGTGGATGAGATGTACCTCTGCGTTTTAGTTACTTTCAGTGATGTTTTCTTATGCGGCACGCTTTCAGGAAAAGCTAAATGATTTTGAAAACGTTTTCTCAAAACGAAGTGCCGTGTGGGCACGGGTTCTGCAACCGCTGGTTTTATCCTTTCCAAACGGTGACGCCGCTTTTATAACATTAGTTAAATTACTGTACTCTGTTTGACGATGTATGTCTATTGTATGGTTGATGGTTGGTGTATGATGTTGTAAACGAAACGCTTGTTGTAAATGAGACGCCGTGCATATACAAAGGAGACTCTGTCCGTGGGCAGAGAGAATTTGTGTATGTGGCGGTCTGGCACGCACCGGGGGCATGACAGATTAAATGGTATCAGAGAAAAACAACCATAACCATAGTAGACGTGATCCACATCCACAGTGTAAGGTGCCACAAGCAAATGGGACATGAGATAACCAAGGTCTAGGTGCGTAGTACGTGAGAGTACGGGGAAAAAGGGGACGTAATATAGGTGTAATCGTAAGACAGGGTGCTAGGGTTATAACCTTAGGGTTAACGTGGTTTCTTTGTATCACAGCAGACAACGGCCAGGATCCGGCCACCGAGCGCTAACCATTCTCAATGGACAGGATGGATTCCGTAGCCGCAGCCAACCGCTTACTCCACAACCAGCTACGCGACATAGCGGGGCAAATGCTAACTCTCACTGAGCGCCTAGGCCTACTGACTCAGGATTTCGAGGGTGTCGACCGCACCCAGCGAGACGCCAGGGACGGCGCCTATCGGGGAATGCCATCGGTAGGGTTCCCCACTTTTAACGAAGCAGTTATGTTGGCCCGGCAGGCAGAGCAAGAACTGGCCGAGACACGCGCTCGGCAGAGTTATCCCTATCCCAGTCCGGCGGAGGACCCTTTCCAGCAGGGCCCGGCACTCAAACGCCCGAGGACAGAGGGGAACTTTGGAAAGGCGATGAGAGGAGAATCCAAACCACAGAGGAAGTCGTGTCCCATATGCAGTGGGGCGCATCAGGTGACTGATTGTCCATGGAGACACGGCCACTGCTACCGATGCGGCAGACCAGGACACGCACGCTACGAGTGCCCACGGAAATCGGGCGCCACCAGGCCTCCGGCACCGCGACCGGAGGGGACAGAGAAGACTGCTACACCCATTCCGCAAGGGGGCCCCGCCCCGGAGGGCCAAGGAGGAGGACGTCCGGAGAAAGCACGGAAGGACGAACCGACACCAGCGAGGGGCGCGAAACCACCTTAGGGACCGTGCGTAATCTGCGAGGGTGCTCACCCGGTGGCGGAATGTACGTGGAGGTACCATTACTGCAATCAGTGCGGCTTACCGGACCACTCCCGTGCCTTCTGCCCTCAGAGGCCCAGCCCCGCCGCCGCCGCGCCACCACAGCAGGAAGGACCGGAGAGTGCTGCGGCCCCCGTTCAGCCAAAGGATTTGCCCGGCGACTAGTAATCCGCAGACTCCTCAGACGTCAAGTCCCTTCCCCAGCACGCCGTACGACGCTGGCCCAAGGGCTGTGGACGGACTCCCCGGGATACTACAGTGGGGGGCGCGACGTCCCAGACCTAGTAACGGCAGGTAATTTTTGGCTTCTTTTCCCTCTTAGATTAGGAGCACCGGTTACACCTTAGCCTGCTACCCCTATTAGGCTCTCTCTCTCTCCCTCTCTCTAAAAATCCTTAAGTATTAGGTGAAGCCTTCCCCGGCTGATGTACGCGGGCGGGCTTCGAAGCATAGGAGAACCTTGTGTACTCGGGGCCCGTTAAGGGCCATGCAAGGAATAAATAGGCTCCACCATATGCCTTGCAGCCGAGAACCCAATGGGCCGATAGGTAGTTCAGGGCCGCTCCCCAGATAAGGATCAGCGGTCCCGTGGTAAGGGAATTTCCGGATGTATTTCCGGCAGAGCTCCCCGGAATGCCACCGGAACGAGAGGTCGACTTCCCTAATGAACTACTTCCCGGCACCAAACCCATCACCAAGGCACCGTACAGGATGGCCTTCGCGGAATTGAAGGGACTCAAGGCACAGTTGGAGGACCTTTTGGATAAGGGCTTCATCAGACCTAGCGCGTCACCCTGGGGCGCGCCCGTCTTGTTTGTGAGGAAGAAGGACGGAAGTCTCCGGTTGTGCATCGACTACCGGGAGATAAATAAGGTCACCATTAAGAACAAATACCCCCTGCCAAGGATCGACGACCTCTTCGACCAACTACAGGGGGCGACGGTGTTTTCAAAGATTGACCTGCAGTCGGGCTATCATCAGGTCCGGGTTAAGGGGGAGGACATCCCCAAAACGGCTTTCCGAACTCGCTACGGCCATTACGAATTTACAGTAATGCCGTTCGGGCTCACAAATGCCCCGGCGGTGTTCATGGACATGATGAACAGGGTATTCAAACCCTTCCTGGACTTATTCGTGGTGGTCTTCATCGACGATATCCTCATCTACTCCCGTACAGACGAGGAACACGAAGAACATCTGCGCACAGTCCTCCAGACCCTACGAGAACAGAAACTCTACGCCAAACTCAAAAAGTGTGAGTTTTGGCTCCGTGAGGTCGGCTTCTTGGGGCACGTAATCTCGGCGGCTGGAGTCGCAGTCGATCCGAAGAAGATAGATTCGGTGACAGACTGGTCCCCACCGACGACGGTGACAGAGACTTGAAGCTTCCTGGGGTTAGCCGGGTAGTACCGGCGCTTCGTGGAGGGTTTCTCCAAGATAGCCACCCCCTTAAACTGGTTGACTAAAAAGGGGGAAAAGTTCATCTGGACGGACAAATGTCAGAGGAGCTTCGAGGAGCTCAAGGATAGATTGACGCGAGCCCCGATTCTCGCCCTGCCATAACCAGGGGAGGATTATGAAGTGTATTGCGATGCGTCGCGAAGCGGACTGGGTGGAGTACTCATGCAACGGGGAAAGGTTATAGCCTATGCGTCAAGGCAGCTCAAGGAATACGAGCGGAACTACCCCGTGCACGATTTGGAACTCGCAGCTGTTGTGTTCGTCCTCAAGCTCTGGAGACACTACCTGTATGGGGCACACTCCAATGTGTACTCAGATCATAAAAGTCTTAAGTACCTTTTCACCCAAAGGGAGTTAAATTTGCGACAAAGACGGTGGCTCAAGCTACTGAAGGATTACGATTTGACGATCCACTACCACCCGGGAACGGCAAACGTGGTGGCCGACGCCCTGAGCCGCAAGGGGCAGGCCGAAAAGGCAGGGGTAAGTGCCATCACCCAGCAAGATAGTCTGATTGCGGAATTTTCGCGATTAAGACTAGAAGTAGTACCGGCAGGTACAGTCGCACAACTTCTGACGCTGGTGGTCAGACCTACCCTGCTTGACAGAATTCTCGAGGGGCAGTCGACTGATGACCAACTCCAGCTGGTGCGAAGTAGAGTAACTGCCAACCAGGAAGGTGATTTCACAGTAAACTCCGACGGCACGATACGATTTCGGGGATGAATCTGCGTGCCGGATCTACCGGAACTCGAAGAGGAAATCCTGCGGGAGGCGCATACTGCCCCATATACAGCGCATCCCGGGGGAACGAAGATGTACAAGGACGTTAAACAGACCTTCTGGTGGCCCAAAATGAAGGGAGACATGACTCGGTTTGTGGCACACTGCCTGGTGTGCCAACGGGTGAAGGCCGAGCACCAGTGTCCGGCAGGAAAATTGCAACCCTTACCGGTGCCCGAATGGAAGTGGGACATGGTTACCATGGATTTTGTGACCGGGTTCCCAAGATCGTCACAGGGACACGATGCAATATGGGTAATTGTGGACCGTCTGACGAAATCGGCCCACTTTCTGCCCATACACACGACGTGGACGCGGGAACGACTGGCACAAACCTACATCAACGAGATAGTAAGGTTGCATGGGGTGCCGACATCCATCACGTCGGACAGGGACACGCGATTTGTGTCAAACTTTTGGGAGAGCCTGCAGCGAGCAATGGGAACCAAGTTGCACTTCAGTACGGCTTTTCACCCGCAGACCGATGGACAATCAGAGCGGGTGATACAAATTGTGGAGGACATGCTTCGAGAATGTGTTTTGGACTTGGGCGAAGGGTGGGCACGGTGTTTGCCCCTAGTGGAATTTGCCTACAATAACAGTTACCAGGCCAGCATTCAGATGGCACCATACGAGGCCCTGTATGGGCGCCGCTGTCGGTCTCCAATATGCTGGGACGACTTGGGTGAGCGTAAGTTTCTGGGCCCAGATTTGGTGGAGGAGACCGAAGCAAAGGTGTGATTGATTAGACAAAGGCTGCTGACCGCCCAGAGCAGACAGAAAAGCTACGCGGACAACAGACGCCGAGACTTAGAGTTCATTGTGGGTGAGCATGCGTTACTCCGAGTTTCGCCCTCCAAGGGGAACCGACGCTTCGGCATAAAGGGAAAGTTAAGCCCGAGGTACGTAGGACCGTTCGAGATCCTAGAACGCGTAGGACCGGTGGCGTACCGATTAGCCCTGCCGCCGAACCTCGAACGAGTCCATAACGTGTTCCATGTCTCAATGCTCCGGAAGTACCTAGCTGACCCTTCTCATGCCTTGGATGCCTCCACCATCGAGTTGCGAGAGGATTTAAGCGTCGAGGAGACGCCGGTGCGGATTTTGGCAAGAGAGGACAAGAAGTTGCGCAATCGAACTATCCCCTATGTAAAGATCCAGTGGAGCAACCACGAAGAGCGCGAGGCGACTTGGGAACTGGAATCGAAGATGAGAGAATATTTTCCCGAATTGATTAGTGGGGTTTGTACTTAAGTTTCGGGACGAAACTTTTTATAAAGTGTGAGTGGTGTAGTGATCCGGCCCTTAGGGGTATTTTTGACCCACATATAGTCATTTAAGCCTTTAAGGGAAATAAAATTATTCAATTCTTAAAAGTCGGCGGGTGTGTGGTGCTGGTATTTTTCTGTGATAGAGCGCGGAAAAAGAAGGCCGACGGTGCGATCGGATCTGAAATCCGATACCGGGATCTCCCGGAACGGAATTCCTAGTGATACGGTGATTAGTCATGCATCGGAATCCGTGCAAAATATCTTGCACCCGTTAGAGATAAGGTGGGTTATCTCGTAGGGGATAATTAATTAGTTAATTAACTATCCGATGACGGAAAATAGAATTCTCTTACGTACGAATTAAAGAGGAAATTAATTAAAGATATAATACGACCAATATAAGGGATCCCGATTATCGAAAAGAAAAGAAAAGAAAAATAAAAACCCTAATCGGTGAGAAGAGAAAAAGAAAAGAAAAGACGGAACCCTAGCCGGAAGAAAGGGAAAGGAGAAAGAGAAGGAGCCCGATCTTCCCGGACTTCGAACCGAAGGCAAGAACGCGACCGGACAACCTTCCCGTCGATCTTCGGTTAGTAAAATAATTGTTACAAATTACCTGGGATTTTTCCGTCGTCCTTTTTTGTTTGAGTTCTTGGGTTTCTCCGTCGTATCCGTCGCCGTCGCCGTCGCCGTCATCGTCGCCATGCTAGGGCACGGAACGGACGGCGGAGGCGCGCGGTGCCGCTAGGGCATCGCGCGGGGGGGGAGAGTCACGGACGGCCACCGTCGCCGCAAGCGGCGACGGGACCGCGCGGGCACCGCATGGGCGCCGCGCGGCTACCGCACGGACGGTATCCATTCGGACCCGCAACCGCGCGGGCACCGCATGGGCGCCGCGCGGCCACCGCACGGACGGCACCCATGCGGACCCACAACCGCGCGGGCACCGCATGGGGGCCGCGGGGCTACCGCGCGTGCAGCACCCACGCGGACCCGCAGCTGCGCGGGCACCGCATGGGCGCCGCGCGGCTACCGCGCGGGCGGCACCCACGCCGACCCGCAATCGCGCGGGCACCGCATGGGCGCCGCGCGGCTACCGCGCGGGTGGCACCCACGCGGACCCGCAACCACGCGGGCACCGCATGGGCGCCGCGCGGCTACCGCGCGGGCGGCACCCACGCGGACCCGCAACCGCGCGGGTACCGCATGGGCGCCGCGCGGCTGCCGCGCGGGCGGCACCCACGCGGACCCGCAACCGCGCGGGCACCGCGCGGGCGCCGCGCGGCCCCCGCACGGGCAACACCCGCGCGAGGCACCGCGCCGCGTGGGCGTCGCCGCGGAGACACGCCGCGCAGTTCCGAACCGTGCGGGGCTCCGGCGGACGACGGCGGCGGCGCGGGATTTCCGGTTTCGTCAACCCGGACGGTGTTGGACTTTTCCGTCGAAAAGAGTAAATTGGGTCTTTTGTTTCGGGAAGTTAGTACACGTTTTTTATTATAGTTATCTTTACGGACTTTCTTTAGGTCCAGGAGCGCAGCGGGGGTGCGCGACGGATTCAGGTGTTCCGACTTCTCTTCAACTAGGTGGGTACGGTTGCGATAAGTGCAACAAGTGCAGTAAGTGCATCTATCGTCATTAAAATGCTCTTAATTTGTCTAACAAAGTAGATGGACAGTTTAACCTTTCGCATAATTGTATTTTATCTAACAATTGAAGCGGCTACGGTCGCGGTGCTCAATACACGCCGATCTCGGCAGATCCGTTTCGGATGCTGCACGTACACAGGCGGATTGGCCTCCGCATGGGTGTACTTTTCCGGAGAAGTGGTCTTTTTGACCCGTGTACCTCACAAAGGTGTGGGTGCCGTGAGGACCTCTTCGCGCCCGCTGAAAATAGCACACCAGCACCGCGAAGAGGTTAAAAGCATCAAAAAGGTGTTTGGGCACGAGGGGAGACTTTAGTCTCCCCGACAGGTACTCTTGGGTTGGTGCCCAGCTTAATTATGTGCAGGGTTTTAGCGAAAGGTTCCGGTGTATTTGGTTTCCTCCTTATTCCTTATTGTTATTAGACATCTACTTTGTTTGTCACTGACTTTACCCACTCCGTGACAGGTGTTACGAGGTGCGTTAGCCGGGAGGGCGGTGAGACTGCGTCGCGAGGACCGTAGTCAGGATACTTGGGTTTTTATCTCGTCTTCCTTATGCTTTAATTAGTTCATTTGCTTGTGGAACTTACTAGTCGTGGACATGTGTTAGATAGCACTGTGGATGAGATGTACCTATGCGTTTTAGTTACTTTCAGTGATGTTTTCTTATGCGGCACGCTTTCAGGAAAAGCTAAATGATTTCGAAAACGTTTTCTCAAAACGAAGTGTCGTGTGGGCACGGGTTCTGCAACCGCTGGTTTTATCCTTTCCAAACGGTGACGCCGCTTTTATAACATTAGTTAAATTACTGTACTCTGTTTGACGATGTATGTCTATTGTATGGTTGATGGTTGGTGTATGATGTTGTAAACGAAACGCTTGTTGTAAATGAGACGCCGTGCATATACAAAGGAGACTCTGTCCGTGGGCAGAGAGAATTTGTGTATGTGGCGGTCTGGCACGCACCGGGGGCGTGACAGGTATGGGCAATGGCTGTAGTTTCCTTGCCGGTCGTTGGTGTTCAACTTTCACTTGTTGGCATACCAAACAATGTGCCACAAATTGCGTCACGTCACCCTTTAATTTGGGCCACCAAAAGGTCTGCCTCAGATCTTTATACATCTTCGTACCCCCGGGATGCGCTGTGTAGGGAGCACTATGCGCTTCCTCAGGATTTCTTTCTTTATTTTTGGTACATCGGGCACACAAATTCGTCCCCGGAACCTTATTGCATTATCCCAGCCAATCATAAAATCGCGCCCTTGTTCCGAAGATATTCTTTCCCGCACCAGTTGCAAATGTGTGTCCGTTAATTGGCCTGCCAAGATCCTCTCGATCAAAGTAGGCTTAACTACTAAGGACAGGAGTTGCGTAACCGTACCCGCCGGCACTACCTCCAGTGTGACGCCCCAACTTCCCAGGGGGTCACCCATCCTAGAACTACTCTAGCTCTAGCACGCTTAACTCTCTTTACCTCTTGGGTCTTGCTACCACCCAAAATGCTATAACCGGGTTAAGAGTTTTAGTCCTATTATTTCATCTATATATAGGACTATTTCAAATTTCGGGGGTGTCATATTCCTCCCCACTTTAAGCCGTGACGTCCACGTCAGACTCAAGCACACTCACAAGCACCAGGCGATGTGAGACTAGTCTCGCTAGCCTTAGCCGACCTTGTGGGGAGCTGCACTCCACCCACAACGGTCATTAGCCGGGGAGCCTCGCTCTACCCGCTATATAACCCTGGCTCAGCCAAGACTCATCTCACATTTCTGGCTGGTGAATGTCTCTGATACCAATTATGACGCCCCAACTTCCCAAAGGGTCACCCATCCTAGAACTACTCTAGCTCTAGCACGCTTAACTCTCTTAACCTCTTGGGTCTTTATACCACCCAAAATGCTATAGCCGGGTTAAGAGTTTTAGTCCTATTATATCATTTATATATAGGACTATTTCAAATTTCGGGGGTGTCACATCCAGTCTCAATTGCGGACCAAACTGCAATTCAGCACGACTTTCCACCCGCAGACTGACGGACAATCGGAACGGATAATCCAGATCCTCGAAGATATGCTCCGAGCTTGCGTGCTTGACTTTGGTGAGGGATGGTCGCGTTACCTACCCCTCGTGGAATTCGCCTACAATAACAGCTACCAAGCAAGCATTCAAATAGCGTCGTATGAAGCCCTGTACGGACGCCGATGTCGATCTCCTATATGTTGGGACGACTTGGGGGAGAGAAAATGTTTGGGACTAGATCTAGTGGAGGAAACTGAGGCAAAGGTACGCCTTATCAGGCAGCGGCTGTTGACCGCCCAGAGCCGGCAGAAGAGCTATGCGGATCAGAGGCGACGCAATTTGGAGTTTATGGTGGGGGAACACGTGTTACTTCGTGTATCGCCATCTAAAGGAATCAGACGCTGTAGAGTCCTGGTGTTCCCTTGCCCTTGAATACCTTCCTTTTTATGACGGGATTGTTAGGAAAACTTTTCACTGTGTTTTCTGCAATGGACTGGCCTAGACCGCGAGTATTTTTCTGCGATTGAGCTCGAAAAACGGAGGACGGCAAAGCGAACGGATTCGGATTCCGATTTACGGATCTCCCGGAATGGGGGTCAAAGCGTTTGCCTTTGAGTGGTGCATCGGAATCCGTGCTAAGTGGCCGGCACGCTTTTCGAGGTGATCGGACGGGATCCTTCTACCATCAGACTTTTCATCTTTTTATGTCATTGGGTTATTTTATTTATTTTGTAGTATCTCGACCTTCCGGTTTTCCGTTTTGGGTCCTAATTGAATCTTTTCAGTTGTTAGGGGGGGTTAAAATTTGAGAATTTCTGGGCTGATCGTCGGGGTTTGCGGCTATTTTTAGGGGGTAGAGCTCGCAAAACGGTGAGCGGTGGCGCGATCGGATTTTCATTCCGACCCCGGGATCTCCCAGAAATAATTTTTGAAGTTTTCTTTCAGCTTGGGGTGCATCGGAATGCGTGTCGGCGATAGACGCGTTTTCCGAGGTGATCTGGACCCCTCGTTCAATTTCGAACGGCTAGGTTTGTTGACTGGGGGTTAACTTTAATTTCCCTACGTATCTTTTAAGTTCGATCGGGGTGCGGGAAGAAACCCCAAAACTCTTTCCCTCTTCTCAAGAAAACAGCGGAGGGAACCGAGATTGAGAAACGGGGAGAGAAAAAGGGGAAATCGCCGCTTTTCTGCGGGATTGATCGGGCGTGGAGGGGACGATCTTCTTCCTTCCTCCTCCTCCGGCGGAATCAAGGTGAGCGGTTCGAGTCTTTCCGATTTTCCCTTTTTGCAATTTCTGTGGGGTCGAGGGTTTGGTTGTCGGTTGCTTGGGTGTCGCATGCGATGCGAGTTGTTAAACGGGAGGCCGCTGCCGCCATTGTCAAACGGGAGGCCGCCGCCGCCGTTATCGTGTTCACGGGGTCGTCGCCGGAGCCGCCGTGGTCGCGGGGTCGCAAGCGGAGCCGAAACGGGAAACGAGGTTCACTGTTCACCCCGTACGGCTTCAGGCCACGCCGTCCACCGGACCAGGCGTGTACCCGGTGCACGCCTACACGGCCCAAAGAGGCAGACCCGGCGCAAGGGCGCGTGCGCCAGCCCAGCAGGCTGCGCGGTGCACGCGCGAGGCGTGCACCCGGTGCATGCCCCCGCAGCCCGATGGTACAGACCCGGCGCACGGGAGCGTGCGCCAGCCCAGCCAAGGCCGCGCGGTGCACGCGCCAGGCGTGCACCCGGTGCTCGCCATCGCAGCCGCGGGAGAGGTGGACCCGGTGCGCGCCTCCTACCGTGCGCGGCCCGGCCCAAGCCGGTGCGATCCACCGCTGCGGCGTGCTCCCGGTCTGCGCCGTCGCCATCTGTTTTCGTGGACCCGGTCCACGCCTAGACCCGTGCACCGCCCTCAGCCTAAAGGTCCAGAAGCTCCATTTTTTGCCCGTTTCGCCCCGTTTTTGAGTGTTTTTGACCGCGACGATGTTTTTAACAATAATTTTCACTGTAGCTATTTCGGGCACAGGGTGGGAGTGTTTGAGCTAGAGTTTCCGCACATCTTCTTCTTCGTGTTTGAGGTGGGTACCCCTTAGAACCCCTTTGTGCATATTCTCGTTACTATTATGTTTCATTGTCATCATATTCGTGGCGACTGAGGGTTACGGTGCACGAGGATACATCCCGTTGTGGGGAATTTTTCTGGTGTTCGAATTACGGTATTGTGGGAAGGTGTAAGAGTAAGTAGTTGCATCATTTAATATTGCTAACTCCCGTTATCATCTACCATATGCTCTCATCGATGTTATAGCGACCAAGTGTCGCGGTGCCCTATATTATGTATATGTATATGGGTACTCGTTCTGAGGTTTAGTGTCGGGATTGAAAACTGTAAATATATTTCACTTGCTCAACTAACTGTGTTAATCTTTGGTGATCTCTATGGTTCATTATTATTGGTTTTGTTTCGTGTACTTGGTTACGATGCTCGAGGCTGCAGCACGCGCACCCGCGGTTTGGCCACCGCAAAGGGTGTGCTTTTCCCGAAAAGTGGTCGATGACCCGTGTTACCCCACGAGGTGACGTAGTGGGGGGACCCCCGTAGGTGTGGGGTTTTGAGGCGCCAAGGTGTGAGCGGTGCGACCCGTCGAGGTAGGTGCTCGGCGTGGTTTACCGAGGTAGGTGCTCGGTCTGGTTTTCCGAGGTTGGTGCTCGGTCTGGGTTACCGTGGCAGGTGCCCGGTCCAGGTTATGCAGGGGGAGGGGACACTGTCGATTGCATGATGAGGAGGGCGGTTGCTCTGGTTTTACTACGGTTTGCTTTATTTTTAGCCCTTGTTGCTTTCGTGCTTTATTTGCTGGTCACTGACATCCCACTCTGTGGTAGGTTCCTTCGAGGGTGAGAGCTAGGGCGACGGTGAGGCCGTGGCAGGAGTACTTTTGGTCTTTCGAGGCCATAGACTGTTTTTACTTCTTATTTTGCTCATTTCATTACATGTTAGTAGCTTACTATGTGGATTGCGATACCCTTGTGGGGTCGATGTGGATGTTGGAATGTCTTTTTATTATCCTTGTGGGTGGTTGTTTTGCTTTTCCCGATTGGCCGCTTTCAAACTACAAAAGAAAAGAAAAAGAAAATATTTCGAAAACTGTTTTAAAAATGTGGGTGTCGTGTGGGAACCATTTTAAAATCCTGTGGATTTATGGATTGCGAAAATCATTTTAAAAACCTGGGTGTCGTGTGGGCACCATTTTAAAACCCTGTGGATTTATGGAGTTCGAAAACCGTTTTGAAAAACCTGGGTGCCGTGTGGGCACCGTTTCTAAACCTTGTGGATTTATCCTTTCAAAATTAGTCGGCCTCTTTAATACTTACGAAAAATGGTTGTATGTATTCGATGGTTGAACTAGTGTGGTTAAAGTGATGATTGTATGGTTGTTATAGTCAGGACGCCGTGCATGTACAAAGGAGACTCTGCCCGTTCGCAGAGTGAATTTGTATATGCGGCGGGTCTGGGCACGCACCGGGGGAGTTTGGTTTCAAAAAAAAAAAAATATACGCAAATTCAAAACATTTTAGTGGTCGTCTTCCGCTTAATGAAACCCCCGGGGCGTGACAGATGCTTTGGCTTAAGAGGAAAACTGAGCCCACGGTATGTGGGACCGTTCGAGATCTTGGAGCGCATACCGGTTGGCCTTACCGCCAAACCTCGAACGGGTACACAACGTGTTTCATGTCTCGATGCTTCGAAAATACCTTCCCGATCCGTCGCACGTCCTCGATGTCTCTGCCATCGAGTTGCGTGAGGACTTGAGCTTCGAGGAAACGCCGGTACGAATTTTGGCGCGTGAAGATAAGAAGCTACGCAACCGGACGATCCCCTACGTGAAGGTGCAATGGAGTAACCATGAGGAGCGTGAGGCGACTTGGGAACTAGAGACGAAGATGAGAGAGTGTTTTCTCGATTTGTTTAGTGAGGGTTGAGGATAAGTTTCGAGGACGAAACTTCTTTTAAAGGGTGTGTGGTGTAATATCACGACTTTTTGTGTATCGTTTTACCCTCTTGCTAATAAATTACATGTTAGGGAAAATTGAATTATTGGGTTTTCTTAGGTTGACAATCATGCGGTGCGGGTATTTTTCTGTGATTGAGCTCGAAAAACGATGAATGGCGGTGCGACCGGATCTGAGTTCCGACTTACGGATTTCCCGGAAAGGGGTTGTGAAGATCGCGGTAATCGTAGTGTGCATCGGAATCCGTGCAAAAGATCGGGCACGCTTTTCAAGAGGATGGGAAATTATCCCTTGCGATTAAATAATTATTATTTAAATATTAAATACCCGGATGTGGGTTTGACGGTATGTGAGGACCCGGATCCCCGCGACGAGATTACTGGTTGACCAGCAGCTCCTGGAGGCCTATGTGGCGCGTCGGTGGTGCCTGTGCACCAATTGGACGCTAGTGATGGACTCAGAGTGTTAATTGGATCACGTGGGTGATCAATTGGCCCCGTCGAATGCTTAGAAGTGGTTTTGCGCGCAATGGATATTAAAATTGGACTCAGTGCGAAGTTTGGACCAAGGAACACCTTTCCGGATGCCTTCGGCAATTTTTAGAGTTGGAATTTGGCAAATCGGACTTCGGATTTGGATTCAACGCGCGAAAACGTTGAAAATGGACTATTCACTTGTATTTTTCGGAGCCCGGATGATGCGCACGTTTTTCGAGGCTTCTTGGTACTGTTCCGGCGCCGGCGGGCAGCGGCGGCGGCAGCGGGCAGCGGCGGCAGCGGCGGAGCGCGGCGCGGGCAGGTGCGCGGTCCACCGCGGAGGCGTGCACCGGTCGCGGGCCACGTGGCGGATCCCGGTTGGCCGGCGCAGGGGGCGCGGTCCACGGGAAAAGGCGCGGTGTATGGTGGACCGAAGGGTGACACGTGGCGGCGTGTGGTTGGTGTGGTGCAGCGCGCTCGGTCCACGGAGCTGGCGGGGGAGCGCCTCGGGAAGCGTGCCTGGCAGGGGGGCGCAGGCGGTGCTGACAGCGCGCACGTGGGCGTGGCAGCGACGCGTTGACTGGGTGCGTGCCACGTGTCGGCTGTGCAGCGAGCCACGTGTCGTGCGGTGGTTGGTCAAGATTGCTGTCGCCTGTTTGGCGGGCGACGTGGAAGCCCAGGGGAGATTCGGGCTGCTACAGTGCGAGCCCGGGGAAACTTTCGGGCTGCTACAGTGCGCGCCCGAAAGTTCCCTGCGCCCGAAAGTGGGGACACGTTCGGTATTTTTCGATTTGTTTCCTGGAGCCTATAAAAGCGATCCGAGCTTCCTTCCTTCCCCTTTTTCCGCCATTTCCGAGCCTCCTCTCACCATGGTGTCTTCAGCAAAGACGATCCCCGAGCTATGCTGCTTCCATCTGCAAAGTTTTGAGATTTTTGGTGGCATGCTTATCGAGGTTTCCTTTTTTACGGCGCGGCGCGACGCTCGTCCTTTTGGGTTCCCCTTCGTCGCGTTTCGCTGCGCGAGCTCCCCCGGCCTACTCCGACCATATTTTTGAGCGATTTCTTTGGCGCTGGATCTGCGACGGACAGATCTACGATCTAGGTATTTTCAGTTTTCCCTCATTTCGTGCTTTTCGAGGTGTTTGTTCGAGCTTACTGTGACGCCATTTCTGTGAAGGAGATTTGGACAATGGCGTGGTTTTTTGGCGATATCTCCGCAACCGGGCATCGTTTGGCGACGTACTTTTACACTTTTTTCATCTACTCGACGCAAGGAATATCACAGTATTTTTCTTGGATTTTTCTGAGTTTTGCTCGAAGGTATATGTTCTTCCCCTTATCTGTAAACGGAATTACAGTTATGTTGCTGTGTGGTTTTGCGCACCTGTACTGTGGAATTTGAAACTCGGCCTACGGGGCTCGGAATTGGACGTACAGGTACTCATTTCGAAGGTATCGACGCGAGGATTGCTGTGATATTTTTATTGGATTTTTCTGGGCACTTTCGACAGGTGAAATAAGCACATCTTTGGGACTGATTTTCAGACTGTGTATACTTGGTTAAACTTTGGAATAAAAGTGTAATGTTGGACCTTATTGTTGTACCCAGGGGTGTTTGCAAGTGTTGCTGGACCTGTTGGATCTGAAGACTTTGATTTCGGGGTACTTTCAGCTGTTTGGAGCCGAGGCTTTCGCGACATGTACCGAGGATGCAGTTTCGGCAGAATGTGGACTGTGAGCGTCTGCGCTCTTCACCGACTTCAGGTTTGCCTTGGTTTAAGCGCTTCAGGTGGGTAAACTTAGTAATGATAACTGTCTAGGGGAATGGTAGGGTTGATATGCATGTTATGGCTTATGGGAGGTGTAATAGGGGATGTTCATGTATGGTTAAGATAAGCTTACCTGTGGGAATGTCACCCTCTATGATTGATAGCATGCCTAATTTAATGTGCAACCAATATGAGCGAGAGGTAAGCATGGAAACGGCCTAGATCATGTGGATTGATGTTTACCTGATAATGGTACATGCTTGTTGGACAAGAGACTTAGCGTGCAATAGACAGATTATATTTATCCCACACAAGATGATATAGAGATCATACATGTTTATTCAGTGACCTATTTATGCGAGATTGGTATATCATAGTGGGAATATTGTAGTATGCTTTGCTACTATATGTTTTACTCTCGTTTATTGTTTCCAAGGACTTGGCATGCTTGTATGGTCACCTAGTTAGGCCACCATTTTCTGCTACACTATCATGCTGGAATTGACTTAGGAGAAACCATGTTTTATTCTTTCTCCAGTCACGTAGACATAGGGGATAGTATGCTCTGATTAGAGCAGGGACTGGGATAGTGTAGTCTGCTTTGGGATTTGGGGACAGGCAGGTTTGAGGACAGGGTATTTGCGGCAACCGCGGATTTCGGGCGGTTGACCGGACTGTTATTAGTGCATCAGATTTGGGGATAGGGGATCGGGACTTCTGTAGTGGATGGATTTTCCCACTTAATTAGAGTCTTGGTCCAGTCCTACTATATCAGGTTACTTGTGGCGACTTATTTCACTCGTGAGGGTCGCTCCCCTCGAGTGCCACTCCGGAGTGTGTGTACTTGTGACCATGCCGGTCAGGAGCCGGTCTGTTGCCTTTGGGTTGGGACCGTGTCGGTCAGGAACCGGTCTGCAACTTGTGACCGTGCCGGTCAGGAGCCGGTCTGTTTGCCTTTGGGATGGGACCGTGTCGGTCAAGAACCGGTCTGCATCCCGCAGCTAAGTTGTGAGTTAGTGGGCATAGTAGGCTTTAGACCGTGTTGGGTTCTGGTCATTTGGGACAGTGGAGATACGGAGTTCGTGAGATTGGTGACAGAGCAGGCAGTACCGGGTTTTATACCGGTTCATTCGATTGGGTTTATTTCGGTCAGATACTTTTATTGTTACACTCGCGCCTGGGGGCCGAGTGCAGACTGGTAGCTGAGTTTAGATCAGTGCTAGTACTATTGAGAGCCGTTTGGTTGACGGTGGTCCCGTGTCGTTGAGAGTACTTTGACCGCTGTGTGAGAGGTTGAGCATCATGATTCTATCCATTCTGAGAGAGAGCGTGGATTTTGACTATATCCTGCATGAGCCACTACTCGATAGCGAGTTAGTCCGTTTGGACGCCCTACGTAATTCCGGCCCGTCAGCGGGAGGTGGTTGTAGGTGGGCGCAGGTTTGACTGGACCAGCGGTGGCAGTCAGCTCGATTAGGTCGATTGAGCACTTCCCGTGCTGGTAGTGGCATACCATTCGTTGGTTCTCCCCTTTTTAGCCTTTAGATAGGGGCATGGTAGCTGTTGAGAGTCTCCAGCTTACTTATTTCAGTTTTTATGACTTGGGTTAGTTTATGTCTCCTGAGGTCTTGGTGGGCAGACCGTCGGGTCTGACGGTGGTACCCATTGAGAACTCCCTTTTTGGTGTAGTTCTCACACCCTTTGGGGGTTTTTCCCCCTCCTTTTTCCTTCCTCTCCTTTGTTTTGCAGAGTCTTAGCGGGTGTTGCTGATTCTGCGGTTGTTGATCGGCGCAAGGGAGTCGCGAGCTAGATCCCTACCCGTCGTTGGAGAGTAGCGGTACCCCTACAGAGGAGATCTTCAGTAGATTAGTCGTTTTATTTTTTCTCTTTTGAGAGACTGATGTAGTGAGGATATATTATGTATTGAGAGACTGTACACTATTGTATTTATTGGAGTTACCTCTCCGTTGGGTTCAGAGCTTGTATTTGAGGATATTGTTTTATTATTATTTTTGAGAGGCGGACATTGTTGTATTATTGCCAGTTGTACAGTGATTGATTTTAGTTATACAGCAGATTTTTATTTACAGCTCTGATATCTGTTTAGCTATAGTACTTTTCTTGCAGGTAGGACGCTTCGCCTATGTGGGTTTGGCATAGGTGGCGGATCTGTTGGCGAGCCCGGGTCGCAGTTTCGACCCCGGGGCGTGACACGGTACGTACCAAGAGAAAAAAATCGGTTCTTCCCGAAAAGAAAAGAGAAAACACTAGGCGAAGAGAAAAGGAAGAAAAGAGGAAAGAAAACCCTAACCGGAGGAAAAAGAAGGAGAGAAGAAGAAAGCGGAGGAGTCCGATCGCTTCCGATCAACGTGCCGGAGCCGGAAGTGTGAGCGGATCATCTTCTTTGACAAGATCGTGGTAAGCGAAGTTCCTTTTTTGGTATTCATTAGGGTTTTGTCGTTTTCCGTTTAGCCGCCGCCGCGCGCCGCGCGGCCTAGTGCCGCGCGGGGCGCCGCCCGCGGGCTGCGGCACCCACGCGGGGCGCCACCCGCAGGCGGCGCACGCCGCGCGGCCTAGTGCCGCGCGGGGCGCCGCCCGTAGGCTGCAGCACCCGCGCTGGCAGGAGCCGCGCGGGGCGACACCTGCAGGTGGCGCGCGCCGCTCCGCCTAGCGCCGCGCGGGCCGGCGCTCGCCGGCTGCGGCACCCGCGCGGGGTGCCAGCCGCAGGCGGCGCGCACCGCGCGGCCTAGTGCCGCGCGGGGCGCCGCCCGCAAGCAACGGCACCCGCACAGGCAGGTGCCGCGTGGGGTGCCGCCCGCAGGCAGCCCACGCGTCGCTTGGCCAATGCCGCGCGGGGCGCCGCCTGCGAGCGGCGCGCAGGGAGTTTGACCCCGCGGCCGTACCGCATGCGGCCCCGACGTCCGTCGCGCGGCGTTACCGCCGCCGTTGCCGGGTTTTCATCGTACTCTTGGGTTTTGGGTTTCGTATCTTACAGAATACCTTTCAGTCTGACCTGTTGTTCTTTTGGGGGACTTTCTTAGGTCCGGGTGCCGATTGTGAGCGTGTTGCGGCTTCAGGTGTTCCGGTCAGCACATTTCGAGGTGGGTACTTTTTGGCATTTTCGGTGTATAGTCGTTCCCGTGTAACTTGTGAAAATAAAGTAGATGTATTTTTTATAAACTGTCTAACCCCATTGCATCAGAATCTCGCTTTTTATTTCTAACTGTGGCGACGAAGGTCGCGATGCCTTATTACACGACGGTTTCGGCATATATGCTCATAATTCCTTACACGCACACCAGCGGTCTGGCCACCGCACAGGGTGTATTTTTCTGGAAACATCGTATGTTGACCCGTGTACCCCACAATGTGTGATGATGGGGACCCCTCACGGTGAGGCGACTGCTTCTTGGGCAGTAGAGGGGTTAAAAGCACCAAGGAATGAGCGAAGTAACTCTAGGGTAGGTGCCTAGCATGATTTTAACCGGGGATATAGCGATTCATGAGGGGGAAGTGGAATGCTCAGGTGTATCGGTTTGTTCATTACAGTATTTATAGCATTTACCTATTTTTCATCTACTTTATTTGTCACTAACTACCCACACTGTGACAGGTCCGAACAGGGGTGGGAACCGGGACGACGGTGAGACAGCGTTTAGAGGACCTTAGCCGTTTGAGGCTGACGAACGTTTTATTTACTTTCGGTTATCTTTCTATTGCTTTTGGTTAGTAAGCTTGTGTTTGCTTGTTGGTGGAATAATGTGGATGTTGGGTTGAGATCCTAACTTAGTGGTGACATCTTGTAATTGTGTTTCTCTTAGGCTTGTATGCGGTGTGTTTTCAAATAGTAAAATTGTTTCGAAAACGTTTTCAAACTAAGTGTCGTGTGGGCACTGCTTTCCAAACCCGTGGATTTATCCTTTCAAGTTATGTTGCCGCCTAAAAGAGATTGCGAAAACGTTTTTAAAACCGGGTGTCGTGTGGACACTATTTTTCAAACCTATGCATTTATCCTTTCAACCTTGTTGTGGTTGTTATAGTTATGGTTAAGTGTGATCTCTCCTTTTGATTGCTTTGTGACTGCATGGTTAAAGTATAAATCGTGTACGAAACGCCGTACATATAGAAAGGAGACTCCGTCCGTTCGTGGAGTGAATTTGTATATGTGGCGGGTCTGGCGCGCATCGGTGGCGAGGTTAATTTCAAAAAAAAAAAAGATACACGTTTTTTCGCTCATTTAGAACCTCCGGGGCGTTACAGATTATATGGTATCATAGCAAAACGATTATAACCACGGCGGTCGGTGACCAACATCCACAGAGTGCAATGCCACAAGTAACTAACCAATATGATAACCTTGGTGTAGGTGCGTAGTGCACGAGAGTGAGTGCGGGAAAAAGGGATAGAGTCCCAGTGATCTTAGGTCAAGGTGCTAAGCCAATTGAACCTAGGGTAAACGCGGTTTCTTTGTGTACAGTGGAGAATGGCACGGACCAGATCGTCGACTGACAACGCCAGAGCTGATGGTGCAACCCCGGCAACCGCGGAGAGTGAGCTGCTCCGCCAGTAGCTACGAGAGATGGCCGGGCAGTTATCAACCCTCACGGAACACGTGCGTCAGTTGACGCAACAGCAGCCGGCCGTGCCAGTGGAGGGCGCCCAGGTTCCGCCGCCCGGACCAACCGCACCTATAACAGGACCGTTGAGGACGGACGGCGAGACTGCGGCCGCCCCTCCCCAGACAGCGACTACCGGCGTATCGATGGATCAACCGATAGCACCTTTTTTTCGACCGTCATCTCTGCATCTCGGGCCAGGAGAATGATGGAAGGCGGGTGCGTGGCTTACTTAGCCTCGGTGGACTTGGCGACGCGACCCATCTCTTCGCTTTCCGACATTGCAGTCGTAAGGGATTTTCCGGTCGTTTTCCCGACCGAACTTCCGGGGATGCTGCCCGGGCGTGAGGTCGACTTCTCTATCGAACTTATTCCAGGCACGCAACCGATCACGAAGGCACCGTACAGAATGGCCTTCGCCGAATTGAGGGAACTTAAGGCGCAACTGGAAGATCTCCTGGACAAGGGTTTCTTCAGACCGAGCGTGTCGCCGTGGGGTGCGCCCGTACTATTTGTAAGAAGGAAGGATGGGAGCTTACGCCTATGCATAGACTATCGAGAGATAAACATGGTCACGGTGAAGAACAAATATCCCTTGCCGCGTATTGACGATCTATTCGACCAACTGCAAGGGGCGACGGTGTTCTCAAAGATCGACCTCTAGTCTAGCTACCACCAGCTTAGAATTAGAGGTAAAGATATAACAAAAACAGCCTTTCGGACTCGTTACGGCCACTACGAGTTTTCGGTAATGCCGTTTGGGCTTACCAACGCTCCAGCGGTGTTTATGGATATGATGAATAGGATTTTTAAACCCTTCCTGGACCAATTCGTGGTGGTCTTTATCGACGACATCCTCATCTACTCTCGCACAGATAAAGAGCATGAGGAACACTTGCGAGTAATCCTCCAGACCCTCCGGGACCAGAAATTGTATGCCAAACTCAAGAAGTGTGAGTTCTGGCTCCGCGAGGTGGACTTTTTGGGACACATAGTCTCAGCGTCGGGAATAGCGGTGGACCCAAGGAAGGTAGATGTAGTAACCATGATTTTTAAAACAAGATTTTAAGTTTAAATAATTTTCAAAATTAAATAATTGGCAAAAATAGATTATTAGTAGTGTAAAAGTGGCCCAAAAATATCGACTTTTGATCGGGGTCTGATCTCGAAAATATGAGATCACCAATGCTACCGTCTCGTCGAAACAAAAAAGATTGATATTCACATGTCTTCGATCCGACGGTCGGATCTTCCGCAAATCAGCGAAGAAGTCGCGGGGCCCACTGTAGAGTACCGGAGCTTCGGGCAGTGTGCCGACTCCACGTGGCAGCCTGGTATTGTGAAAATACCTCTAGCAGTTTCTGTTTGTATTTACAGAGAGGTTCGGGTGGTCCCGGATTGACGCGGAAGCCTTTAGATGGAAAAGTGAGTTGGCGGCGTCAAATCAGAGAACTCCAGTTTGATTCAGCATTTTGGGCCATTGAGTACCGGAACGCCATGTTGAGTACCGGAACGCCATGTTGGGTACCGGAACCTGTTACTGTGAAGGAAACAGAGAGCTTCGGTTGAAGATTTTTGGAAAAATCTGACTAGTCCCTGGGTACCGGTACCAATTAGGGCGTACCGGTACCCCATACTCTTTTTGGCTTGCGTACCGGAACGCGGGGACGAGTACCGGAACACAATGTGAACTGGAGCAAGTTGAGCCTCGGGTTTGGATTTTTGAGCCTGGGTACCGGTACGGGAGCCCGTGTACCGGTACTCAGCCCCCAGATTTTTATGAAAACAGGGGTAAAAGAGTAATTTCATGTTCCCAACCACTCTGTTGACTTTGTAGACCTCTCCTCTCTTTATAAGACTCCTCCTCCTCCTCCCTTTTCGTGGGGGGGAAACCAGAGAAAGAAAGTGAGAAAAAGTGAGAGGAAGAATGAGAGAAAGGGAGAGATGGAGTTTGAGAGAGAGAGTTGGCTGTGGATTTTTGGAGGACTGTTCTTCGCGCCGAGGCTTCGGATGTGGATCGTGAGCGCGACAGGGAGCTTGCCCGGTTGGAGAGCCCGGTTGGGGCTCGTGTGCGTGCGCGGACACGGTGGAGGTGAGTACGTTGCATTTGTCCGAGTTTTGGATTTTCGACTTTTCCGCGGATTTTCGGATTCGGGCAAAGATTGATTTTGAGCTTGGGAAATGGATTAATCCCGTCTTTTCATCTTCCCTGCCATGAGAGGGTGCAGCGGAGTGCTGTCCGGGCCGCGAGGAGCGCGGCGAGGGCCCTGCGCACTGTGCGGAGCCGCGGCGAGGGCGCGGACTGGGTGCGCAGGAGGATTCCGGAGCGACATCGATTTGGACCGAGATCAGGTGGAGACCTTGCTTGAGGCCTTTGGAGTGCGCTGTGAGCTTCGGGGATTTTTTCTGGACACCCGGCAGAGGTGCGCGCGACCGAGCGCCGAGGTGCAGTTTCCGGCGGATTTTAGACAGTGCGCGTTTTGGTACTTCACCGACTTCAGCGATTGCCTGCGGAAGCATTCCAGGTGGGTTGGAATTTCTTCAAGATGTATGGAATGCCCTTTAAAGCTATTGAATGCATGTTGATCATGTTTAGCTTAATTATTTGCATAGCTGGTAAATCTGATAGTTGCCTAGAAAATTGTAGGAATACAATTGCAAGCCCCAGATATTTTTAGCATGATCTAGAAGTGATTTGACACTAGACTGCATGTTTAGTTGGCTTTATATTGGCATCTGAACCGTTTTAAAAATCGTCGGACCTGTTTTAATGAAAACTGGGTTTTGAAAAGAGTTTTAAAATATTGAGATCTTCCCGAGGGGTTGAGTAGGTTCAGGATGCATGTGTTCTCGTGCCAGAGGGCCGAGTGGATTTTTAGAGCATTATGAGATGACTTTCTAGTGTCATGAGAGAGTTTTGAGATACTTGAGTTCGTGGGGTATTGAGGATGTATTCCCTGATTGGGTTACTCTAGATCATGGGTCGTGTTCTGATTTAGTGGTGGAGATGGTTCTCCCACTTAGCCTTGAGAGTTTTGGGGGCTCTGGCAGATCGAGTCGTGGAGGTTTCCCGACTCAGCCACGGGGCGTGCATTATCAGATTGAGTCGTTGAGGGTTCTCCGACATAGCTGTGAGAGTGTTGGGCTTTCCTGTTCGAGTCGTGGAGTCTTTCTACGACTGAGTATGCTTGTTGAGCATTGAGATCCGATCTGTTTGATCGTGTATTTTAGCCTTGAGTCGTTGAGGGTTCTCCGACATAGCTGTGAGAGTGTTTGGGCTATTCTGTTCGAGTCGTGGAGTCTTCCTCCGACTGAGTTATGCTAGTTGAGCATTGAGATCCGATCTGTTTGATCGTGGATTATAGCCTGCTGAGCCTGGCTTTTTATGCCAGTTATGAGATACTTGAGATACTTGAGATACTTGAGTTCGGTGGGGTCGCTCCCCTCGAGCTACGCCCCGGGTGTGATGATGATACCGAGCCTGACGAGGCTGCGATGTGATTACTAGGATGGTCCTAGAGGGACACCCTACGTAAGTCCGTTCCTCCGGGATGTGCGGCAGTGGATGCCTACGTAAGTCCGTTCCTACGGGATGCGCGGCAGTAGATGAGCGCAGGCTTGTTTGACTGGTCCAAAGAGGGACAGTCATTGGGATTGGGTGATATGTTTGAGTGAGTTTCATAGCATGTTCCTAGATGAGTTTTTCCTTGAGCATGATACTTGAGGCATGTTAGTAGTGAGGGTGTATGCATAGCAGGATCAGAGTTGAGTTTTCTTGAGCATGATGTGGTATATGCTAGTTGTAGTTCCTTTCCTGCTTTCAGCTTTTATCTATCTATCTATCTGCATACCTATCTGTTGTGCCTCCAGTAGACTTAGTGGGCATACCGTGGATATTGAGACGGTACCCACTGGGAACTACCTTTGCAGAAGTTCTCACACCCGCTGCGGTGACAGGTTTCCTGAGGCTGCTGTTCCGGCTTAGCTCGCGCGGAGACAGCTGATCGTGGTGAGGACGTGGCCATTTAGTTCCTTACCAGCACTGAGAGTCAGAGGTAGATGTACCTTGGGTATTTTATGACTCCACTTTTGTACTGGACATTCTGAGAGATCAGTGAGGATTCTTGTACTTTTGTAGCTGAGAGACTTTGTATTGAGATTTTTATTATATCAGATGTTCAGTGTATTTCTGTAGCTATTTGGTTTTCTTTCAGCTCTGATACATTATAGCTATAGATCTGACTTGCAGGGTAGACGCTTTGTCTGTACGGCAGTTTCCGTACAGATGGCGGATCTGTTGGCGAGCCCGGGTCGCAGTTTCGACCCCGGGGCGTGACAGATTAGGGTGGTATCAGAGCCTAGGAATATAGGTCGTTGAGGACTTAGTGACCCTAGGCTATTGGTTGGACAGTAGGATGACTGTCGTGAGAGACGTGATTTTAGCGAGAGTCCTGATTGAGTTTGTACCTCCCCCGAGGGATTGGGGCGAGTGATTTTGCATGTTTATTCTCTAAAGTGATTATGTTGGCTGCAGACAACATAATACTTTAGAACGGTTAACATGTTATAGACTTTCGCTTGATTGGGTCGAGAGTGTTTGTGGTTTGGTTGGCCGTGACTGTTCCTCTTGTTGGCCCTTTGATGCCGTGCAGCGGCGAGGGCGTGTTTGACCTTGGATGAGGAGCCCAAACAGCGGGGGGCTGAATGGACAGAGCAGAGCGAGGTCTGCGAGTTACGGGCCCAGGTAGTTCAGTTGTGTAGGCGACGCGGCGCCAGGAAGAGAACACGGAGCGCGTGATGCGCATGTTTGAGCAGAGAGTATCGTTTGAGGTATCGCCGTAGTACTTCCGGCCGCGACATTGGCGATTTCGACCCAGGTTGCACTGTGAGTAGTGCGGGAGCAGCGAGAGATTGCTGATTGATAGTTGTGCATCCGCCAGTTCCATCCCCTAAAGATTTCAGGGCAGAGTTGGAGCCTCGAGAGGCCGAGAACTGGATTGCCGCTTTGGAAGTGTTTGAGGACTTGTTATCCAGGACAAGCATCGGGTGCACTTGGTTATGCACTTTGGATAGGGACGCCGAGAGTTGGTGGCTTCGAGTTGTCCTATTGAACCACCGGGAGAGCGGTCGAGGACTTGGAGCGAGTTTCTTCGACGGTTGAGCAGTGTGCCCCATGTTGCCAGGATGAGGCCCAGATAGTTGATTATGTTTGAGAGGGGACTGCTTCGAGACGTTATCATTTTGGATATTCTCGACGAGCGACTTCAGATGCAGCGGTTGTGCATGCCCGATGGATTGACTGAGGTCAGTGATCATGTCCGAGTGGGACGGAGAGCGAGGGACTAGCTCCAGAGAGAGATGTCCAGTATCGCCTGATTTTGGGATAGTCGAGTGGATCGAGGTTGCCATGATTCCAGTCACAGGATCATGAGTCTCAGAGGAGACAGAGACTAGGAGGTTCTCGACAGCCGAGGCACCGGCAGCAGTGCTAGGATGAGTATGTCTTTACGGGGAGCCGCATTCTTCGCCATAGAGTGACTTCAGGATGAGGGCGATGTTTTTCATGTGCTTAGTTAGGACATCTTCAGGCAGAGGGTCCCAGAGTGGTGTTCTTGGATTTGCCGCCTGCGACGGCACCCCACTACCTCTTCAGGATGCAGCGGTTCATCCGACTTACCGGTAGGCTGATTGAGCCGAGATGCCGAGGCAGATTGAGCGATGGCCACCATCATCTTGTGGATGAATTGTGCAGCCGATTAGAGGGCGCCGGATAGTGGATCGCGTCTTATCAGGTGTGGTTGCTTATGGTCATTAGAGTTGGAGCATGTTGAGGCCGACACCGCGGGTGTGTGCTTTACTAGAGCAGGGGTAGCTTCGCGTGGGCCAGAGGTGGGACTGTTGGCTTGTGCACGTGAGGATCAGGTTTCAGATCACGTATAGCACAGGTATGAGTGTTGCCAGTTCCGCCCAGTTCTGTAGGACCTTGGATTTGATCCTAGAGTTGTTAGTCCTACGTCGGCTCCGAGATGTGGAAATGAGGTTGGATAGGGATTGGTTATCCCAATGTTGTGTTATCTTGGATTGTCGAGAGTGGACAATGACCCTCCGTGGACCTGGCCAGGAGGAGTGTGGTTATAGAGGATGCTAGAGCACGGCAGAGGTTGAGTCGTGGTCGTGTCGCTTTGCTAGCGACGGTAGAAGAGGTGCCTACTGCAGCCCCGGGATTAAAGGAATATCTTTTTGCCCGTGTGATCCCGGACAGGAGTTTACCTGATCTGATGTTGAAGCCGCCGTTTAGTGAGACTGAGATCGAGTTAGTGATCGACGTGGTTTGGAAACCGCGCCGACTTTGGTAGCATCTCTTGGAGTATCACTCGTGAGACAGTGAGGGAGCTGTTAGCACAGTTGCGGGATCCGAGGGATCGAGAGGTCTGTGTGACCCAGTACCACGTCGTGGGGATACGACAGTGAGGATCCGAGAGATTGATATTTTGGATATGTTACCACACCGTTGATACACGGTGGTGATGCCACGCCGTTGATATACGGTGGTGATGCCATGCCGTTGGTACACGGCAGTGATGCCACGTTGTGTGTGCACAACGGTGAGGGTGCTGTGACGGTTCGAGCACAGTTAGATTTGGATCGTGTTGGGTCGATGCCTTGCGGGACATTGAAGGCTTTGTGGAACCCTACAGCTGAGGGCTGCGCCAGATAGAGTCTGAACCCGATAGAGACATTTTGAGCAAACAGTGAGGTCAAGCGGATTGACTAAGGCCCTGCGGCCTTTTGGATTTGAGGACTTGTGTGTTCCGGCGGTACTTGGACCGGGCAGTAGAACCAGTGTGAGTTTGAGCTCTACAGTGAGTTGCCGTGCTAGTAGTTGAGTTAAATTTATACATGGCCGGTTGGTTTGATTTTATGCTTGGGATTTATTTCCGAGGTAACATTGAGCACGATGAGCACTCGAGGATTGTGCTGCAACTTTTAGGAGAGAAAAAGTTGTTGTTTGCCAAGTGGAGAGAGTTTGTGCTTGACTTTGGAAGGTTCTGTGGTTAGGCCATGTGATTTCAGCTGCAAAGTGATAGTGGACCCGACGAAGAGTGTTGCCGTTTGGGTTCGGCTTAGACCCATGACAGTGACAGAGGTCCAGAGTTGTGGATTAAGCAGTGCCAGCATAACTTTGAGGAGTTCAAGCTGTGGATGGTTTTAGCATTATGATGAATAATGGCTTGAGATATCTATCGATCCTAGAACCTGAGGTGCTGGGTTACTCAGAAGATTTCGATTTGGGGCAATGCCGGTGGATAGAGTTATTAAGGATGTATGATTGAGCTTACAGTAACATCCCGGCAAGGTCAATGTGGTCGCAGCTGCCTTGTTTAGACGAGTGGTGCAGTTTTGGAGTATGATGGTTACTCAGCAGATGCCGCTGAAAGAGTAATTGAGTTTAAGGTGGTGTTCCCTGGGAATATGGCAAAACTTGTGTGTTGGACTCGTAACCCACTCCGTTGGACAGGATTAGAGAGGGAACTTCTTAGTGAATGCAGCGGGAGTACTGAAGTACAAGGACCGCATCTGTGTGCCCGTGGATTCCGAGATCCGAGAGCTGATTTTGAGAGTTAGGGGTTGAGTGTTGTTCCCGATGTTGGGCTTCTTACCCTGTAGATGGATGTAAGAATGCTTTTGTGAAGCTCTCAGCATTGTGGTTGCTAAGGAGCAACGGAAAAGTTATGCCAACTGGAAGCAGGGAGTTTTGGTGACTTCTGAGAATCACTATCCGCAGAAATGTGTAGATTTGAGATTTCGCGGGAAGTTGAATCCGCAAATTATTGGCATATTCGAGGAGTTAGAGCGCATTGGATTAGCTGTTCACCGAGTTGCGCTACCGCCATGATTTGGCAAGTACCCACGAGGACGTTGGTGTATCCGTTCTGAGGGAAGTATGGATTTGGATTCCTTTCATGATTTGGACTTCGTTTCTTTGGAGTCAGATGAGGACTTGGACTATCAGGAGCGACCGGTGCGGATTCTTGCTCGAGAGACGAGAGAATTGCGCAACCGGATCATACCTTTTGTAAAGGTCCTATGGAGTCATCATGAGGAGCGAGAGGCCACATGGGAGCCTGAGTTTGAGCTGAGAGTTTCATATCCCCACTTATTTGAGTCACCCTCCTGAGTTTTGGAGTTTTGGGGTTTCGAGGACGAAACCGTTAAAAGGAGGGGAGAGTGTAGAGTACCGGAGCTTCGGGCAGTGTGCCGACTCCACGTGGCAGCCTGGTATTGTGAAAATACCTTTAGCAGTTTCTGTTTGTATTTACAGAGAGGTTCGGGTGGTCCCGGATTGACGCGGAAGCCTTTAGATGGAAAAGTGAGTTGGCGGCGTCAAATCAGAGAACTCCAGTTTGATTCAGCATTTTGGGCCATTGAGTACCGGAACGCCATGTTGAGTACCGGAACGCCATGTTGGGTACCGGAACCTGTTACTGTGAAGGAAACAGAGAGCTTCGGTTGAAGATTTTTGGAAAAATCTGACTAGTCCCTGGGTACCGGTACCAATTAGGGCGTACCGGTACCCCATACTCTTTTTGGCTTGCTTACCGGAACGCGGGGACGAGTACCGGAACACAATGTGAACTGGAGCAAGTTGAGCCTCGGGTTTGGATTTTTGAGCCTGGGTACCGGTACGGGAGCCCGTGTACCGGTACTCAGCCCCCAGATTTTTATGAAAATAGGGGTAAAAGAGTAATTTCATGTTCCCAACCACTCTGTTGACTTTGTAGACCTCTCCTCTCTTTATAAGACTCCTCCTCCTCCTCCCTTTTCGTGGGGGGGAAACCAGAGAAAGAAAGTGAGAAAAAGTGAGAGGAAGAATGAGAGAAAGGGAGAGATGGAGTTTGAGAGAGAGAGTTGGCTGTGGATTTTTGGAGGACTGTTCTTCGCGCCGAGGCTTCGGATGTGGATCGTGAGCGCGACAGGGAGCTTGCCCGGTTGGAGAGCCCGGTTGGGGCTCGTGTGCGTGCGCGGACACGGTGGAGGTGAGTACGTTGCATTTCTCCGAGTTTTGGATTTTCGACTTTTCCGCGGATTTTCGGATTCGGGCAGAGATTGATTTTGAGCTTGGGAAATGGATTAATCCCGTCTTTTCATCTTCCCTGCCATGAGAGGGTGCAGCGGAGTGCTATCCGGGCCGCGAGGAGCGCGGCGAGGGCCCTGCGCACTGTGCGGAGCCGCGGCGAGGGCGCGGACTGGGTGCGCAGGAGGATTCCGGAGCGACATCGATTTGGATCGAGATCAGGTGGAGACCTTGCTTGAGGCCTTTGGAGTGCGCTGTGAGCTTCGGGGATTTTTTCTGGACACCCGGCAGAGGTGCGCGCGACCGAGCGCCGAGGTGCAGTTTCCGGCGGATTTTAGACAGTGCGCGTTTTGGTACTTCACCGACTTCAGCGATTGCCTGCGGAAGCATTCCAGGTGGGTTGGAATTTCTTCAAGATGTATGGAATGCCCTTTAAAGCTATTGAATGCATGTTGATCATGTTTAGCTTAATTATTTGCATAGCTGGTAAATCTGATAGTTGCCTAGAAAATTGTAGGAATACAATTGCAAGCCCCAGATATTTTTAGCATGATCTAGAAGTGATTTGACACTAGACTGCATGTTTAGTTGGCTTTATATTGGCATCTGAACCGTTTTAAAAATCGTCGGACCTGTTTTAATGAAAACTGGGTTTTGAAAAGAGTTTTAAAATATTGAGATCTTCCCGAGGGGTTGAGTAGGTTCAGTATGCATGTGTTCTCGTGCCAGAGGGCCGAGTGGATTTTTAGAGCATTATGAGATGACTTTCTAGTGTCATGAGAGAGTTTTGAGATACTTGAGTTCGCGGGGTATTGAGGATGTATTCCCTGATTGGGTTACTCTAGATCATGGGTCGTGTTCTGATTTAGTGGTGGAGATGGTTCTCCCACTTAGCCTTGAGAGTTTTGGGGGCTCTGGCAGATCGAGTCGTGGAGGTTTCCCGACTCAGCCACGGGGCGTGCATTATCAGATTGAGTCGTTGAGGGTTCTCCGACATAGCTGTGAGAGTGTTGGGCTTTCCTGTTCGAGTCGTGGAGTCTTTCTACGACTGAGTATGCTTGTTGAGCATTGAGATCCGATCTGTTTGATCGTGTATTTTAGCCTTGAGTCGTTGAGGGTTCTCCGACATAGCTGTGAGAGTGTTTGGGCTATTCTGTTCGAGTCGTGGAGTCTTCCTCCGACTGAGTTATGCTAGTTGAGCATTGAGATCCGATCTGTTTGATCGTGGATTATAGCCTGCTGAGCCTGGCTTTTTATGCCAGTTATGAGATACTTGAGATACTTGAGATACTTGAGTTCGGTGGGGTCGCTCCCCTCGAGCTACGCCCCGGGTGCGATGATGATACCGAGCTTGACGAGGCTGCGATGTGATTACTCAGATGGTCCTAGAGGGACACCCTACGTAAGTCCGTTCCTCCGGGATGTGCGGCAGTGGATGCCTACGTAAGTCCGTTCCTACGGGATGCGCGGCAGTAGATGAGCGCAGGCTTGTTTGACTGGTCCAAAGAGGGACAGTCATTGGGATTGGGTGATATGTTTGAGTGAGTTTCATAGCATGTTCCTAGATGAGTTTTTCCTTGAGCATGATACTTGAGGCATGTTAGTAGTGAGGGTGTATGCATAGCAGGATCAGAGTTGAGTTTTCTTGAGCATGATGTGGTATATGCTAGTTGTAGTTCCTTTCCTGCTTTCAGCTTTTATCTATCTATCTATCTGCATACCTATCTGTTGTGCCTCCAGTAGACTTAGTGGGCATACCGTGGATATTGAGACGGTACCCACTGGGAACTACCTTTGCAGTAGTTCTCACACCCGCTGCGGTGACAGGTTTCCTGAGGCTGCTGTTCCGGCTTAGCTCGCGTGGAGACAGCTGATCGTGGTGAGGACGTGGCCATTTAGTTCCTTACTAGCACTGAGAGTCAGAGGTAGATGTACCTTGGGTATTTTATGACTCCACTTTTGTACTGGACATTCTGAGAGATCAGTGAGGATTCTTGTACTTTTGTAGCTGAGAGACTTTGTATTGAGATTTTTATTATATCAGATGTTCAGTGTATTTCTGTAGCTATTTGGTTTTCTTTCATCTCTGATACATTATAGCTATAGATCTGACTTGCAGGGTAGGCGCTTCGTCTGTACGGCAGTTTCCGTACAGATGGCGGATCTGTTGGCGAGCCCGGGTCGCAGTTTCGACCCCGTGGCGTGACACCCACGACTTAAGTGAATAGTGAAATGAATAGTAGCCCGTGATTTCGGTTCCCTCTCGATCAACCGTCAGCCATTTCACTGTCTAAAACCCAAACATAGCAGTATGAGTAGTCGATTCTTTCTGATTTCGACATTCTGAACGCAATGGCACTGACGGAATTCGCATTTGACGACTTTGGTGCCTCGAAGTGCGTGCAATATAGTAAAATATGCTATATTTTATGGGCTGAGAGTTTCCAGGAGCGCCGAATCAAGAAAGCAAATATGCTACTTGAAAAGTCTCGACGAGCCGAACGTCGTGACGAGGTCCGTTTTTCAATTTGACGACTCGTGCGTCTTGAAATGCGTGAAATACACCGAAAAAGAGGGTATTTTTACGAAAACCCTATTGTTCTATCTACCGAATTAATTGAGATTTAATTGTGAGGTATCTGGATGCAAAATGAACCTACAGTAGGGGTCTTATAGAAAGAGGGTGGTTGTGTAGGGACCAAATAGCATATTATTACATTAGATTTTTTTGAAATGGGGTCTCTTTGGCTGCCAAGTGGGGGGATTACAAGCTATAATTGGAAGCTTTTAACTCCCTGTGGGGCATTGAAGCAGAGAAAACAGTTCCCCCACTACCTCAGGGTCGCCAAGAGTCATCTCCCACAACTCAAAACCGAGAGTGAGAGAGGAAGGAAGAGGATTGCACCAAGTACCTCCAACTTGCTCCCTGAGCTCTCTGGGAGATTCTTCTGCGTCTGGACATCGAGGCTAAGTGTCATGCCCCGGGGTCGAAACTGCGACCCGAGCTCGCCAACAGATCCGCCATCTGTACGGAAACTGCCGTACAGACGAAGCGTCTACCCTACAAAAGATCTAAAGCAACACACGTATCAGAGACTGAAAGCAAAACTAGTAGCTATAGAATAAAACTGAACCTCTGGAATAGCAAAATCACCACTAATACACAAATCCTCAAATACATAAACCCACAAGAATAATACAAGTACTATCCTCACAAGTCTCTCAGAAAGTCCAGTACAAAAGTGGAAACATAAAAAAATACACCGGGTACATCTACCTCCGACTCTCAATGCTGGTAAGGATTACAATTATCCATTTGAGTTTACCCCCACAACCAATATTAACCATGAAATTATAGCCAACCCTCGATTAACTACATAAGCCATTCCAAACTTATATGCAGATTTTCAGCAATAATGTACTGCAAAGTGGACTAAAGATGGTATATCAATTCTTATCCAAATTTCGAGAGTAAGTTATCAAATTGTTCCTATTGAAGTCTAAAAAATTACCCAACTTGAAATTCATCATTTCATAAAGGGGAGAAAAAGATATCCCAAGATTACTACATGCTGTCCAAAACTACACTCTGCACATAGAGGCTTAAAGATGGAAAATTTTACCTGGTTAGCAGCAAGAACCACTGTGGTTTTCCGGAATCCCCGTGCGACTCGACCGTGTGGTTGGTGGTGAGGAAACACCTATTTTTGGTGTATCGAGTGTGTTGTGCGTCGAATGGATTCCAAAAACGGACTCAGCGCGCGAAAACAGTCAAAATCGACTATTTTCGGGCATAAATGCGCTAACGGGCCCATTTTGGTCGCGGGCCGATCCACAGCCCACCCGCGTGCACCGGGAGCAACGAACCCGCACTGCTGCCACGTGGCGAGCGCGGGTTGGTCGAGCCGGTCGCAGGTGCGATCGGGGGCGCGGTGACTCAGGTGCTGGCGCGGGGGCGTGGGCGCACGTGGGAGACGCCACACGGCCGATCCGCGATGGGGCGCGTCGGCCGAGGCGTTGACGCACGCGGGGAGCAGCGCGGGCCAGCGCGGGAGTCGCGCGGGTGGCGACACGTGGCGGCCTCCGAGTGGACGCGCGTGGGCGCGGGAGGTGCGGTGCTGCCACGTGTCGGCCTGCGGTGGAACGTGCGGCACGGGGGAATTCCTCGGGGTTACTGTAGCTCGCCCGAACCCGGGTTTCGGGCACCCGAATTCCAGATTCGGGCGCCCGAATCTTGGAGTTTTGGCTATTTAAGCCCAAAACGCCCCCTTTTTCTTCTTTTTTCCTCTTTTGCTCCGTCCGTGCACGCGAGAGAGAGAGAGTGTGTGTTTTGGGGAGTTTTCGGGGTGCCGCGAGCGCACCATTTGTGCCGTGGAGCGCGCGCGAGGTGTCCCTTGGAGCCGGGCGAACGTGCGGGTGCTTGTTTGACGATGCGCCGACTTTAAGGTTGGTTTCGCTCGTCTTTTTACGGTATTTTTCGGCACAGTTTTGGGGTTTACCCTTTTGGATTTTGGATTTGACCCCGTGCCTTTGTGCTTGTTAGGGACTGTTGTTTACCTCACCATTTTGCATGCGAACTCCGGCGGCGTGCCCCGTTTTGCGTGCGGACTCAGTAGGCGTGCTCCGTTTTGCGTGCGGACTCCGGCGGTGTGCACCATTTTGCGTGCGGACTCTGGCGGTGTGCACCGTTTTGCATGCTGACTCCGGCAGCGTGCTCCGTTTTGCGTGCGGACTTCGGCAGCATGCTTCGTTTTGCGTGCGGACTCCGACGGCATGAACCGTTTTGCGTGCGAACTTCGGCGGCATGCACTGTTTTGCGTGCGGACCGCGGGGAGGCGAGAAAATCGCGCGGAGCCCAATTGCAAGTGCTTACGAGCAATTGGTGGCAAATCGAGGTGGGTTGGATTTTTCTCTAAGTCTGCGGACTTCTTTCTAATTCTATTATGATAGTACTCAGCATGCTAGAATAGGTGCTTTTACTGATGTTGTAGAGTAATTGGAACCTTGACTAGCACCCCCATCATATGTTGCATGTGTTTAACCAGACCAGTAGAGAACCTTAATCTAGGCTAGGTTCTTTTGTGCTTTAGACATCCCACACATTGCATTTCTTCCTGGACATAGAGTTCCTCGCCCGGGTAGTGGGCCGAGTGGTCAGGGTATTATGGGACGTATGTTTCACTCGGGCCTGGGGGCTGAGTGGGGTCTGGTAGCTGAGTTAGGTCAGTGATAGTGTTTTGGGCACCGTTTGGGTAAACGGTGGTCCCGGGTTCTTGGGTATTTTTCCGTTTTGCTCGTCACCACCAAGTTGTGATCGTGGTGCACGTGTGTTATCAGGACCTTGAAGCCAGAATGTTTTGGATACTCATGATTTTAGTAAACCAGTGTTTTTCCTTCCGAATATCTAGGGGTCGCCGGAGCCTGTTCTTGTTTGATTGGGCGAAGGCATCAACCTTTTGGAGTTCGGAAAATAAACTTGTTTTTAACTAATTTTCTCAAAAACTAAAATCTATAAAAATTGGTTTTCTCAATTCAATATGGTTTTCAAAAAGGGGCTATTTTTATCCTCACCCCGAGGGGGTTTGAGTGGAAATGGTATTTTACAATAAAGGTCATCTTTTCTCATAAACTTTCTCACCCGAAAGGGGTGAGTGATCTGGGTTCTAAGGGTTGATTTCATTCTTGGGTCGAAAACAACTAGAGGCTGCGCCTATAGCCTGTTCTTGTTTGATTGGGGACGTAGGTATTAGTCTCCCGGAGTTTTCGGACCCTTCGCTGTTTTGGCTGTAGAGCACCTCCAGCCCGTGAGTTTAGTGTGTTGAGATGGTTTCCCACTTTAACCGAGGGAGCCGAATCCCTGAACGGTAAGGGATCGAGGACTTCGAAAGGCTGAGCCTAGAGTCTGTTCTTGTTTGATTGAGGTTCTAGGCACCGGCCTAACGGGATTCTCGGACCCTTGCTGTGTCAGTCGGTTCTTCTCGTCTATGAGCGGGGTGTTGTTGGGAGCCGTTTGGATAGACGGTGATCCCGGCTATGGAGTATTTCTTGCCAGTGTGTTTAGAGAGGCGAGTTGGGTGTCTCATTTTGGGAGTCGTTGGGTTGACGGCGGTCCCAGCTGTTGTGTACTTCCAGCTAGTGGGTTAGCGTTGTGAGATTGAGTCGTGGAGGGTTCTCCGACTGAGTGATGGTTATTTGGGTATTCGAGTTTCCGATCTGTTTGATCGTGGATTACAGCCTACATGTGCCGCTTTTATGCCAGATGAGACACGCTTGAGCTCGGTGGGGTCGCTCCCCTCGAGTTACGCTCCGGATGCGATGATGTGATGATGATGATGCGCCTAGTTGATACACTAGAGGTCGCTTTGCGTGATACTGAGATAGTCCGATGGGACGCCCTGGTTGATACACTAGGGGGCGCAGGCTTGACTGGACCCGATGTGGCAGTCACTGAGATTTGTGTTATTGTGAGTGAGTGGATCCATAGCATGTTCTTAGTAGAGTTTTCCTTTGAGCATGGTACTTGAGACATATTAGAAGTAGCGAGTGGATGCATACCATCATCTGTGTTTTTCCCTATTGAGCATAGTAGATAGAGGCATGATAGCTGTAGATACTTTTCCAGCTTAGTTTTCATTATCACAGTCTTTTCTGTTTTCTTATGCCTCTAGTAGACTTAGTGGGCAGGCCGTGGGTCTTGGAGACGGTACCCACTGAAAACTACTGTAGGATGTAGTTCTCACACCCTCTGTCGTTGACAGGTTGCCGAGGCTTTTTCTTCCGTTCCTGCCCGAGCTGGCTTGACGGACCGAGAACAGGGAGTCGCGAGATAGATCCCTACCAGCATAGTTCCTTTAGAGTGAGGTAGATGTACCATCCCGGACTGTGGGATTCACTATATATTGTTATTTTCCTAGTTTTAGTTATCTCCCTTTTTGGATTCATAGATGTTGTATAGGTGGATTTTTATTTGTATCTATCCTGTGGATCTGACCTTGTATTATTCTTGTATTTGGGAGATGGACTTTGTATTTATTTCAGTTTTATAGTAGCTTGATTTTATATTTACAGCTTTTATTTTCCGCTCTGATATCTGTGTAGCTGTAGTACTATCTTTTGCAGGTTAGACGCTTCGTCGTTGCGGGGTTTCCCGTATCGACGGCGGATCTGTTGGCGAGCCCGGATCGCAGTTTCAACCCTGGGGCGTGACAACCACCCTTTCTCTTCAAAATGAAAATTGTAGGGCTTTAAGTCTTGGTGAAATCCCCACAAAATTCAGCTCAAGACTCCACTCCTACCGTCCTGGGGAGTAAAAACACTGAACATGACTCAAAACTGGATCAAAATTCTCACCTGTACACAAAAATCCCAGAGATGGCTTAATTAACCTAACTTAAAGCCAAAATTTGGAGTGCCAGCAAATACGAAAGTTGAAGCTCTTTAAATCCTGAAAATTTCTGTGATGACCTGGATCTCTGCAGAGCTGTGGTGGAGTCATTGGTGGCTTTTGGGAGCCTGTTTTGTGTGTCGGAGGTGTTTGTGCACCAATTGGACACAAGTGGCGGACTTCGGGCTTATTGGATCACGTGGGTGATCGGTGGACTCCGTCGGATCTTTAGAAGTGGTTTCACGCGAAGCGGATATTAAAAATGGACTCAGCGCGAAGTTTGGACCAAGGAACACCTTTCCGGATGCCTTCGGCAAATTTTGGAGTTGGAATTTGGCAAAATGGACATCAAATTCGGATTCAGCGCGCGAAAACGGTCAAAACAGACTACCCACTTGTTATTTTTGAGCACCGGTCACTGTTCATGCCGGAACAGTGTTTCCGGCCGCCGGCGGGCGGCGGCGGCGGCGGCGGGCAGCGGCGGAGCACGGCGGACGGGCTCGGGCAGGCGGCGGAGCGGCCGCGGGCAGCGCGCGGGCGCGGGCAGCGAGCGGGCAGGCGCGCGGGCGCGCGGGCAGGCGCGCGGTCCACGGGCCGTCGTGCACCAGGGGCTGGACACGTGGCAGTGTCGAAGTGGTCGGTTTAGTGGACTTGGACCACGGAGCAGGCGGGCGTGGTGCATGGACCGGCGGGACACGTGGCGTCTTGCGGTTGGTGGGCTCATGGAGGCTGCGTCCACGGAGGTGCACCGGGTGCCTCGGGTTCCGTGCTTGGCAGGGGCGCCAGGCGGCGCGTCAGGCGAGCACGTGGGCGCGGCAGGCGGGCGCTGACCGGGTGCGCGCCACGTGTCGACGTCCGCTGGTGGCCACGCGGCGCAGCGGGAGTGGTGGCTCCCGCTGTTGCCTGTTTTGTGGGCGACGTGGAGGCCCGAGGGACTTCCGGGCGCGCACAGTGTTGGGCCGGGCCCAACACTATAGCCGCCCGAAAGTCCGGAGCGCCCGGAAATGGGGACAGGATGGGTATTATTTGAATTGTTTCTTCCTTCCTATAAATAGGCTGAGTTCAACTGAAGAGAGCTTCTTCCCTGTTCATCCTTTCACTATGCAACCTTCAGGAGATTTCCTCCTCTCCCTGGGACGGATCCATCTGCAGATTCTAGGATTTTTCGGCGGCACGCATCCCTAGGTTTGCATTTTTACGGCGCGGCGCGACGCTCGTTCGTTTGTGGTCTTCTTCGTCGCGTTTTGGTGCGAGGACTCCCCCGGCTTACCCCGAGCACCTTTTTCTGTGATTCTTGCGCCATCGTCTTCACGACAGGTAGCGCTACGTTCCCCATGTTTACTGGTTTTTCCCATTCCGAGCTTTTCATGGGTTTTTCGGATCATCTTGTGACCTCATTTTCTGGGGCGGAGTTTTGGGACATTGGTGCGGTATTTTGGCGATATCTTCGCGTACAGGCATCGGATTGGGGCGATTCAAAAGGCGTTTTGCATCTACACATCACGAGCAATATCTCCAAATTTTCTTGGAATTTTCTGAATATTTTTCGAAGGTGAAAAATATCTGTGTACAGAAGTTATTGCTACAGTTTTTTTTGAGCAATTTATTTCGAGGTGATTCCCTTGTCGGATTTGTTTCTCAGCGTAGGAGACATGGTTTTGAGCGTGCAGGTACTCGTTTCGACGGGTTCGTCGCGAGGATCGTGACAGTATTTTTCTTGGAATTTTTCGGGCATTTCTCAGAGCTAAAAACAGGGAAACTGTGGACTGTTGTGTTTGGGGCAGATTTTTGTGTGAGCATTGTATGTTATTTATGTATGTTCTTTTGGGAATTTTGTACAGCGATCGCGGCGGCTTATCGGTTTGGGCGAGAGCACTATTTGGACTTGGAATTAGCGATCGAGGTGGGTGGTTGTTGTTTACCTCTATTTTGACATGCTCACTAGGAATATTAGAGTGATCCCTTTATTTGGACATGCATGCTTAAGTAATATAAATTGTGAGCCTATCATATGGAAAATACTATTGTGGATATTGATAGTGGTTGGGACTTATACATGTGGGTATGGATGGAATGTTAGCGTTTAACCTTTCATGTGGATTGGAATATTTATTTTGGACTTTATGATTATCCTGTTAGTGGTTGGTACTATTTGAGGACTTTATGACATGCATAGGTGGATAGTGATGCTTTATCATGGAACATGGATTATAGACATGTGTGGTTGGATAATGTTTTAGCATGATGGTTATATCTATGCGGAGTTATTAATTGTTACACATGTGGAACCACTATTGGACACCTTTTCCTCTATTTCCTTGAGAACACTTGCATGCTTGTATGGACATCTAGATAGGCCATCTTTTATTGCTACACTTTCATGCTGGAACTTGACTTAGGAGAAACCTTGTTTGTTTCTTTTCTCCTTTCGTTAGTCAGGTGGTATTTGTTGCTCGGGTTTGAGCAGGGGCTTGGGATAGTGTAGCCGGGGCCTGGATTATGGATCATGGGTTTTGGCGGCGACCGCGGATATTGGGCGGTTGACCGGATGTCGGATATAGGACATCGGTGATAGGGCATGATTATGGACTAGAGGGTTTTGTGGCAACCGCGGATAGTAGGCGGTTGACCAGATGTCGGATGTGGGACATGATTGTGATTGTGGGTTATTCCGGCGACCGCGGATATTGGGCGGTTGACCGGAGGTCGGTTGTTAGACCTGGTCGTGGATTGTGGGGTATTGCGGCAATCGCGGATATTGGGCGATTGACCGGATGGTTACTCTTGCATCTGATTGGGAATCAGTTTTCTTTTAGTGGAGGGTTGTGTTCCACTGGGGCTTTATAGTTGTGATCCAATCCTGCTTTTATCACACCGGCGCGGTTATTGCCCGGTGATGCTTTTATCACACCGGCGCGGTTATTGCCCGGTGATGCTTTCCTCGTGTGGGTCGCTCCCCTCGAGTTCCCCTCCGGAGGCCGGGGCCAGACAGTTATGGACAGTTTTGCTATCACATCAGCGCGGCTTATTTGCCCGATGATGAGGGCGGCAGCAGGAATTCTGCTATCACATCGGCGCGGCTTATTTGCCCGATGATGAGGGCGGTACAGATTGGGTTCATCTGGGACGGTTGGTTATTGTTGCATACGGTTATTCCAGTCTAGGACTGTATTTTAGAGGCATTGTAGTGGTAGATTTCCCTTTTGCAGCGGTTTCATTTCTTACCACTCTTCTTTCCTTTTTGCCTCTGGTAGACCTAGTAGGTGTGTCAGAGTTTGAGGTTTTACCCACTAGGGGAGGCTACTAGTTTACTAGTAGTTCTCACCCCCATTCTTCTTTCTTCTTTTTCTTCTTCCTTGTTTTGCAGTGTCTTCTGCGGGTGCTGCTGGGCTTTCAGCGGCGGGTCGAGGAGAGAGGACGGCTGAGTAGATAGATCTCGAGGCAGGATGAGCGAGTTAGCTGGACTGTTGGTGTACCCAGGTTTCCTCAGACGGTTGTACTTTTACATTTGGGACTGGCTTTTGCCAGCAGGTTGTATTTATTTTGGTGAGCTGGGAGAGACTGATGTATCATTTATACAGATGTATTGTATTTTATTTCCAGCTTCAGTCTGAGATGTATTAGTTTTAGTTCAGCTCTATTCTTATTGCTCTTTTATTATTATCTCTTATATCTGAGCAGGTTTGGCGCTTCGTGTACACGGGAAATACCGTGTGCATGGCGGATCTGTAGACGGGCCCGGGTTCTGGTTTACATCCGGGGCGTGACAATTTCCTATGAAAAATTAATTCAAAATTCCACCTGTACATCCCAGGAGAGTAAAAACACTAACCTCTGCTCATAATCCCAAACTAAAAACAAGTGCTTCAAAGATCACTAAATTTACCTAACTTAGAGCTCCAATCTGGTCTTCTCTTCAATAGAAAAGTTGAATGTCTTGAAGTTCTGAAGCAAACCCCACAAAAATCACCCCGAAATTCCACTTCTACTGTTCTAGAGACCACCTGGAAGAAAACGCGACATAGTGGAACAATGAACCAGCAAAGACCAAACTCCAACAATGGTGATTTCCATGGTGGAGAAAAAGAGTGTGAAGGCTGCTTCTCGGACTTCTTTGCAGCTAAGAGAGAGATAAAGTCCAAAAGAGTTGTCCCAAGTCATTAAGCCCCCTTAAATAGGCTTATCCACTCCCTAAAGTGAGCATAAGGCACACCACACCCTCTCTAATCCATCTCCATCCCCCCCTTGCACCGGATCCGATCCAAGGAGAGTGTAGAACACCGGGATTTCGGATGGCGCACCGACCTCGCAAGATGGCGTGGTGTGGGGCAAATCACCTCGGGCATGTTCCATATGTGTCTTCAGAAGAGTTCGGGTTGATTCGGATCAACGCGGAAGCCCCAGCTTGATTCGGAGTTTTCCGGGCATTGTGCGCCGATAGAGGACTGATTTTGGGAAGCCTCGACTCCATAGTTGTGGTGACCCCGATCCCCGTGTAGCTTCTCCCATGAACCGTGGTGTAGAACACCTAGTGTTGGTGTGTCTAGCCCATAGTGCATCAAAGGGATGCCACAGATGGACCCTGTGTGAAATCCACAGCTGGATTGGCCTTCGGCTGCATTTGCTGAATTTTTGAAATGGTTTTGTGCCAAACAAAGGTTGGATTTGGATTCAGCGCAGAAAAACGCTTGAAAACGGCTATTTGCTTGTTTGCTTCTGAGTCCGGATGCCCAAAAACAGACTCCCGGAAGTTTTCGCCAAATTTTGGTGCATAGGAGGGGCCGTGGACCGCCGGCTGCCACGTGGCGGCCTGTTATTGGCCGGTCCGCAGCACTCGGTCCACAGAGGGGCGCGGCTGGGTGCACGGACCCGGCGCATGGACACGTGGCGCCGCCTGATTGGCGGGCTCGTGATGCGCGGTCTACTGGGTGGCGCGGCGGTGCATGGACCAAGGCGGGTGGACACGTGGCAGTCCCCGGTTGGTCGGTGTACGCGGCGCGGTCCACGGAACCCGAAGTAGGGTGCGTGGACCGGGTGCAGGGGACACGTGTCGGCGTGCTACTCGCGGGCTTACGAGGCGCGGCGCACGGGGTCGCGGGCGGGCGCCTCGGGGCGCGTGCGTGGCAGGCGGCCAGGCTGCGCCTGCCCACACGTGTGACCGCGACAGTGCCAGGGCCAGGTGGCGCTCCGCCATTGGCGGGCGCCACCTACCCGTTTGACCAGGGAGGCGCCACGCGGTGGCACCACACGCGTCCCGCACAGCTGTTTGCTGTGCGGGACACGTGTCGGTCACCGGGAGGGCCACGTGGCCACTCCCGACGCGCCCCGCACAGCTGTTTGCGGTGCGGGTGACGTGGCCGCTCCAGGACGATCCTGGCGCCTACAGTGATCCCCTTCTTGCTGTCGGATTCGGGCGCCCGAATCTTCGGGAGCGCCCGAATCCGGGGACATGAATGGAATTTTTCCATTTGTTTTTTTGCGGCCTATTTAAAGCCCGAGCCGCCTTCACTTGCAGGGTTTTGACATTTTCGAGCTTCAAACCGGCGGGAGGTCTGCAACAAAGTTGATCCCCACGCAGTTCTACATCCATCTGTCGATTTCGGGGATTTTACGTGGCACGCTTATCGAGGTTTCCATTTTCTTGGCGCGTCGCGATGTTCCTTCGCCGGTGTTTCTCCCGTCGCGTTTCGGTGCGTGAGCTCCCCCGGCCTACTCCGACCACCTTTTCGAGCGATTTCTTCGTCGTTGGATCCGAGATAGGTAAGGCTACGATCTTGGTATTTTCAGCATTTCCTTGTTTCGTGCTTTTTGAGGAGTTCTTCCATGCTAACTGGGACACTAGTTTTCTATGAGGATTTCGAGGACAGCAGATTGATTTGGGGTTTTCTCCGCGCTCGGACATCGGATTGAGACGAGCCTTTGCACTTTTTGTATATACTCGTCGCGAGGATTATCATAGTATTTTTCTTCGATTTTTCCGAGACCTTCCCGGAGGTATGGTTTTCTCCCTTTATCTGTGCATGGGATTACAGTTGTGTGGTTGTGAGGTTTTGCGCACCTGTGTTGTGGAATTTGTAACTTGGCCTACGGTGTTCGGAATTGAGCGTACAGGTACCCGTTTCGAAGGTCTCGACGCGAAGATCGCTATGGTATTTTTAGTGGAATTTTTGGAGTTTGTTTTACAGGTGAGAATTTCGCATTAAGAGGACTATTCCCAGCAGAATTGTAAAACATGGATTTTATGGAATTAAGTGTAACTTTGGGTTGTATTTTTGTACCCAGGAAGTATTAAACACTGTTCCTGTATTGTTGGATTGGTGGGTGAGTTGAGATAGCTGTTTCTGGGTATTCTCAGCTGTACGACTCCGGACTGTTAGCACCTTCAGGTGGGTGGCTTCGCTTTCAGGATCTATGAACTGTGCACTAATTCTATTGATATAGAATCATGCATGATAGTCATTGGACTTGGTAGCATGCTAGAATTTGAATGTTAATATTCTTTGTATTTATCTGATGATCTATGATCTCTTTTGCTTCCTACCACCTGTTAAATTATTGTTATCTTGGAACCTAACCTAGCACCCCCGTCATATGTTGCATGTGTTACCAGACCTGTAGAAAACCTCACTTGGGCTAGGGTTATTTATGTTTAGACAACCACACATTGTGTTTCATTCCTGGACTTAGTGTTATCCTCGCCCGGGTAGTGGGCCGAGCGGTCGGGACTTCCTTTTAGTGTGGGATGCATTTGCACTCTGTTGGGTTATGTTAAAATGTGGATCTAAATAGGGAAAAAACCACCTAGAGGGGGGGGGTGAATTGGTGTAAACAATAAACACTCAAAAATCATTGCGCAATAAAACCCAATGCGGAAATGAAAATATAACACGCAAGATTTTTACGTGGAAAACTCCAAAACCGGAGAAAAAAACCACGGGACCGATAACACGGCGAAATCCACTAGAATTATAACACGTGCAAAGGTGATATACCGTACTCACAGACGACTCGACCTTTTTCCATACGCTCCTAGTGGATCTTCTCCGCTCGCTCCGCAACGCTCCTCGAATCCACGATTAGCGTCCAACGTCGAATCCACGGCGTCCAACGTCGAATCCACGACGTCCAACCGAATCCACGGTCTTCACCCAGTAGCATGTCTCGAATCCATGAACGTACCTCGCTCTGAATCCACGAGAGCGGTAGCACCTTGAATCCACAAGGCCACGCGAGTCCACGCGCCAATTTTGGAAAAATCGTTGTTTTTTTGGGTGGTGATGATCCTCCGAATACTTAGATCAAAGATAGATCGGAAATACCATCTAAGTATTCATTAATTTGATTCTACTCAAAATCTGAGTATGAAAACCTAGAATCAAATTTATCAATATAGATGAAGAAACATAGATTTAATCTCGTTATTTCTTTTCTTCTCTATATGTGGATTTTTCTCTTTTTGACCGTATTTTGGATTACCCTAAAAAATGAATCGTAGGGTTTATTTATAAGTTAGAAACCGTTGGAAGAGGATAAGAATCAAAAACTGACCTAATCTGGAATTTTTCAGGACGACGGTCCGGACTGGAATCGGCGGTCCGGACTGTCGTGGCTAAACAGACAATTTCCAGAAAAACATACGTTCGGGGTCCAGACTGAAGTACCCGATCCGGACTGTTCATGCAGTTTCTGCAAAAACCACGTTCGGGGTCCGGACTGAAGATCCACGGTCCGTACTGGATTTGCGCATGAATAAACAACGTTCGGGGTCCGGACTGTGATCACTGATCCGGATCCTGAACATGTCCCATGTCCAGTTTTTGATTTTTTATGCAATTAAAAATCCATCCAAGTGTTTCTACACTATAAGAAGTATTCGGATCATCAAAATTAATTAGTTAAACGTACCTGATCCTTTTGAATTCTTCTTTCTTGAGATTGAGGTATATGATCCAAACTTCTTAATCTTCAATCTTCAAGACTTAACACATTCACGAAATACGCCAAAATAAATTCCTTAAAAATCTCCCCCTTTGGCGGTTTCGTGACAAAACAGAAAATCCACTTAAGAAAATTCAGAAAGATATTTTTTTTGCTATCACCATACAACAAAAATTTACATTTGAGAACCAAGAATTAAGTACATGAGATAAACTCCTAAAACAGACTCTAGACTTAGACATCTGTACTCTCTGCAAAAGAAATCATTCTTGACAAAAGAGATCGTTAGATACCTCAAGAATATTTAGCATTCAAAACCAAACAGAGATAGAGTTTATACTTACCATGACATTTGTGAACTCAGATATGTATTAAGATCAAAAACAGAAATAGACATATCTTCTAAGCATTAAAATCCAAATGTCATAAGTTTGTTAGTAATCAAACAACTTGTTAGTAATAATACATGCCCAAATAGTTAGTCGAATAGTTAGTCGAGGCATGCATTCAAAACACAATACAGAACCAAAAGTTGTTTTTGATACTTACCTTCAAAGTTTCAAAGTTCATCAAGGTTCTCACACCATTGTACCTAACCATTGTTCCAATGTTTAGTTCACAATTCTCACACCCATTGTTCCAATTGTTCTTATATCTCTCCTCCTTTTTGTCACTAAATTAGCCAAAATTACAAAAATTAAAGGGAGTGTTAAAAGTTCAAAAATAAAAGGTAAGAACTAAAAAAAATGAGAACCCTGCAAAAAAAAATGATTAGAAAGAATCAATTATCGGACTCAGAGTCCTCAGAGCTCGTACAGCCCATCTTCGAGAACATTTTCTTCATCAACTTTTTCATTGACGTAACCTTCTTCGTCAAAGTGATTTGAGCTGCTGTAATGAGTTCAAGCTCATCTGAAATTCTCTCCTGTTCCTTCGTAATCTGTTCTTGCTCAAAGGATAGGCGTTGTTGTTCCTTATAAATAGATGTGACTGATGCTTCATCCTCTGGTTGGGGTGTTGGCCGTGACGGTGATGCGGAAGTGCCGACGCCGGGTTTCGTTCCGCATGGAGGAGTCGGAGTGACATGAGGCAGCTTATGAAGGGACTTAACAATGGTGGACTCATTGATCATGCCCAAACAGTGTTGATAAGTTGTCGAACTAATATCAACCTGAAATTTCTTTAAAATCCTCATTATAATCAATGGAAATGGGATTCTTTCTGTGGGATGAGGATGCTCAACATATCTTGTCATTCTATTCCAAATAATGTATGGAATGTTGATATTTAATCCCATTGCCTCTGACGGATGTCCTAAGAGATACAAAAACAGCATTCGATCCCATCTCAAGTGTAGTGTTCTGGTTTTCCCCATGCAATTTCCCCGATGAATCCACTTTGTCTAACATCTAGTGTTGGTGTCTGGGCCATGGTGCATCAAAGGGATGCCACAGATGGACCCTGTGAGATTTGTGTGGCTGGTTTGGCCTTCGGCTGCCTTTGCCGAAGTTTAGAAAAATAATTTGGCCAAACGGAGGTTGGTTTTGGATTCAGCGCGGAAAAACGCTTGAAAACGGCTATTTGCTTGTTAAATTTGGAGTCCGGATGACCAAAAACGGGCTTCTGGAAGTTTTCGGGGCTTTACGGTGCATGGGAGGTGTCGGTGGACCGCCGGCTGCCACGTGGCGGCCTGTAATTGGCCGGTTCGCGACGTTCGGTCCACGGAGCGGCGCGGCTGGGTGCATGAGCCCGGCGCAGGACACGTGGCAGGCGGGGATAGGCTGGCCTTTGGTGCGCGGTCCACTGAGTTTTGACCGGCGGGTGCACAGTTTGAGCGCCGGTGCAGGGAATCGAGCGGGAAACACGTTTCGATCCCTGGTTGGCGGGCGCTGGGGTGCGCGGTCCACGGAGTTCCCCGCGCGGGTGCATGGACCCGACGCAGGGACACGTGGCAACAGGTGAGTGGCGGGCTCAGTTTGCGCGGCGCACGGAATGTGTGAAGTCCCGCCTCGGGACGGAGCGCGCACAGGGGGGCGCTGACGCGGCTGTCGGCCGCACTTGAGTGCGCCACGCGTAGCGACGCGAGCGGCGGACGTACTCGAGTTCGCCACACGTCAGCGCGCGATTGGCGGTCCGTACCTACCCCGCTGACCGCGGGAGGACACGTGGCGCACGGCGGGGAGCTTTGCACCGCTGTTCCCTGTTATGGGGACACGTGTCAGCCCCACAGACTTTCGGGCGCGTCGGACGGGGGCCGTCCGACCCTTTTTCCGGGTTTCGGGCGCCCGAAAGTTGCGCCCGAAAACCCGGCCCACTTACAACTTTGGGCTGAGCCTATAAATAGGCTTCCTGGGTTCTTTTTCGGGCTTTTTACACTCCTTTTCCCTGTGAGGTCTTCAGAAGAGTTTTTCCTTGCACAGTATACTATCCATTGGAGTACTTTGAGGATTTACGGAGGCACGCATCCTGAGGTTAGCTATTTTGCGGCGAGGCGCGACGCTTGTTCACCTTCGACCCGCTTCGTCCCTTTTCAGTGTTTGGGCTCTCCCGACTCACCCCGACATCCTTTTTCGACAATTTTTGTGCCATCGGACTCTCGACAGGTAGGACTTCAACTTCTGTGTTTCGAGCTTCCTCGATTTCCATGCTAATCTTAGAGTTTTTCGAGCTCCCATTTGACCCTTTTTTTCTTCGCGGATTTTTGGACAGCACCGCAGTGTTCTAGCTGTAACTTTGCGCACAGGAATCGGATCAAGGCGATTCGGGAGGCAAAATTCATCTACGTTTCTCAAGAAATCTCCTGGATTTTTCTCAGATTTTTCTGGATTTTGCACGAGGGTGAGAATCTCCTTTTTCTGTGGTTCTTTGTTACAGAAATTTGGTACAGTTTGGATTGGGGTGTTTCCCTTGCCGGATTTTTATCTCAGCGTAGGAAACTCCAATTTGGGCGTGCAGGTACTCGTTTCGACGGGTTCGTCACGAGGATCGCGATAGTATTTTTCTTGGATTTTTCTGGGCATTTTTCGCAGGTAAAAATTGGAGAATTCTGGACTGTGGTATTAAGGGACAGATTTTGGAAATTATGAATGAATAGCTTAAGTACTTTCCTTTGGGGTATTTTGTACAGATTGGTGGTGAGTATTTGGACTGAGCTTGGGTTTCGTTTTTGGGAACTTGGATTAACGCTTGAGGTGGGTGATATTGTGAACCTCCTACTTGTGAATGTCACTAGGCCTATTAGAATGCCTTGATCATGTGCTATTAATTGTGAATGTATCTAGCATGCTTGTATGAGATTAAGGTTTCTTTGTTAATATTTGCATTGTTAGCAAGCTACAAGTTAGTAAGTGGTGTTTCCATGTTTTAGATATGCAGTTTAATTATTTGGAAATAATACTAAAGCCATATCATGTCGTATGTTAGGGGAAGGTTTGGGCATGTGGTTAGA
>CM055068.1:31303390-31398107 GCA_029204045.2 Tillandsia leiboldiana | reverse complement strand
TTTAGAAAACCTAGAATCAAATTAATAATATAGATGAAGAAACATAGAATTAAAAATTAGTTTCCTTTTCTCTATATGGTGGATTTTTCTATTGCGGTCGTCTTTTTCGCCTACCTAAAAGATGAATATAGGGTTAATTTATAGGTTAGAACCATTGGAAGAAGATAAGCATCAAAAACTAACCAATTCTGGCAATTTTACAGGATGAAGCTCCGGACTGGAATTGACGGTACCGTATTGTTTCAGCGAAACAGACTTTTTCCAAAAAAGACGACATCGGGGCCGGACTGCAATCCATGGTCCGGACTGTTCATGCAATTTCAACAATTTCACGTGTCGGGGTCCGGACTGACATTTTCCAAGTCCGGACTGGAATTGCACATGAACAAACCTACGTCGGGTCCGGACTGAGATCCACGGTCCGGACTCTGAACATGTAAAATGCCCAGTTTTTTATTTTTTTGGCCAAAATCAAAAAATTCATCCCAAGTGTTTCTCCTGCACTATACTAAGTATTTGAATCACCATAAATCTTTAGTTAAATGGACCTAATCCTTTTGAATCTCTTCTTTCTTGTGTATGAGGTATATGATTCCAACTTCTTCAATCTTCAATCTTCAAGACTTACCAATTTCCACGAAATCGCCAACTCAAATTCCGTACAATCTCCCCCTTGGCGGTTTCCGTGACAAAACACAAATCCACTCAAGAAAATTTAAAAGAATAGTATTTGTTGATATCACCATACAACAAAATTACAATGAGATCCAAATAAAGAAAATCCATGAGTTAAACTCCTAAAACAGACTCTAGAACTTAGACATCTGTAATCTCTGCAAAAGAAATCATTCTTAACAAAAGAGATCGTTCGATACCTCAAAATTTTCAACAATCAAACAACCAAACACAAGATTAGAGTTTTTACTCATTATGACATTTGCAAATTCGACATATGTTGAAATCACAATAAAAATCGACATATCTTCTAAGCAATAAAATCCAAGATGTCATAGAAGGTTAGTCAACACGCAACTTGTTAGTTATATTACACCCAATAGTTAGGCGAATAGTTAGTTGAGGCATCATCAAAACACATAAAAAACAAAGTTGAAAGTTATACTTACCTTAGTTTCAGCATTGTTCTCACACAAGTATAGTCATGGTCAATCACAGAGCATTGTGCATTGTTCAAAGTTCTCCTATACTCTCTCCCCCTTTTGTCACAAAACTCAGCCAAAATTACAAAATGGAGAGAATAGTTAACAAGTTCAAGAACCAAAAGTTTGAGAGCTAAAACTAAAAAAACTAAAACTTGAAACCTGCACAAGAACGATTAGCCATGAGATCAAGCTAAACTCGAACTGTCTGAGCTGGTATAATCTAGCTTGTTCAAAATTCCTTTCAGCATTCGTGATATTTTGGAACATTTCTTTCTCATTTGTTGTTGTTCAGCGGCAATTTGCTGGAGATTGTCGCCAATCTCTCTTGGTCAGCAGATAGTCTTCTTTGTTCCTGATGAACGGAGGCCCAATACGGTAGCTTCTGGAGTGTTCTCCTTGAAGTCGATGGACGAGGGGGAGAAGCAGATGATACATGCTGGCCTTCATCCCATGGGGATTCTCTAGGAACCGAGTGTGCTCCAGAGAGGGATGCAGCGATTTGAATTCCACTTTCCTTGTATTTTCCTGTCTAGTATAATGTTTGGACGTTGACATAGACTTCTTGAGCTTTTTGTTCTTGAAATACAATCTGCCGTCCTTATCAACTTTTTGTTGAACTTGTTTCAGGAAGTCTTCCCAGTCTTCTTCTTCGGATTCAGAGCTGTCTTGATCAACAGTTCTTGTCTTGTCTCGAGGTGAGTCACCTTGTTCCTTTTTAACAGTCGCACGTGTGTGCACCATTGCGACTAGCAGAAAGATGATCCATGAAAACTCCATTGCTCTTTGTGCTTTAAGAAGGAAGTGTCCTGTGAAGACCAACACAAGAACACGAAAAATTGTTTATTTTCAAAAATTTGAAAAATTGTTACGCAACAATCATTATCGTGTAGAGAGACTAATGATCAAATTAGTTGTGCAAAAAGAATTTTAAAATAGATAAATTCCATGATTTAAAAAATTCTGAAAATATGCCCTAAAATCGAATTTTTAGAAATCCAACCCCAAAAATTCGTTTGATCATGAGAAAACTAGCATATAATCAAAACTAATGTTCCCAGAGTTCTTATTTCAAAAGAAGTTTGATCAAGAATTATTCACAAAACGAAAAAGATATGAAATTTCCTCACGTTCTGAGAAAAAATATGAAAAACTGTGAAAAACCGAGATTTTGATCAAGATAACTTACGTTGAAGTGAAGAGAATGAGTTTGGAGGGCTCCAAGATCCTTGCTTTTTAGAGAGAGAAAGTTTGGAGGCTTAGAAATGAAAGCTTGTGATGAAATAAAATCAAAATCCTCTTCGTTTCATATAAACCCTAGCCGCGGTCCGGACTGCCCGAAGAGTCCAGTCCGGATCGGCTACCCGCAGGATTTTCCTACGTTCGGGGTCCGGATCAGCTTGTCCAGTCCGGACCTGCTCCAAACTTTTTCTTCAGAAAAATTTAGAAAAATTCCAGAAATTCCAGAAAAAGATTGTAAGCACTTTTGTGTATCACTTTAAATAAAATCATCGTTTCATACAACAAGAAATAGATTATGCCAAATCTATTAAAAATATTCAAATAACGAAACGAAAATTTATAAAAATTAAATCCCTTAAAGTTGAACAACTTCAATCACATCTAACTGATCTTATGAGTAATGCCTTTATCAAATCATCAATTTGTTAAAGAAAATGCAATATCAAGATCAATAGATGTCTGAAATTCCAGATAAGTTATATAATATATCTAGTCACTTTATTGTAAGGAGTGGCTCTATGAGCATCTTTTCAATAAAAATCCCACCTTATACCAACCTTGGAATTTGACAGAGTCAAGTATTCCAAAAAGCATTTATCTAGACAACTTGAAAAACCACTGCTTTGTATACATGTGGTAGCTGCACATCAGTACTCGGACGACCGAGGTGGTAGCTCTTTCCTCCCATGTGGTGGTAGTTTTCACACTCCTCATTGGGGATGTAACTCTTTCCACATCTTTTGAGCATATTACATTTCTTTGACTCCCCTCAATTGGCTATCAATTATTAAGATATAAGGTATTCACCACCAAAAATTGATCTCGCATTCATACTCGACTAAATAGTCAAATAAGATAATACCTATACCAAGAGATCATTGAGAGAGAAATTGACTTTGATCACTTAAAAAGATGACTTAATTGATATAAATGATCGCTGCATCAATTGAAATATTATGATATCAAAAGCATAATAAATTTCTAAATGCGTGAAAGGATGCAGTTAAAGTCAATATAACTAATGCTCAATTAATGTTCTATGTTCACACATAGATAAAAAAACAGAAACACAAAAACAAAACCTAACCTAAGGATTGGTTTCAAAAAAGAAATTATTTCAAGGAAAGCATTCCAATTGCCTTTCGCAAATGAATAAATCGTTTTGATCCAAAGGTTTTGTTAAAATGTCAGCTAATTGATCCTTCAGTTGAAATATAGGAAGAGTTGAAGAATATTTGATTCAACTAGCTCTCTAGAAAATGATATCTAAGTCAATGTGTTTTGTTCTTGAGTGCAACACAGGGTTTTGGAAATGTTTATAGCACTGGTGTTGTCACAGAGAATTGTTACCAGAAGTTGCTGAAATTCGGAAGTCGCTCAACACACTTTTCATCCAAATGAGTTGGGTTGAACAACTACCCGCTGAGATATATTCCGCTTCGGCAGTCGAGAGTGCAATGCAGTTTTGCTTTTACTATGCCATGCAACAAGGCAATGGCCAAGATAAAAACATGCACCACTCGTACTTTTCCGATCATCCACAGATCCTGCCCAATCGGCATCTGAATACGGAACAATATCTAGACTTGTTCCTATAGGATACCAAATTCCGAACTTATGGTTCCTTTGATGTACCGGATGATCCGTTTCACCACTTTCAGGTGAACTTCCTTTGGTGCTGATTGATATCTCGCGCAAATCCCAACACTAAGGATATGTCCGGGCGACTAGCCGTGAGGTAAAGTAGACTTCCAATCATGCTGCGATAAAGTTTCTCGTCTACATTCTCACCGAGAGATTCACTTCCTAATCCCTTGTTGCTAGTTCCCATTGGAGTCGGAAAATATTTAGAATTTTCTAAACCAAACTTTTTGACCAACTCCATTGCATACTTGGATTGACACAGATGGATGCCATCGTCACTTTGTTTCACTTGTAATCCAAGAAAATATGTCAGTTCGCCCATCATGGACATCTCAAATTCTCTTTCCATGGTTTCAGCGAATTTAGAAGCATCATTATCTCTTGTTGCACCAAAAACAATGTCATCGACATAGATTTGTGCTACAATGAAGTTATTTTGATAATGCTTCACAAAGAGAGTCCTGTCTGCTCCCCCTCGAGTATAGCCCTTCTCCAAAAGGTGCTTCGTTAACCTTTCGTACCATGCTCGCGGTGCTTGTTTTAGACCGTAAGAGCCTTTTTCAAACGAAAAACATGGTTAGGTAGTTTAAGGTCTACAAAAACCTTTCGGTTGAGACACATAAACTTCCTCATTTAAAAACCCATTTAAAAACGTGCTCTTAACGTCCATTGAAAAAGTTTTATTTTAAAATGACAAGCAATTGCAAATAGGATACGAATGGACTCGAGTCTAGCTACAGGGGCGAAAGTTTCATCAAAGTCTATACCTTCTATTTGAGAGTAGCCTTGAGCAACTAAATGTGCTTTGTTCCTAATGATGGTACCATCCTCATTTTTCTTGTTCTTGAAAATTCATTTAGTACCAATCACATTGTGTTTCTTCAGAGGCGTCGTTAATTCCCAGACTTTGTTTCGTTCAAACTGATGGAGCTCTTCCTGCATTGCTTTAATCCAGTAGTCATCCTGAAGAGCTTCATCGACGTTCTTTGGTTCGATTAAGGAAACGTAACAAGCGAATCCACAAACCAGCTGTCTCCGAGTCCTGACTCATTCTTGTGGGTCTCCAATAATATTAGATTCCGGATGATCCTTGGAGATGCGTAACGTTTGAGGTAACGGAGTACTCGGAGGTACATGAGATGATTCCTGCACATCAGATAAACTTGAAGAACCATTAGATGCATCTTCTTTATTGGAAGAATTGTTATGAGAAGATGCATTTGCAGGAGTATCATCATCAAGAGAGATATCAGGGGTAGATTTATCAGATGCAAAGTGAAAAGCTTCATCTACTTTAACATTTATAGATTTTACAATCGTTTTAGATTCTAAGTTAAATACCCGATATGCTCTACTGTTTGTAGAATAACCCATAAAAATCCCTTCGTCACTTCGAGAGTCAAATTTTCCAAAATTTTTGCGGTCACGTAAAATGTAACACCGACTCCCAAAGATACGAAAATATTTGATGTTCGGTTTTCTACAAAACCATAGTTCATATGGCGTATTTAAAGTTCCCGGGCGCAAATAAACTCGATTAATAACATAGACTGCAGTGCTCACAGCTTCAGCCCAAAAATATAACGGTAAATTCCGGCTATGAAGCATAACACGTGCCATCTCTTGTACAACCCTGTTTTTGCGCTCGACTACACTATTCTGTTGAGGTGTATAGGGTGTAGAGAATTCATGTTTAATGCCGTTGGAAGTGCAAAAATCAATGAATTTTGAATTTATGAATTCTCCACCTCTATCACTTCTAACACGAATGATCTTTTCATTCTTTTCAATCATAATACGATGGCAAATCTCGTGAAAAGAATCAAAAGTATCAGCTTTCTCTTTTAAAAATGCTACCCATGAGTATCTAGAGAAATCATCAACCAATAAGAAAATATACCATTTACCTCCCGAAGATGGTTGACGTGTTGGCCCCATTAAATCCATGTGCAATAGTTCCAAAGGCCGTTTAGTACCAACGTGGTTCAAGTTCTTGTGTGCAGTCCTGGATTGTTTTCCCTTTTGGCAACCACCACACACAATGTTTTGTTTAAGTGAAAGTTTTGGAACCCCCTTGACCACGTCTTTGTTTGAAATTCTAGCAAGTTCCTTAAAATTTATGTGACCTAGCCTTTCATGCCAAAGTGTTTCATTATTCAAAGAGGCTAAGTTACAGTTTTCAGAAATTTTATTGGGAACAACATAACAATTGTTTTCATATCTAACCCCGTTTAAGAAGAAAACATGGTCCTTATCAGTTACAACACATTCAGCAGATGAAAAATTAACTGAAAAACTATTGTCACAAAGTTGACTGATACTTATGAGGTTAGTCTTAACGCCTTCAACAAATAACACATTATTCAGAATCGGGCCATCTAGAATAGCTACTGTTCCTTTTCCAACAATTTTGGAAGATTGACCGTCTCCGAAAACTACAAGTCCTACGGAGATTTTCTCAAAATTTTGAAAGCAGTTTTTGCCACCGGTCATGTGACGGGAACAACCGCTATCCAGATACCAAGACGAATTATCATATGCATGCAAGGAAATATTAGTAACAAGACAAGGGAAGATTTCACCTTTGCGTACCCAAACCTTTCGAGTTTTGGTGTACGTCGGAAATGATTGTGAAGTTGATAGCTTTGGTGAAAGCGTCTTGATTGATCCATCGCTTTTCCTTGACGTCGTCGTCTTGTTTGATGAACTACCGAGGCTCTTTTCCTTCGAATAATTTAAATTTGATTTATGAGGAATCACCTTTTTGGTAGTCGTTGCAAGAAGTGCTTGATTTGATCTTTGCGCTCCATTCTTGCAATTTCTTCTTATGTGCCCTGCATAACCACAACGAAAACATACCTTTGTTCTAGACGATCCTGAAGAGGGGGAAGTAGGTTTGTTGTCGTTGTTTGTCGTGAATTCCGGTGTCGGAGGAGGAGTAACCGACTGGGGCACAAAGACTGTCCCAACCGAACTAAAATTGTCTTCAGTTCGGTTGTATCCGAGGCCGAATTTGTTTGTTTGACCAAGACCAAGAATCTTATCCAACTTACTCCTTCCAGAAGAAAATTGCTTTAGATCATCCTTGAGTTGGAAAATGGTCTCCGTCATTTCCAATTTTTTCTGTCGAGCCTCGCCGTAGAGCTTCAAGAAGTAATTCGCTTTGTTCACCATATCTACATAATTCTTCTCGAAATGCTCATTGGACTCTTGAAGGGAAACATTTACTTTAATCAGATTATCCCTTTCCACTTCAAGAGCGTTTGAGAGAGAAGATGCCCTTTTTGCTTCTTCTTCGAGATCCTGCAATCTCCTTCTCAAACTCTTGTTTTGCTTTGCCAGTTTCTTTGAATCCCTCAAAAGCTTATGGTAGGCAAGAGCAAAGTCTTCACCTTCCGAATTATCCGATTCATCGTCCGTTGTAATCTTTTCAACAATGGAGTTGGACAGTGAGTCGGATGTACTTGCCATTAAGCACATGAAGGGTGAAGATGTGGATGCGTGGAATGCCGTTGCGTTGTTCTCCTCATCACTGGAAGATGACTCATTTGACGTTGAGGTGTCATCCCAAGTGACGGCTTGCATCACCTTCTTCTTGGACGGATTCTTATTTGGACACTCCGTTGAGATATGGCCGTATCCTCGGCACTTGAAGCATTGGACTTGTCCTTCTGAGCTTTTCTTATCCTTTAAGAAGTTCTCTTGCTTTCTTGGCTTGTAACTTGGAGAGCCTTTGCCTTTCTTTGACTTTCCGAAGGATGGAGTTTTGCTTGAATTACCCCTTCGAAAATTTCGGCGAAACTTCCTTGTCAAGAGAGCGAGCTGCTTCTCAAAGTCCTCCATAGATAGGTTCTCGTCATCGTCTGAGGAGGATGAATCCGCGTCTTCTTCTTTTGTTGTTTTCAACGCAAAACCTGAAGACTTAGAAGAGGATGCTTGTCCAGAAGAATAGTTAGTAGGAAATGTCATTTCATAAGTTTGTAATGAACCAACTAATTCTTCTACACGGATTTCGTCCGGGTGTTTAATAGTTTCAATGGCCGTAACCTTGGATCGAAATCTTTCAGGAAGAGTTCTTAAAATTTTTCTTACAATTTTAAATTCTGGAATTTTCTCTCCCAAGTTAGCACATATGTTTACGATGTCTTGCAATCGTGTATAATAATCTGTGAATGATTCATTTTCTGCCATGAAAATAGAGTCAAACTTGCTCGTAAGCATTTGCAGTTTTTGAATCTTCACAAGGTTAGTTCCCTCATGTGTAACTTGAAGAACATCCCAGATTTCTTTCGCAGTCTCACATGCCGAGACGCGAGAGAATTTAGTTTGAGACAAGGCATTAAATAAAGCATTGATTCCTTTGCCATTGTAAGAAGATAAATCAATCTCTTCCTTGGTCCATTTCGACATAGGTTTGATGGTGCGAACATCAACAATAATTTCAGTTGGATTAGACCATCCTAATTCAATTGATTGCCACACCCGTTCGTCGATGGAAATTAAAAAGGCCTTCATCCGTACTTTCTAGTAGGCATAATTTGTTCCATCGAATAACGGGGGTCTGTTGATGTTTTCACCTTCAACCATTGTTTACAACCCTATTCCTGCTCTGATACCACTTGTTGGGTTATGTATAATTGGATCTAAATAGGGGAAAAAACACCTAGAGGGGGGTGAATAGGTGTAAACGTTAAACACTCAAAAAATCATTGCGAAATAAAACCCAATGCGGAAATAAAAATAAACACGCAAGATTTTTACGTGGAAAAACTCCAAACCGGAGTAAAAAACCACGGGACCGATCACATGGCGAAATCCACTAGAATTAAACACGTACAAGGTGATATACCGTACTCACAAATGACTCAACCTTTTCCATATGCTCCTAGTAGATCTTCTCCGCTCGCTCCGCAACGCTTCTCGAATCCACGATCAGCGCCCAACGCCGAATCCACGGCGTCCAACGTCGAGTCCACGACGTCCGACCAAATCCACGGTCTTCACCCAGTAGCACGTCTTGAATCCACGAACGTACCTCGCTCCGAATCCACGAGAGCGGTAGCACCTTGAATCCACAAGGCCACGCGAGTCCACGCGCCGATTTTGGGAAAATCGTTGTTTTTGGGTGGTGATGATCCGCTGAATACTTAGATTAGAAATAGATCGGAAATACCATCTAAGTATTCATTAATTTGATTCTACTCAAAATCTGAGTTTGGAAAACCTAGAATCAAATTAATAATATAGATGAAGAAACATAGAATTAAATCTAGTATTTCCTTTCTTCTCTATATGTGGATTTTTCTATTTCGGTCGTATTTTTCGCATACCCTAAAAGATGAATCATAGGGTCTATTTATAGGTTAGAAACCATTGGAAGAAGATAAGCATCAAAAACTAACCAATTCTGGAATTTTACAGGATGACAGTCCGGACTGGAATTGACGGTCCGGACTGTTTCTGCGAAACAGACTTTTTCCAAAAAAGACGACATTCGGGGTCCGAACTGTTCATGCAATTTCAACAATTTCACGTTCGGGGTCCGAACTGAAATTTCCAAGGTCCGGACTGGAATTGCACATGAACAAACCTACGTTCGGGGTCCGGACTGAGATCCACGGTCCGGACTCTGAACATGTAAAATGCCCATTTTTTTATTTTTATGCAATCAAAAATTCATCCAAGTGTTTCTACACTATGCTAAGTATTTGGATCACTATAAATCTTTAGTTAAACGTACCAGATCTTTTTGAATTCTTCTTTCTTGAGATTGAGGTATATGATTCAAACTTCTTCATCTTCAATCTTCAAGACTTAACCAATTTCACGAAATACGCCAACTCAAATTCCGTAACATATACGGGGGATCCCTATCCCTAAGCTGGGTTTTTATAATCCCCCGTTCAACTTACCAAATTTAATACCATAATATCTGGCGGCTGACAGATGCCTTGAAAAGCATGCAGATCGTCCGCACGGATCCCGGAATGTCGGAAAGGGGTCCAATCTTCGGAATTAATTTCTGGGAGTTCCCGGAATCAGAATTCGGATCAGGTCGCACCGCCGCTCTCGGTTTTGCGAGCTCTATCATCTAAAATTACCCGTAAGCCTCAGTGGATCGTCCAGGCTTAACGAAAAGAATTTGCACCCGCTGGATACCCCGCCCGCGGAAAGGAAAGAGAAAAACCGGAGGAACAAAGCGGGTCTTACATCACTCACCACTAAGAACAAGTTTCGTCCCCGAAACTTAACTCCCTTCCGCAGCGAAAAGGTCCGAATAACCCTCCTTCGTCTTCGACTCCGGTTCCCGGGTCGCCTCGCGTTCCTCCTGATTGCTCTAGAGCACCTTTACGTAGGGGATCGTCTGATTCCGCAACTTTTTGTCTTCCCGTGCTAGAATCCGTACTGGCATTTCTTCGTAGCTTAGATCTTCTTTGAGCTCGACCGCGGTGACGTCGATCACCCGCGATGGGTTGGGGAGGTACTTACGAAGCATCGACACATGGAACACGTCATGCACCCGGTCGAGGTTCGGCGGTAGGGCGAGGCGGTAGGCCACCGGGCTGATACGCTCCAAAATCTCAAAGGGCCCCACATAACATAGGCTTAACTTGCACCTCAGTCTGAACCGCTTCACCCCTTTTGACGGCGAAACCCGTAGTAACACATGCTCCCCCACTTGGAACTCCAAATCGCGGCGCCTCTGGTCCGCGTAGCTCTTCTGTCGGCTCTGGGCGGTCACCAGCCGCTGCCTAATGAGGCGCACCTTTTCCTCGGTCTCTTCCACCAGATCCGGCCCCAAGAACTTCCGCTCTCCCAGATCATCCCAACATATCGGAGACCTACAGCGCCTGCCAAACAGAGCTTCGTACGGCGCCATACGGATGCTAACCTGGTAGCTGTTGTTGTAGGTGAACTCCACTGAAGGTAGGTGGCGCGGCCATCCGTCTCCAAAGTCAAGTACGCAGTCTCGGAGCATGTCCTCGAGGATCTGAATCACCAGCTCGGACTGTCCGTCCGTCTGAGGGTTAAAGGCTGTGCTGAAGTGTAGCTTGGTCCCCAAGGCCCGTTGTAATCTCTGCCAAAAGTTCGAAACGAACCTTGTGTCCCTGTCCGAGGTGATTAATGCCGTTACCCCGTGTAGTCTCACAATCTCGCTATGTAGACTTGAGCCAGTCGATCGCGTGTCCAGGTCGTGTGGTTGGGCAGGAAGTGAGCTGACTTGGTTAACCGATCCACAATGACCTAGATGGCGTCGTGGCCCTGCTGCGATCGCGGGAGCCTGGTGACAAAGTCCATTATTATTTGCTCCCATTTCCATTCCGGCACCGGTAGTGGTTGCAGCTTTCCCGCCGGCCGTTGGTGCTCGGCCTTCACTTGCGGGCAGATCAAGCAGTGCGCCACGAACTGCGTCACGTCTCTCTTCAGCTTCGGCCACCAAAAGGTCTACCTGAGATCCCTGTACATCTTGGTGCCTCAAGGGTGCGCCGCATAAGGGGCGCGATGTGCTTTAGTCAGGATCTTCTTCTTCAGGTCTGACGAATCGGGCACGCATATCCGCCCTTGGAACTGGAGTATACCGTCTGTCCCCTCCGAAAAGTCTCCCTCCTGCTCTGGGGAGATTCTAGCCCGTTCCAGTTGTAACTGTGGGTCGGTACCCTGACCTTCTCGGATTCTTTCGATCAATGTGGGCGCGACCACCAAGGACATTAGTTGCTCGACCGTCCCTGCCGGTACCACTTCCAACCGTAATCGTGAGAATTCCGCGATCAGGTCTTCTTGCTGGGTAATCCTGCCTGCCGACGTTCCTTCGGCTCGTCCCTTCCTGTTTAAGGTATCCGCCACCCCGTTTGCCTCTCCCGGAAGGTACTGGGATAGTAAGATCTTAATCCTTCAGCAACTCCAACTACCGTCTCTGCCATAGGTTTAGTTCCTTCTGAGTGAAGAGGTACTTGAAACTTTGGTGGTCCGCGAATACGTTGCAGTGGACACCAAAGAGATAGTGCCTCCAAAGCTTCAGAACAAAGACGACCGCGGCAAGCTCTAGGTCGTGTATTGGGTAGTTCCGTTCGTATTCCTTGAGCTGTCGGGAGGCATAGGCTATCACCTTCCCCTGTTGCATCAATACACCTCCCAATCCAACTCGTGAGGCATCGCAGTAAACTTCAAAGTCCTCTCCAGGTGTCGGCAGCGCCAGTACCGGTGCTCTTGTTCGCCTTCTCTTGAGCTCCTCAAAACTTTCTTGGCATTAGGCCGTCCATACGAATTTTTCTCCCTTCCGGGTCGGGCGGTTCAGGGGAGTCGCAATCTTCGAGAAGCCTTCAACGAAGCGTCTGTAGTATCCCGCAGGGCCTAGGAAACTACGGACCTCCGTCACCGTGGTCGGCTGGGCCAGTCGGTTACTAACTCCACCTTTCTCAGGTCCACCGCGAGTCCCGCAGCTGAGATGATGAGCCCCAGAAACCCCACTTCGCGCAGCCAAAACTCGCATTTCTTGAGCTTGGCAAAAAATCTTTGTTCCCTAGGCGTCTGCAGAACGATCCGCAGATGTTCCTCGTGCTCTCCATCGGTGGGCGGATATATCGGGGAGGCCCTCCATCCCGGGTGAGGAGTACCCGTCCTATACTATGACCTTATCTATCTCCTAATTGTCAACGTGCGGTCGAGACCCCTCCCCATCCCTCTTTCGCATCCTTTCCCATACGTAGTCGTAGAATGCAAGAAGGAAACAAAGTATCAACCGAGGCCTAATTCGGCCAGGTCCGAAAAGGACGGTTAAAAGGACTTCGGGGGTAAGGGATAAACCTTGGGTGCCCCTAAACAACCTTTCATGGACGTTTGCCCCCAAATGGATCGGGGTCGAAAAGATTCGGGAACCCAAAGGCAAAACCAAAGACAGGAGAGTTAGCAAAGAGTCGGAGAAAGGTAGGTTGCTCCGGTCCGTGGGGTATCCCCTAGCTAGCGAAGAAAGAAATTCAAAAAAAGGCTAGGGTATTACCTGTTATTCCCCATTCCGGGACGTCACGTCGTCCGCCGGGGCGGCTGGAGAAGTCCGCCCACAACCCTTCGGCCAGCGACGCATGGCGTGGCGGGGAAGGAACCCGGTACCATAGGAACTCGTCGAGCGTGGGCCGTCGGGTTGGTCCTTCTGCGGGTCGGGGGCCGCGGAGTTTCCTCGTCCATCCGGTTGCGGCGCTGCGGCTGTAGTGGCTGGTCCTTGTGGGCATGAGGCTCGAGTGTGGTCCGGCTTGCCCCAGTTGTTGCACTGGCATGGGAGGTCCTCCAAAGGTAGTTCGTCACGTGGTGCGTGTGATGACCCGGACTTTTGTAGAAGCTATTGCGGCTTTATCAGTGACTATAGGAAGCTCACACAGTGTTATGGAGCTTGTAGAATCAAAATTGGATTTTTAAAATGGACCCGACGCGAAAATCGGATCAAGTGGGCCTTTCCGGGGGCTTTCGGCAAAATTTCGGATGAGAATTTTGAAAATCGGACAGCGGATTTGGACTCAGCGCGCGAAAACGATCAAAATGGTGTATTCACTTAATTTTCGGCGCCAAAAACACTGTTCACCGGAACAATAACTTCGGCCGCTGGAAAATACTGTTCCGGCGACCGGCGGCAGGCGGCGAGCGGCGGCGCACGGCGGAACACAGCGGCGCAGCGGCGGAGCAGGGCCGCGGGCAGCGCGGGCAGGCGCGGGCGGGCGCAGGCAGGCGCGCAGGCGGGCGGTCCACAGAATAGTCGTGCACCGGGTGCACGGAAGGTTGAGGTTGCCACGTGGCAGCTCCTCATTGGTCGGGCGGCGTCAAGGAGGGCGGCCTGTCTGGGACACGTGGCGGCTTCTGGTTGGCCGACACTTTCCGGAAGACCCAGCGCGTAGACCGGGGGCGCGGACCACGTGAACCGCGTGGTGACACGTGGCGTGCCCCTATTGGCGGGTGCACGCCGCCCACGTGCTCGAGGCACGTGGAACACGTGGGCGGCTGGGACACGTGGCGGCGCCCGATTGACGGGCGCCGCTGTCCGCTGTTTGGCGGACACGTGTCGCGCCCGGGCTCTTCCGGGCGCACACAGTGATCGCGAATTGGGCCGCACTGTAGCAGCCCAATATTTCCGGGCGCCCGATTCTTGGGACACAGTGGGAATTTTGGCATTTGTTTTCTGGACCTATAAATACAGCTCCACTTTCCTTCCTTTCTGTTCTTTTTCCGAGTTTTAGAGAGAGAATCTGAGCGTGCGGCCTTAAGAAGACTTCTTCCTCTCTCTGTCCTCCATCTCTCTAGGAAGTTTTGGAATTTTTGGAGTTACCGACAGCGAGTCATCTGCGACGCGGCGCGCTTCGACGTTTCCTCTTTTTCAGTCCATTTCCGTTGCAGTTCAGTCAGGATTTTCCTGTGCGCAAACCAGGAGGAATTTTTGGACGATTTCTTCAACAGCGTGTTCCTGAGAGGTAAGGCTTCGATTTCCGTGTTGATCGTTTCGCTTTATTTTGGGTTTTTGGCACGGTTCCCGAGGCATCTTTTGACCCCATTTTCTGTGATGGATTTCCTGGACAGCATGGGCTTGTTGATTTTATATCTTGGCATAGGAACATCGGATCGAGGCGTTTAAAGAGCCGATTTTGATCTACTCGTCGCAAGGAACGTTCCCGTATTTTTCTTGGATTTTTCTGAATTTCCGTAAAGTGAGAAATCACTGTTTCTCCAGAGTTAAGTGCTACAGTTTTTTTTGGGGGGATTCTTTAGGGATGGTTACCTTGTCGAATTTATATCTTGACCTGCAGAACTCGGATTTGGACGTGCAGGTACTCGTTTCGAAGGTATCGATGCGAGGATCGCTGTGATATTTTTATTGGAATTTTCTGGGCATTTTCAGAAGGTGAAATAAGGGCATCTTTGGGACTGATTTCTGTATTTGTATGCGGGGGTAGTTTTTGGGATTTATGGACTTTATGTTGTACCCAGGAGAGTTGCGGGTATTACTGGACCCTTTGGAGTAGGAGATTTGGATTTCCTGGTATTTTCAGCTGTGGGATTTGGACAGTCAGCTCTTCAGGTGGGTAGTTGTTGCTTACCTCTTACTGTGATTTACTCACTAAGTTTATTTAGAGGATTCCCCGTTTGGACTTGTTGATTGATTACCATGCATGATTGAATGATATAAATGCGAGCCTATCATTGAGATTAATTATGTGGATATAGCACGTTGGAAATATTATTGGGATAATATCAACTAAGCCCTCTTGGGGGCTTGCTTAAGAATAAGAAAGAGGAATCTTATGGAAATATCATGGAATAAGGTTTGATCCTATTCATGGGATTCCGTAAATATCCCATTCCAAAAATAGAAAGTTCGAAACAATTGGGACTTTTTCGGAGATTGGATGCAGTTACTAATTCATGATCTGGCATGTACAGAATGAAAACTTCATTCTCGATTCTACGAGAATTTTTATGAAAGCGTTTCATTTGCTTCTCTTCCATGGAAGTTTAATTTTCCCAGAATGTATCCTAATTTTTGGTCTAATTCTTCTTCTGATGATCGATTCAACCTCTGATCAAAAAGATAGACCTTGGTTCTATTTCATCTCTTCAACAAGTTTAGTAATAAGCATAACGGCCCTATTGTTCCGATGGAGAGAAGAACCTATAATTAGCTTTTCGGGAAATTTCCAAACGAACAATTTCAACGAAATCTTTCAATTTCTTATTTTACTATGTTCAACTCTATGTATTCCTCTATCCGTAGAGTACATTGAATGTACAGAAATGGCTATAACAGAGTTTCTGTTATTCGCCAGGTGGGTAGTTGTTGCTTACCTCTTACTGTGATTTACTCACTAAGTTTATTTAGAGGATTCCCCGTTTGGACTTGTTGATTGATTACCATGCATGATTGAATGATATAAATGCGAGCCTATCATTGAGATTAATTATGTGGATATAGCACGTTGGAAATATTATTGGGATAATATTGTTGTTGGAACATAATCATTGAGATATTTTAATAGTGATAATTAACATGCCGTATAGCACATAGATTTTATGAAAGTTGGTTAAATGGATTAAGTATTGGGACATGATGACATATCTATGTGCGGGTACCACTTTGAGATTTGTTATGGACCAGGGATTATATACATGTGTAGATGACTGATGATTTTAGCATGATGGTTATATTTATGCGGAGCTATTACTTAATACACATGTGGAGTTACTGTTTGATACACTTTCTTTTAACTTTCTTGAGGACTGTTGCATGCTTGTTTGAACATCTAGATAGGCCACTATTTATTGCTACACTATCATATTGGGATTTGACTTAGGAGAAACCAAGATTGTTTTCTTTCTCCTTCTCATTTTGACTTTTGATTCATATCGCTCGGGTTCGAGCAGGGGTTTGGGATAGTGTAGTCGGGACTTTGGAGTCTGGGACAGGTCGTACTTGATTATGGATTGTGGGGCATTGTGGTAACCGTGGATATTAGGCGGTTGACCAGATGTTGGTTATTTCATCAGATTGTGGACTTGTGGGGTATTGCGGTAACCGCGGACATTAGGCGGTTGACCGGATGTTTACCTTTGCATCAGATTGGGGTTTTCTTTAGTGGAGGGGTTTTCCACTTTGATCATAGTCATGATCCAGCCCTGCTTTTATGATACTTATGACAGGGTTATTATCCTCGTGTTGGTAGCTCCCCTCGAGTGCCACTTCGAAGAGTGCGGGGTACCAAGTAGGTACCGGACGGCATTGACTCATTGCTATCACTTTGGTGCGGATCAGGTTGCACGATGATGATAGCGGCAGCAGGCGGTACCAGTTTTTACTGGTGGCTAGATTGGGTTTATTTGGACAGATGCGGTTACTGATGCATACTTACAGTCATTCATTTTGGCACTGCATTTAGAGGCATACTATTGGTAGTTCCTTTTTATCTGTAGTCTTATAGCTTACTACTTTCTTCATTCTTTGCCTCTGGTAGACTTGGTGGGTACGTCGGAGTTTGAGGCTTTACCCACAGGGGGAGGCTACTGGTTTACTAGTGGTTCTCACCCCCACTGTTGTTTTTCTCTCTTTCTTTTCCTTGTTTTGCAGAGTCTTCTGCGGGAGCTGCGGGGCCATCGGCAGCTGATCGAGGTGAGGGGATCGCTGAGTACATAGATCTCCTGTGAGGCTGTGAGTTGCTGTTAGACAGATATTGTACCCCTTTTTCTCAGACTGTAGTAGTTCACTTTTATTTTGAGGTCTGGCTTTGGCCAGCTGGGTGTATTATTTTGGGTGAGCTGGGAGTTTATTGTATTTTTATACAGTATTTATTTCTTTTCCAGTCTGAGATATTATGTAGTTCTTTCAGTTCAGCTCTGTATTATGCTCTTTTATTGTACATTTATATCTGAGCAGGTTACCGACGCTTCGTGTACATGGAAAATTTCGTGTGCACGGCGGATCTGTTGGCGAGCCCGGGTTCTGGTTTCCACCCGGGACGTGACAGTGCGCCTTCCCGCAGATAGCACAGGGCCCTCGCAGCGACTCCGGGCTTTCTGCTGGCATTTGCCCGCCCTTCCGTACTTTCTTCAGGCGTGGGTTCGCCCGGCTCCTTGAATTGGGGCTCCCCTGGAGGGTGGGGGTGGCAGCCCATTTTATCTCGTCGGGTCGTGGCGCTGGGGGCTTGGTGATGGCCGGCTTCAGAGGGCAAGTGTAACGCGTGTGACCCGGCCTGCCACATCGGAAACAGTGTTCGTCCCACCAAGGGCAGCTCATCATTGGGTGCGCACCACCACATATGACGCACGGCTTCGGTGGTTTAGGTCCCTCCTTTGGCGTCTGCCCAGGATTCTGTCCAGTTTTCGGGCGCTTAATCGCCCGGCCCCTCAGGTATGGGCCCTCTGCCGGGCCGGGGTAGGAGTGTTCCTGCCGGGCGCACTCTAGCTCAGTGCGCTCGGCCAAGTTGACCGCTTCCTGAAAGGTAGGAAGGCCTGTCGGTGGCATCCTACGGGGGGTAACGTCTCGGGTGCCGCATTGGAAGTGGTCTTCACTCTCAAGTTCCCGTATCAGTATACTCAAGCGCTCCGCGAGGGTCAGCAACTGCCCAGCCACATCGCGCAGCTGGTTGCGAAGGAGGCGATTTGCTTCGTCGACGATGTCCAATTCCGTCGTCAATTACTCACGGGACCGGACCTCTATCCGTACACGCAAAGAGAACCCATCAATCCTAACATGTCTATAAAGTCCTGGCCCAAAAAGGATTCTACTGAGTCCCCGCCCCTTTCCCCACGAGCACTCCCGTTTTACTTATCTATACGATGTTCACTTTATTAGTAAGTGGCTAGAGAATTGCGCCCCGTGGATGCTGGGCCCCGACTATTGTGGCTAAAGTTCATTCTCTGATACCATCTTAATCTGTCACGCCCTGGGGGTTCAAACGCGCGGAAGATGAGCCACCGATGCTCCCAGATCAGCGTATATATTTATGTTTTTTTTTTTTTTTTTTTTTTTTTTTGGAAACAGTTTCCCCAGCACGTGCACAGACCCGCCTCATATACAAATTCACTCTGCAAACGGGCAGAGTCTCCTTTCTATATGCATGGCGTCCTAATTAAAAGATACACCTCATGCAATCTTTAACCACATTAGTCCAAGGCTCAGATGCATTCAACACACAACCACACATCCTACCCAGTTACATACTTTAGAAAAGGCCGACTGTTTGTAAAAGGATAAATCATCATAGGGTTTTGAAAGCGGCGCCCACCCGGCGCCCATATATTTTTAAAGACGATTTTTCACAAACAGTTTTTGCTCGTAACTTAAAGCGGCCAAGAGGGGAGCAAAAGAATTGGCATTCACACAACAGTTATGAAAAGAAAGGGCAACATCCACATCGATCCCACGGGGGTATCGCACTCTACATCTAGCTAACATGACTGATAAAGTAAAAGAGGAAAGAGTCAACTGTTTCTGCAGTCACTCAAAGTTAGCGAAACATCGTACAGCGGCCTCACCAGCGCCCTAGCACTCGCCCCTGAACGAACCTGTTATAGAGTGGGAAGTCAGTGACTAGAAATGACGTAATATGCAAATAGGGCTAAAACAACTCAAACCACGATATCCAGAGCAACCCCTTTTTCTCCGAGTACAATCAACATCAACAGTGACCTACCGAGTATCAAGTAAAATCGGGCACCTTTCCCGACCACCACACCGAGCGCCTACCCCGGTGTCCCCTGCCGAGCACCTGCCTTGGCCGCCGAGCACCTGCCTCGGCTACACCGCTCACACCCCCCACCTGCGAGGGCCCCCATCTTACGTCACCAACACGTGGGGTACACGGGTCAACGTACCACTTTTCAGGAAAAGCACACCCTTGCGGTGGCCAAACCGCTGGTGTGCGTGTAGCAAAACAAGAGCCTCATAATCAATTAAATAAGTAGTTAGTGTAAACGGGGTTAGCATTAACAATAATAATCACTTTAAGGTACACCTTTGCCCGAATATGCAATTTATGTGACCTACACCCTTTTCCCAGCAACTCTGGAAATATTTACCTACCTGGAGGGAAGATTGGAGATTGGTTCGTCCCGTCCTGTATGCCCGCTGAGCTTAAGACGTCCTGCACCCCTGAGGGAACAACAGAAAGCTCAGACTAAGTGACCAACACTAAAGGCAGACTAAAATGCTGAAAAGCGGGAGACCCGTCGCGATCCCCGGACTTCACGCGGTGAAAACCCCCGCACGACACCGACCCGTGCGGTGCGCGCATAGCCCGCGAACCAGTCCTGCGTGGTCCCTGGTCTGACTGCGGCGGCCTCCTCCCTCGCGCGGCGCCAAACCGTACGGGCGCCCCACCAGCGGGCGGCCTTGCGTGGCCCCGGCCCGCGCGGGCGCCCCACCCGCGGGCGGCCCCGCGCGGCAGCAGCCGCGCGGGCGCGCTGCCCCCCGGTGCCGGCAGCCCCGCGCGGCAGCAGCCACGCGGGCGCCCCACCCGCGGGTGACCCCGCGCGGCAGCAGCCGCGCGGGCGCCCCACCCGCGGGCGCGGGCTGCCCCGCGTGGCAGCATACTGCGCGGGCGCCCAACCCGCGGGTGGCCCCGCGCGGCAGCAGCCGCGCGAGCGCCCTGCCCGCGGGTGCGGGCGGCCCCGCGCGGCAGCATGCCGCGCGGGCGCCCCTCCCGCGGGCGGCCCCGCGCGGCTACAGCCGCGCGGGCGCCCACCCGTGGCGACCCAGCGCGGCAACCAGCCGCGCGGGTGCGCCGCTCGCGGTCGCGGCGTCCGGTCGCCGGTGGCGTCCGCCTCCGACCCGGCGGCGGCAGCGCGGCAATCTCCAGAAGGACAACTACGACCCTAACCTAATCAAGAACGGTAAAACTAAAACAATAAAATAATCTTACCTTGAATCGCGAGGGATAAGCAAAGGGATCGTGGATTCCGAGCGAGAGCGGAAAAAGGTTGGGTTGCCGATTCTTCCTCTCCTCAAATCCGATCGCTCCCTGGAAGCCCTAGCCTCACGGTCGAGGAAAAGGGAAGAAAAAGGGTATACGGGGGATCCCTATCCCTAAGCTGGGTTTTTTTAATCCCCCGTTCAACTTAACAAATATAATACCATAATATCTGGCGGCTGACAGATGCCTTGAAAAGCGTGCAGATCGTCCGCACGGATCCCGGAACGTCGGAAAGGGGTCCAATCTTCGGAATTAATTTCTGGGAGTTCCCGGAATTGGAATTCGGATCCGGTCGCACCGCCACTCTCGGTTTCGCGAGCTCTATCACCTAAAATTACTTGTAAGCCTCAGCGGATTGTCCAAGCTTAACAAAAAGAATTTGCACTCGCCGGATACCCCGCCCGCGGAAAGGAAAGAGAAAAACCGGAGGAACAAAGCAGGTCTTACAAAAACACACGTAAGGTGAAGTTGTTGACGCGTGGAATGCCGTCGCGTTGTTATCCTCATCACTGGAAGATGACTCATTGGAATTTGAGGTGTCATCCCAAGTGACGGCTTGCATCGCCTTCTTCTTTAACGGATTCATGTTGGGACATTCCGTTGAGATGTGACTGTAGCCTCGGCACTTGAAGCATTGGATTTGTCCCTCAGAGCTCTTCTTGTCCTCTGAAGAACCCTCTTGCTTTCTTGACTTAAAGCTTGAAGATCCCTTGCCTTTCTTGGACTTTAGGAAGGATGAGGTTTTGCTTGAATTACCCCTTCGAAAGCTTCGGTGAAATTTTCTCGTCAAGAGTGCAAGTTGCTTCTCGAAATCCTCCATTGATATATTCTCATCACCGTTTGAGGAGAATGAATCCGCAACTTCTTCCTTTGTTGATTTCAATGCAAAACCTGAAGACTTAGAAGAAGTGGAAGGCTTTCCAGAAGAATTGTTAGTAGGAAAAGTCATTTCATAAGTTTGAAGTGCACCAACTAATTCTTCTACACGGATTTCGTCCGGGTGTTTTACTGTTTCAATGGCTGCGATCTTAGCACGAAATCTTTCAGGAAGAGTTCTTAAAATCTTTCTTACAACTTTAGATTCTGGAATTTTCGCTCCCAAGTTAGCACATTTATTAACGATATCAAGCAATCGTGTATAATAATCTGTGAACGATTCATTTTTTGCCATAAAAATTGAATCAAATTTGCTCGTAAGCATTTGCAGTTTTTGAATCTTCACTAAACTTGTTCCCTCATGTGTAACTTGTAGAACATCCCAGGTTTCTTTCGCAGTCTCACATGCCGAGACGCGAGAGAATTCGGTTTGTGACAAAGCATTAAATAAAGCGTTAATTCCTTTGCCGTTGTAAGAAGATGCATCAATTTCTTCCTTAGTCCATTTCGACCTAGGTTTGATGGTGACAACATCAACAATAACCTCAGTAGGATTTGTCCATCCAAACTCAATTGATTGCCAAACCCGTTCATCGATGGAAATTAAAAACGCTCTCATGCGTACTTTCCAATAAGCATAGTTTGTTCCATCGAAGAACGGTGGTCTATTGATGTTTTCACCTTCAACCATTGTTTACAACCCTATTCCCGCTCTGATACCACTTGTGGGTTATGGGATATATGGATCTGAATAGGGGAAAAACCACCTAGAGGGGGGGTGAATAGGTGTAAACAATAAACACACCAAATCGTTGCGTAAAAATAACCCAATGCGAAAAATAAATAAAGTACGCAAGATTTATGTGGAAAACTCCGTCACAGGAGTAAAAAACCACGGGACCGATAACACGACGAAATCCACTAGAATTAAAACACGTACAAGCTGATTTACCGTAAACCTATGACTCAACCTTTTTCATACGCTCCTAGTTGATCTTCTCCGCTTGCTCCACGACGCGCCTCGAATCCACGTTGTGCGTCCAACTTCGAATCCACGAAGTCCAACGTCGAATCCACGACGTCCAACCGTATCCACGGTCTTCACCAATGCGGCACGCCTCGATCACACGAACGTGCCTCGCTCCGAATCCACGAAAGCGATCACACCTTGAATCCACAAGGCCACGTGAATCCTCGCGCCGATTTTGGTAAAATCGTTGATTGTTCGTGATAAAAATCCGCCGAATACTTAGATCAAAAATAGATTGGAAAACACCATCTAAGTATTCATCAATTTGATTCTACAAGAAATAGGAGTTTGGAAACCCTAGAATCAAATCGATCAATATAGATGAAGAAACATAAGTTTAAACGTGATTTCCTTTCTTCTCTATTTGTGGATTTTTCTTATATTTGGATTCTAAAATCTTAACCCTAAAAGATGAATCAAAGGGTTTATTTATAGGTTAGAAACATTTGGAAATAGATAAGCATCAAAAACTAGCTTATCTGGAATTTTCGGGTCGACGGTCCGGACTTGAATAAGTAGGGTCCGGACTGTCGTCATTAAACAGAACTTTTCCAGAAAAACATGTTCGGGGTCCGAACTGAAATGTGGGCAGCCCGGACTGTTCATGCGATTTCTGTAGAATCAATGTTCGGGGTCCGGACTGAAACAGGGGAGGTCCGGACTGAAATTCCGCATGAACTAAACTATGTTCGGGGTCCGGACTGGAATGCCCTGATCCGGATCCTGAACATATTACATGTCCAGTTTTTTGATTTTTATGCAATTAAAAATTCATCCAAATGTTTCTACACTATAAGAAAATATTCGGATCACCAAAATTATTTAGTTAAACATACCTGATCCTTTTGAATTCTTTCTTCTTAAGATTGATGCATGTGATCCACAATTCTTCAACTTCAATCTTCAAGACTTAACCACTTCACGAAATACGCCAAAATAAAATCCTTAACACCCGCAGGCAGCGCACGCGCCGCGCGGCCAATGCCGCGCGGCCAATGCCGCGCGGGGCGCCACCCGCGAGCGGCGCGCGGGGAGTTTGACCGCGCGGCCATACCGCATGCGGCCCCGTCGTCCGTCGCGCGGCGTTACCGCCGCCGTTGCCGGGTTTTCATCGTACTCTTGGGTTTTGGGTTCCGTATCTTACAGAATACCTTTCAGTTTGACCTGTTGTTCATTTGGGGGACTTTCTTAGATCCGGGTGCCGATTGTGAGCGTGTTGCGGCTTCAGGTGTTCCGGTTAGCACATTTCGAGGTGGGTACTTTTGCTATGTTTTGAAGTATGGTTTCATCTCGTAATATGTAAGAGTAGAGTAGAGGTGCTAATTGTTATTGTCTAACCCCTTTTCGCATGAGTATCCCTCTTTATTACTATCTGTTGCGACTGAGCGTCGCGGTGCTCTATGTTACACATTGACTGCGGTCATTTATGCTCGTGATTGCTTACACGCACACCGGCGGTCTGGCCACCGCACAGGGTGTATTTTTTCGAAAAGATGGTACGTTGACTCGTGTACCCCACAATGTGTGATGATGGGGACCCCACACGGTGAGGCGACTGCTACTTGGGCAGTGGAGAGGTTAAAAGCACCAAGAGGTGAGCGGAGTAGCTCTGGGGTAGGTGCCCAGCATGATTTCGACAGGGAACTTGGTGATTCATGAGGGGGAAGTGGAATGCTCTGGTGTATCGGTTTGTTTACTACAGTTTATAGCATTACCCGTTTTTATCTACTTTATTTGTCACTGACTACTGTAATGATCCGACCCTTAGGGGTAATTTTGACTCACATGTAGTCATTTAAGCCTTTAAGTGAAATAAAATTATTCAATTCTTAAAAGTTGGCCAGTGTGTGGTGCTGGTATTTTTCTGCGATAGAGCGCGGAAAAAGAAGGCCGACGGTGCGATCGGATCTGAAATCCGATATCGGGATCTCCCGGAACGGAATTCCTAGTGATACGGTGATTAGTCATGCATCGAAATCCGTGCAAAATATCCTGCACCCGTTAGAGATAAGGTGTGTTATCTCGTGGGGGATAATTAATTAGTTAATTAATTATCCGATGACGGAAAATAGAATTCTCTTACGTACGAATTAAAGAGGAAATTAATTAAAGATATAATACGAGCTATATAAGGGATCCCGATTATCGGAAAGAAAAGAAAAGAAAAATAAAAACCCTAATCGGTGAGGAGAGAAAAAGGAAAAGACGGAACCCTAGCCGGAAGAAAGGAAAAGGAGAAAGAGAAGGAGCCCGATCTTCCCGGACATCGAACCGAAGGCAAGAACGCGACCGGACAACCTTTCCGTCGATCTTAGGTTAGTAAAATAATTGTTATAAATTATTTGGGATTTTTCCGTCGTCCTCTTTGTTTGAGTTCTTGGGTTTCTCCGTCGTATCCGTCGCCGTCACCGTCATCGTCGCCATGCTAGGGCACGGAACGGACGGCGGAGGCGCGCGGTGTCGCTAGGGCATCGTGCGGAGGAGAGTCACGGACGGCACCCATGGGGACCCGCAACCGCGCGGGCACCGCATGGGCGCCGCGCGGCTACCGCACGGACGGCACCCATGCGGACCCGCAACCGCGCGGGCGCCGTATGGGCGCCGCGCGGCTACCGCACGGACGGCACCCATGCGGACCGGCAACCGCGCGGGCACCGCATGGGCGCCGCGCGGCTACCGCAGGGACGGTACCCATGCGGACCCGCAACCGCGCGGGCACCGCATGGGCGCCGCGCGGCTACCACACGGACGACACCCATGCGGACCCGCAACCGCGCGGGCACCGCATGGGCGCCGCGCGGCTACCGCACGGACGGCACCCACGCGGACCCGCAACCGCGCGGGCACCGCATGGGCGCCGTGCGGCTACCGCACGGACGACACCCATGTGGACCCGCAACGGCGCGGGCACCGCATGGGCGCCGCGCGACTACCGCACGGACGGCACCCATGCGGACCCGTAACGGCGCGGGCACCGCATGGGCGCCGCGCGGCTACCGCACGGATGGCACCCATGCGGATCCGCAACCGCGCGGGCACCGCATGGGCGCCGCGCGGCTACCGCGCGGGCGGCACCCACGCGGACCCGCAACCGCCCGGGCACCGCGCGGGCGCCGCGCGGCTGCCGCACGGGCAACCCCGCGCGCGGGTGCCGTGCGGGGCCGCACCCGCGCGGCCGCCGCACGGGCAGCACCCGCGCGAGGCACCGCGCCGCGTGGGCGTCGCCCGCGGAGACACGCCGCGCGGTTCCGAACCGCGGGGGGCTCCGGCGGACGGCGACGGCGGCGCGGGATTTCCGGTTTTCGTCAACCCGGACGGAGTTGGACTTTTTCGTCAAAAAGAGTAAATCGGGTCTTTTGTTTTGGGATATTAGTACACGTTTTTGACTATAGTTATCCTTGCGGACTTTCTTTAGTTCCAGGTGCGCAGCGGGGGTGCGCGAAGGATTCAGGTGTTCCGATTTCTCTTCAACTAGGTGGGTACGGTTGCGATAAGTGAACAAGTGCAGTAAGTGCATCTATCGTCATTAAAATGCTCTTAATTTATCTAACAAAGTAGATGGACAGTTTAACCTTTCGCATAATTGTATTTCATCTAACAATTGAAGCGGCTACGGTCGCGGTGCTCACTACACGCCGATCCCGGCAAATCCGTTTTCGGATGCTGCACGTACACAGGCGGATTGGCCTCCGCATGGGTGTACTTTTCCGGAGAAGTGGTCTCTTTTTGACCCGTGTACCTCACAAAGGGGTGGGTGCCGTGAGGACCTCTTCGCGCCCGCTGAAAATAGCACACCAGCACCGTGAAGAGGTTAAAAGCATCAAAAAGGTGTCTGCGCACGAGGGGAGACTTTAGTCTCTCCGACAGGTACTCTGGGGTTGGTGCCCAACTTAATTGATAAATCTGGGGTTGGTGCCCAGCTTAATTATGTGCAGGGTTTTAGCGAAACGTTACGGTGTATTCGGTTTTCTCCTTTTTCCTTATTGATATTAGACATCTACTTTGTTTGTCACTGACTTTACCCACTCCGTGACAGGTGTTACGAGGTGCGTTAGCCGGGAGGGCGGTGAGACTGCGTCGCGAGGACCGTAGTCAGGATACTTGGGTTTTATCTCGTCTTCCTTATGCTTTAATTAGTTCATTTGCTTGTGGATCGTATTAGTCGTGGACATGTATTAGTTAGCGCTGTGGATGAGGTGTACTTTTATACTTTGATACTTTTAGTAATGTTTTCATACGCGGCACGTTTTCAAGATAAACCAAATGATTTCGAAAATATTTTTCTCAAAACGAAGTGCTGTGTGGGCACGGGTTTTGCAACCGCTGGTTTTATCCTTTCTAAACGTTGATGCCACTTTAATAACTCGCTTGAAGATAAAATAACCGGTGTCGAGTGGACACGGTATTTTAAAACATTAGTTGAATTACTGTACTCTGTTTGACGATGTATGTCTATTGTATGGTTGATGGTTGATGTATGATGTTTTAAATGAGACGCCGTGCATATGCAAAGGAGACTCTGTCCGTGGGCAGAGAGAATTTGTGTATGTGGCGGTCTGGCACGCACCGGGGATGAGGTTTAAGTTACCTTGTTAAGAAAAAAAAAATAATACACACAATTTTCCGCTTGAAAGACTCAAAAACCCCCGGGGGCATGACAGATTAAATGGTATCAGAGCAAAACAACCATAACCATAGTAGACGTGATCCATATCCACAGTGTAGGGTGCCACAAGCAAATTGGACATGAGATAACCAAGGTATAGGTGCGTAGTACGTGAGAGTACGGGGAAAAGGGGACGTAATATAGGTGTAATCGTAAGACAGGGTGCTAGGGTTATAACCTTAGGGTTAATGTGGTTTCTTTGTATCACAGCGGACAACGGCCAGAATCCGGCCACCGAGCGCTAACCATTCTCAATGGACAAGATGGATCCCGCAGCCGCAGCCAACCGCTTACTCCGCAATCAGTTACGCGACATAGCGGGGCAAATGCTCACTCTGACTGAGCGCCTAGGCCTACTGACTCAAGATTTCGAGGGTGTCGACCGCACCCAGCGAGACGCCAGGGACGACGCCTACCGGGGAATGCCACCGGCAGGGTTCCCCACCTTTAACGAAGCGGTTATATTGGCCAGGCGTGTAGAGTACCGGGTCTGCGGATGGCGCGCCGACCACACAGATGGCTTGGACCAGAGAGTTGCCTTGGGCATGCTGCATTTGAGTTTACAGTTGATGCCGGGTTGATTCGGATCAACGCAGAAGCTCCAGCTCGATTCGGGGTTTTTCCGGGCTTTGTATGCCGATTGAGGATGAGATTTGGAAATTACCGACTTCACAGTGGAGTGCCGGAAATTCAGGAACACTTGGAACAGGTGTACTTTCGATTTACAGCGAGGTTCGGGAGGTTCCGGACTGACGCGGAGGACCCGGAGGCAAAAAGTGAGTCGGAACTGGCAATTTTGGAGCCGATATTTGATTTGAGCACCCCGACTCAACGGATGAGTTTTTTGAAGAGAAAAAGCTGTGAGCACGTGTACTTTCGATTTACAGCGGAGTTCGGGAGGTTCCGGACAGCGGCGGAGGGCCCGAGGGCAAAAAGTGAGTTGGAGTTGGACTTTTGGATTAAGTTTATTAATTAATTAATTTAGTTTTCTTTATAAAAGGGGCCTCTGTAGAGAAAGAAAGAAAGAAATAGAGGAAAAGGAAGAAGAAGAAGGAAGAAGAAGAAGAAAGAAGAGGGTTGGGAGCATTCTTGGATTTTTGGACTCCCCGTTGGTGACCGAGAGAGAGAGAGCGCCGTGGGCGTGCGGCGAGCGTCGACGAGGTATGCAAATTCAGATTTTTGGGTTTTAGAGGTTTGTGCAGTTTTGGAGTTTTGGGTTTTAAATTGATTCTTGGGTTTTGTAAGTTATTTATTTTTATTTGGTTGCTCGGGGGTTCGCGGTCGAGGGAGCCGCGCGCACAATGGCGCACGCGCGGCCGGCGCGGCCGCTGCTCGGACGCGCATGGGCGCCGCGTGCAGCAGCCGCCAGGGTGCTGGAGGGCTGGCAGCACCCTGCGGACCACCCGCGTGCGCGGGCAGCACCAGGGCACTGCGCCCTGGTGCAGCGCCGTGCGGGCGCTGCTGGCCGCGCGCAAGCGCGCGCGGCAGGCGCCCGCGCCCTGCGGACCGCGCGCGAGGTGCGCGCGGTGCCGCAGGGCCGCGCGCAGGGCGCGCACTGCGCGGGCCCTTGCGTGCCGCGCGCGGTGCCGCGTGCGCTGCGTGGGCCGCGCGCAGTGCGCAGGGCGCTGCGCGGTCCGCGCGCGGCCCTGCGGACCGCGCGCAAGGAGCGCGCGGTGCCGCAAGGCCGCGCGCAGGGCGCGCACCGCGCGGACCCTTGCGGGCCGTGTGCGGTGCCGCGGGCCCTGCGCGGGCGCGTGCGCGAGCAGTTTTTCGCGGTTTTCGCCGGCGGTTTTCGCGAGCGGTTTTCGCTGTTTTTCGCGAGGGGCTTTCGCAGTTTTCGCGCGCTGTTTTCGCGCAGGTTTTCGCGCGGTTCTCGAGGCATTTTCGCGAGGGGTTTTCGCAGTTTTCGCGCGCTATTTTCGCGCAGGTTTTTGCACGGTTCTCGAGGCATTTTCGCGTGGGGTTTTTGCAGTTTTCGCGCGCAGATTTCACGCGGTTTTCAAGCTGAGTTCGCGAGTCACTTCGCTATTTTTCGCGCAGTCTTTGCGTAGTTTTCGCAGGCCGTTTTCCGCTGTTTTTGCGAGGCGTTTTGCGAGCAGTTTCGCATGCTGTCTTCGCAGTCCCGCTGGCTGTTTTCGCAAGCAGTTTTGAGCCTTTTTCGCGAGTGGTTTCACGAGCAGTTTTCGCAGGATTTTCGCGAGCTGTTTTTGCAAGCTGTTTTTGAGCAGTTTTTCGCCGACGGAGGCTGTTTTTCGCCGTCGGATGCTCATTTTTCGACCGTTTGATTGATTTTGCGATTTCTTCGCTTCTGGCAGCTTGCGGTGCGGTTTTTAGCTTCCGCCGGGGGCGGTTGTGGGTTTTTCCGTCGCGTGGACCCGCAATCTTGTTTCGGGACGTCCGCGGAGCGCGCGGTCGTGTGGTTGGACGCAGCGTGCTCCGTGTTGCGTTCGGACCTCGTGGAGGCAAGGTAATCCCGCTGAGCCCAATTGCAAGTGTCGACAAGCAATTGGTGGCGAGCTGAGGTGGGTTGGTTTTTCTCTCCAAGTCTACGGACTTCCTTCTAACTTCTATTGTGATAGGATTGTATGCTAGTTTAAGTGTTTTCTTGGAACTTAACTAGCACCCCCGTCATATGTGCATGTGTTTGACCAGACCAATTGTGAACTTTAATCTGGGCTAGGTTCTTTTATGCTTTAGACATCCCACACCTTGCATATCCTTCTGGACTTAGAGTCCTTCGCCCGGGTAGTGGGCCGAGTGGTCAGAGTGTTGTGGGACGGGTGTTGCACTCGGGCCGGGGGGCCGAGTGGGGTCTGGTGGCTGGGCTAGGCCAGCGTTAGTGTGTGGGGAAACCGTTTCAGATAAACGGTGGTCCCGGGGTTTTACTTTCCGCTGTTCTTCTCGTCACCACCATGTTGTGATCGTGGTGCACTTGTGTTAGCAGGACCTTGAACCCAGAACCTTTTTGGACGAATACATGATTTTGGTCAGGCAGTGTTTCCCCCAAGCCTCGCAAAGTCGCCTGAGTCTGTTCTTGTTTGATAGGACGAGGGCATTAGCTCTTCGAGGTTGGGCATAAAACTTGTTTTCAAAGGGGTTTTCCTAAAAAGACTAAAAATCATTAAAAAGATGGATTTCTCTCAGATCGAATGGTTTTCTGAAATAAATGACATGGTTTCTTATAAACTTATCCACCCGAGCGGATTCGAGTGATCTGGGTTCTAAGGGCTGTTTTCTTTCTTGGGGACGTAGGTGTTAGTCTCCCGGGGTTTCGGACCCTTCGCAGATCTGGCTGTGGAGCATCTCCGGCCGTGAGTTGGTGTGTTGAGTTCAGTGGGGTGTTGTTGTGGGAGCCGTCGGGAGAGACGGTGGTCCCAGCTGTGTAGTACTTTCGTTGAGTGGGTCAGTGTTGCGAGATTGAGTCGTGGAGGGTTCTCCGACTGAGTTGTGCTTTGAGCATCGTGATATCGATCTGTTTGATCGTGGACTATAGCCTGCAAGAGCCACTTGTGAGACAGTGATTCAGTTGTGATACTTGAGTTCGATGGGGTCGCTCCTCTCGAGCTACGCCCCGGGTGTGTTGATGATTCCGAGCCTGATGAGGCTGCAATGATGATACCGAGCCCGACGAGGCTGCGATGATGCGCCTAGTTCATATACTAGAGGTCGCTTGATACCCCTGGCCGAGCTACTATGGGGTCACTTTGTGAGAGATTGAGATAGTCCGATTGGACACCCTGGTTGATACACTAGGGGGCGCAGGCTTGACTCGACTGGACCCTATGTGGCAGTCGCTGAGATTTGGGTTACACTGAGAGAGTGATGGCATAACATGTGTCATAGTAGAGTTTCTTGAGCATAGTACTTGTGACATATTGTCAGCAGTGAGTGGCTGCATACCATCATCCATAGTCTCTTCCTATTGAGCATAGTAGATAGAGGCATGTTAGCTGTAGATTCTTTTCCAGCTTATTTACATTATCACAGTCTTTTCTATTATCTTATGCCTCTAGTAGACTTAGTGGGCAGACCGTGGTTCTTGGAGACGGTACCCACTGAGAACTACTGTAGGTTGTAGTTCTCACACCCTCTGTCGGTGACAGGTTGCTGAGGCTTTCTTCCGTTCCTGCCGAGCTTGACTGGACGGACCGAGGACAGGGAGTCGCGTGATAGTTCCCTACCAGCATTGTTACTTTAGAGTGAGGTAGATGTACCATCCCAGACTGTGGGAGTTGATTATGTTTGGTTTTTTTTCCTGTTTAGCTATCTCCCAGTTGGATTTGTAGATGTTGTATAGGTGGACTTCTATTTGTATCATCTTGTTTTGGGAGATAGGCTATGTGTTGTTGCAGCTTTGTAGTGGTGAAATTTTATAGTACAACTTTCTTATCCGCTCTGATATCTGTGTAACTGTAGTTCTGTCTTTGCAGGTTAGACGCTTCGTCTGTACGGCAGTTTCCGTACAGATAGCGGATCTGTTAGCGGGCCCGGGTCGCAGTTTCGACCCCGGGGCGTGACACGGCGGGCAGAGCAAGAACTGGCCGAGGCACGCGCACGGCAGAGTTATCCCTATCCCAGACCGGCGGAGGACCCCTCCCAGCAGGGCCCGGCACTCAAACACCCGAGGACAGAGAGGAACTTGGGAAAGGCGATGAGAGGAGAACCTAAACCGCAGAGGAAGCCGTGTCCCATATGCAGTGGGGCGCATCAGGTGACTGATTGTCCATGGAGACACGGCCACTGCTACCGATGCGGCAGACCAGGACACGCACGCTACGAGTGCCCACGGAAACTGGGCACCACCAGGCCTCCGACACCGCGACCGGAGGGGACAGAGAAGACTGCTGCACCCGTTCCGCAAGGGGGCCCCGCCCCGGAGGGCCGAGGAGGAGGACGTCCAGAGAAAGCACGGAAGGACGAACCGACACCAGCGAGGGGCGCGGACCCACCGCAGGGACCGTGCATAATCTGCGAGGGTGCTCACCCAGTGGCGGAATGTACGTGGAGGTACCATTTCTGCAATCAGTGCGGCTTACCGGACCACTCCCGTGCCTTCTGCCCTCAGAGGCCCAGCCCCGCCGCCGCCGCGCCACCACAGCAGGAAGGACCAGAGAGTGCTGCGGCCCCCGTTCAGCCAAAGGATTTGCCCGGCGACCAGCAATCCGCAGACTCCTCAGATGTCAAGTCCCTTCCCCAGCACGCCGTACGACGCTGGCCCAAGGGCTGTGGACGGACTCCCCGGGATACTACAGTGGAGGACGCGATGTCCCAGACCTAGTAACGGCAGGTAATTTTTGGCTTCTTTTCCCTCTTAGATTAGGAGCACCGGTTACACCTTAGCCTGCTACCCCTGCTAGACTCTCTCTCTCTCCCTCTCTCTAAAATCCTTAGGTATTAGGCGAAGCCTTCCCCGGCCGAAGTATGCGGGCGGGCTTCGAAGCATAGGAGAACCTTGTGTACTCGGGGCCCGTTAAGGGCCATGCAAGGAATAAATAGGCTCCACCCTATGCCTTGCAGCCGAGAACCCAATGGGCCGATAGGTAGTTCAGGGCCGCTCCCTAGATAAGGATCAGCGGTCCCGTAGTAAGTGAATTTCCGGATGTATTCCGGCAGAGCTCCCCGGAGCGCCACCGGAACGAGAGGTCGACTTCCCTATTGAACTACTTCCCGGCACCAAACCCATCACCAAGGCACCGTACAGGATGGCCTTCGCGGAGCTGAAGGAACTCAAGGCACAGTTGGAGGACCTTTTGGATAAGGGCTTCATCAGACCTAGCGCGTCACCCTGGGGCGCGCCCGTCCTGTTTGTGAGGAAGAATGACGGAAGTCTCCGATTGTGCATCGACTACCGGGAGATAAATAAGGTCACCGTTAAGAACAAGTACCCCCTGCCAAGGATCGACGACCTCTTCGACCAACTACAGGGGGCGACGGTGTTTTCAAAGATTGACCTGCAGTCGGGCTACCATCAGGTCCAGGTTAAGGGGGAGGACATCCCCAAAACGGCTATCCGGTCTCGCTACGGCCATTACGAATTTACAGTAATGCCGTTCGGGCTCACAAATGCCCCGGCGGTGTTCATGGACATGATGAACAGGGTATTCAAACCCTTCCTGGACTTATTCGTGGTGGTCTTCATCGACGATATCCTCATCTACTCCCGTACAGACGAGGAACACGAAGAACATCTGTGCACAGTCCTCCAGACCCTACGGGAACAGAAACTCTACGCCAAACTCAAAAAGTGTGAGTTTTGGCTCCGTGAGGTCGGCTTCTTAGGGCACGTAATCTCGGCGGCTGGAGTCGCAGTCGATCCGAAGAAGATAGATTCGGTGACGGACTGGTCCCAACCGACGACGGTGACGGAGATCCGAAGCTTCCTGGGGTTAGCCGGGTACTACCGGCGCTTCGTGGAGGGTTTCTCCTAGATAGCCACCCCCTTAAACCGTTTGACTAAAAAGGGGGAAAAGTTCATCTGGACGGACAAATGTCAGAGGAGCTTCGAGGAGCTCAAGGATAGATTGACGCGAGCCCCGATTCTCGCCCTGCCAGAACTAGGGGAGGATTATGAAGTGTATTGCGATGCGTCGCGAAACGGACTGGGTGGAGTACTCATGCAACGGGGAAAGGTTATAGCCTATGCGTCAAGGCAGCTCAAGGAATACGAGCGGAACTACCCCGTGCACGATTTGGAGCTCGCAGCGGTTGTGTTCGTCCTCAAGCTTTGGAGACACTACCTGTATGGGGCACACTCCAATGTGTACTCAGATCATAAAAGCCTTAAGTACCTTTTCACCCAAAAGGAGTTAAATTTGCGACAAAGACGGTGGCTCGATCTACTGAAGGATTACGATTTAACGATCCACTACCAACCGGGAAAGGCAAACGTGGTGGCCGACGCCCTGAGCCGCAAGGGGCAGGCCGAGGAGGCAGGGGTAAGTGCCATCACCCAGCAAGATAGTCTGATTGCGGATTTTTCGCGATTAAGACTAGAAGTAGTACCGGCGGGTACAGTCGCACAACTTCTGACACTGGTGGTCAGACCTACCTTGCTTGACAGAATTCTCGAGGGGCAGTCGACTGATGACCAACTCCAGCTGGTGCGAAGTAGAGTAACTGCCGACCAAGAAGGTGATTTCACGGTAAACTCCGACGGCACGATACGATTTCGGGGACGAATCTGCGTGCCGGATCTACCGGAACTCAAAGAGGAAATCCTGCGGGAGGCGCATACTGCTCCATATGCAGCGCATCCCGGGGGAACGAAGATGTACAAGGACGTCAAACAGACCTTTTGGTGGCCCAAAATGAAGGGAGACGTGACTCGGTTTGTGGCACACTGCCTGGTGTGCCAACGGGTGAAGGCCGAGCACCAGCGTCCGGCAGGAAAATTGCAACCCTTACCGGTGCCCGAGTGGAAGTGGGACATGATTACCATGGATTTTGTGACCGGGTTCCCGAGATCGTCACAGGGACACGATGCAATATGGGTAATTGTGGACCGTCTGACGAAATCGGCCCACTTCCTGCCCATATACACGACGTGGACGCGGGAACAACTGGCACAAACCTACATCAATGAGATAGTAAGGTTGCATGGGGTGCCAACATCTATCACGTCGGACAGGGACACGCGATTTGTGTCGAACTTTTGGCAGAGCCTGCAGCGAGCAATGGGAACCAAGTTGCACTTCAGTACGGCCTTTCACCCGCAGACCGATGGACAATCAGAGCGGGTGATACAAATTGTGGAGGACATGCTTCGGGCATGCGTTTTGGACTTGGGCGAAGGGTGGGCACAGTGTTTGCCCCTAGTGGAATTTGCCTATAATAACAGTTACCAGGCCAGCATTCAGATGGCACCATACGAGCCCCTGTACGGGCGCCGCTGTCGGTCTCCAATATGCTGGGACGACTTGGGTGAGCGTAAGTTTCTGGGCCCAGATTTGGTGGAGGAGACCGAAGCAAAGGTGCGATTGATTAGACAAAGGCTGCTGACCGCCCAGAGCAGACAGAAAAGCTACGCGGACAACAGACGCCGAGACTTAGAGTTCATGGCGGGGGAGCATGCGTTACTCCGAGTTTCGCCCTCCAAGGGGAACCGACGCTTCGGCATAAAGGGAAAGTTAAGCCCGAGGTACGTAGGACCGTTCGAGATCCTAGAACGCGTAGGACCAGTGGCGTACCGATTAGCCCTGCCGCCGAACCTCGAACGAGTCCATAACGTGTTCCATGTCTCAATGCTCCGGAAGTATCTAGCTGATCCCTCTCATGCCTTGGATGCCTCCACCATCGAGTTGCGAGAGAATTTAAGCGTCGAGGAGACGCCGGTGCGGATTTTGGCGAGAGAGGACAAGAAGTTGCGCAAACGAACAATCCCCTGTGTAAAGGTCCAGTGGAGCAACCACGAAGAGCGCGAGGCGACTTGGGAACTGGAATCGAAGATGAGAGAATGTTTTCCCGAATTGATTAGTGGGGTTTGTACTTAAGTTTCGGGACGAAACTTTTTATAAAGTGTGAGTGGTGTAATGATCCGCCCCTTAGGGGCATTTTTGACTCACATATAGTCATTTAAGCCTTTAAGTGAAATAAAATTATTCAATTCTTAAAAGTTGGCCAGTGTGTGGTGCTGGTATTTTTCTGCGATAGAGCGTGGAAAAAGAAGGCCGACGGTGCGATCGGATCTGAAATCCGATATCGAGATCTCCCGGAACGGAATTCCTAGTGATACGGTGATTAGTCATGCATCGAAATCCGTGCAAAATATCCTGCACCCGTTAGAGATAAGGTGTGTTATCTCGTGGGGGATAATTAATTAGTTAATTAATTATCCGATGACGGAAAATAGAATTCTCTTACGTACGAATTAAAGAGGAAATTAATTAAAGATATAATACGAGCTATATAAGGGATCCCGATTATCGGAAAGAAAAGAAAAGAAAAATAAAAACCCTATTCGGTGAGGAGAGAAAAAGCAAAAGACGGAACCCTAGCCGGAAGAAAGGGAAAGGAGAAAGAGAAGGAGCCCGATCTTCCCGGACATCGAACCGAAGGCAAGAACGCGACCGGACAACCTTTCCGTCGATCTTCGGTTAGTAAAATAATTGTTATAAATTATTTGGGATTTTTCCATCGTCCTTTTTGTTTGAGTTCTTGGGTTTCTCCGTCGTATCCGTCGCCGTCACCGTCATTGTCGCCATGCTAGGGCACGGAACGGACGGCGGAGGCGCGCGGTGCCGCTAGGGCATCGCGCGGAGGAGAGTCACGGACGGCACCCATGCGGACCCGCAACCGCGCGGGCGCCGCATGGGCGCCGCGCGGCTACCGCACGGACGGCACCCATGCGTACCCGCAACCGCTCGGGCACCGCATGGGCGCCGCGCGGCTACCTCACGGACGGCACCCATGCGGACCCGCAACCGCGCGGGCACTGCATGGGCGCCGCGCGGCTACCGCACGGACGGCACCCACGCGGACCCGCAACCGCGCGGGCACCGCATGGGCGCCGCGCGACTACCGCGCGGGCGGCACCCACGCGGACCCGCAACCGCGCGGGCACCGCGCGGGCGCCGCGCGGCTACCGCACGGGCAACCGCGCGCGCGGGTGCCGTGCGGGGCCGCACCCGCGCGGGCGCCGCGCGGCCGCCGAATGGGCAGCACCCGCGCGAGGCACCGCGCCGCGTCGGCGTCGCCCGCGGAGACATGCCGCGCGGTTCCGAACCGCGCGGGGCTCCGGCGGACGGCGACGGCGGCGCGGGATTTCTGGTTTTCGTCAACCCGGATGGAGTTGGACTTTTCCGTCGAAAAGAGTAAATTGGGTCTTTTGTTTTGGGATGTTAGTACACGTTTTTGACTATAGTTATCCTTGCGGACTTTCTTTAGGTCCAGGTGCGCAGCGGGGGTGCGCGAAGGATTCAGGTGTTCCGATTTCTCTTCAACTAGGTGGGTACGGTTGCGATAAGTGCAACAAGTGCAGTAAGTGCATCTATCGTCATTAAAATGCTCTTAATTTATCTAACAAAGTAGATGGACAGTTTAACCTTTCGCATAATTGTATTTCATCTAACAATTGAAGCGGCTACGGTCGCGGTGCTCACTACACGCCGATCTCGGCAAATCCGTTTTCGGATGCTGCACGTACACAGGCGGATTGGCCTCCGCATGGGTGTACTTTCCGGAGAAGTGGTCTCTTTTTGACCCTTGTACCTCACAAAGGGGTGGGTGCCGTGAGGACCTCTTCGCGCCCGCTGAAAATAGCACACCAGCACCGTGAAGAGGATAAAAGCATCAAAAAGGTGTTTGCGCACGAGAGGAGACTTTAGTCTCTCCGACAGGTACTCTGGGGTTGGTGCCCAACTTAATTGATAAATCTGGGGTTGGTGCCCTGCTTAATTATGTGCAGGGTTTTAGCGAAAGGTTCCGGTGTATTCGGTTTGCTCCTTTTTCCTTATTGATATTAGACATCTACTTTGTTTGTCACTGACTTTACCCACTCCGTGACAGGTGTTACGAGCGTGGGTTTGCAGTTTTCGCGCGCAGATTTCACGCGGTTTCAAGCTTGAGTTCGCGTCTTCCTTATGCTATTTTTCGCGCAGTCTTTGCGTAGTTTTCGCAGGCCGTTTTCCGCTGTTTTTGCGAGGCGTTTTGCGAGCAGTTTCGCATGCTGTCTTCGCAGTCCCGCTGGCTGTTTTCGCAAGCAGTTTTGAGCCTTTTTCGCGAGTGGTTTCACGAGCAGTTTTCGCAGGATTTTCGCGAGCTGTTTTTGCAAGCTGTTTTTGAGTAGTTTTTCGCCGACGGAGGCTGTTTTTCGCCGTCGGATGCTCATTTTTCGACCGTTTGATTGATTTGCGATTTCTTCGCTTCTGGCAGCTTGCGGTGCGGTTTTTTAGCTTCCGCCGGGGGTGGTTGTGGTTTTTCCGTCGCGTGGACCCGCAATCTTGTTTCGGGACGTCCGCGGAGCGCGCGGTCGTGTGGTTGGACGCAGCGTGCTCCGTGTTGCGTTCGGACCTCGTGGAGGCAAGGTAATCCCGCTGAGCCCAATTGCAAGTGTCGACAAGCAATTGGTGGCGAGCTGAGGTGGGTTGGTTTTTCTCTCCAAGTCTACGGACTTCCTTCTAATTCTATTGTGATAGGATTGTATGCTAGTTTAAGTGTTTTCTTGGAACTTAACTAGCACCCCACGTCATATGTGCATGTGTTTGACCAGACCAATTGTGAACCTTAATCTGGGCTAGGTTCTTTTATGCTTTAGACATCCCACACCTTGCATATCCTTCTGGACTTAGAGTCCTTCGCCCGGGTAGTGGGCCGAGTGGTCAGAGTGTTGTGGGACGGGTGTTGCACTCGGGCCGGGGGGCCGAGTGGGGTCTGGTGGCTGGGCTAGGCCAGCGTTAGTGTGTGGGGAAACCGTTTCAGATAAACGGTGGTCCCGGGGTTTTACTTTCCGCCTGTTCTTCTCGTCACCACCATGTTGTGATCGTGGTGCACTTGTGTTAGCAGGACCTTGAACCCAGAACCTTTTTGGACGAATACATGATTTGGTCAGGCAGTGTTTCCCCCAAGCCTCGCAAAGTCGCCTGAGTCTGTTCTTGTTTGATAGGACGAGGGCATTAGCTCTTCGAGGTTGGGCATAAAACTTGTTTTCAAAGGGGTTTTCCTAAAAAGACTAAAATCATTAAAAAGATGGATTTCTCTCAGATCGAATGGTTTTCTGAAATAAATGACATGGTTTCTTATAAACTTATCCACCCGAGCGGATTCGAGTGATCTGGGTTCTAAGGGCTGTTTTCTTTCTTGGGGACGTAGGTGTTAGTCTCCCGGGGTTTCGGACCCTTCGCCAGATCTGGCTGTGGAGCATCTCCGGCCGTGAGTTGGTGTGTTGAGTTCAGTGGGGTGTTGTTGTGGGAGCCGTCGGGAGAGACGGTGGTCCCAGCTGTGTAGTACTTTCGTTGAGTGGGTCAGTGTTGCGAGACTGAGTCGTGGAGGGTTCTCCGACTGAGTTGTGCTTTGAGCATCGTGATATCGATCTGTTTGATCGTGGACTATAGCCTGCAAGAGCCACTTGTGAGACAGTGATTCAGTTGTGATACTTGAGTTCGATGGGGTCGCTCCTCTCGAGCTACGCCCCGGGTGTGTTGATGATTCCGAGCCTGATGAGGCTGCAATGATGATACCGAGCCCGACGATGGCTGCGATGATGCGCCTAGTTCATATACTAGAGGTCGCTTGATACCCCTGGCCGAGCTACTATGGGGTCACTTTGTGAGAGATTGAGATAGTCCGATTGGACACCCTGGTTGATACACTAGGGGGCGCAGGCTTGACTCGACTGGACCCTATGTGGCAGTCGCTGAGATTTGGGTTACACTGAGAGAGTGATGGCATAGCATGTGTCATAGTAGAGTTTCTTGAGCATAGTACTTGTGAATATTGTCAGCAGTGAGTGGCTGCATACCATCATCCATAGTCTCTTCCTATTGAGCATAGTAGATAGAGGCATGTTAGCTGTAGATTCTTTTCCAGCTTATTTACATTATCACAGTCTTTTCTATTATCTTATGCCTCTAGTAGACTTAGTGGGCAGACCGTGGTTCTTGGAGACGGTACCCACTGAGAACTACTGTAGGTTGTAGTTCTCACACCCTCTGTCGGTGACAGGTTGCTGAGGCTTTCTTCCGTTCCTGCCGAGCTTGACTGGACGGACCGAGGACAGGGAGTCGCGTGATAGTTCCCTACCAGCATTGTTACTTTAGAGTGAGGTAGATGTACCATCCCAGACTGTGGGAGTTGATTATGTTTGGTTTTTTTTCCTGTTTAGCTATCTCCCAGTTGGATTTGTAGATGTTGTATAGGTGGACTTCTATTTGTATCATCTTGTTTTGGGAGATAGGCTATGTGTTGTTGCAGCTTTGTAGTGGTGAAATTTTATAGTACAACTTTCTTATCCGCTCTGATATCTGTGTAACTGTAGTTCTGTCTTTGCAGGTTAGACGCTTCGTCTGTACGGCAGTTTCCGTACAGATAGCGGATCTGTTAGCGGGCCCGGGTCGCAGTTTCGACCCCGGGGCGTGACACGGCGGGCAGAGCAAGAACTGGCCGAGGCACGCGCACGGCAGAGTTATCCCTATCCCAGACCGGCGGAGGACCCCTCCCAGCAGGGCCCGGCACTCAAACACCCGAGGACAGAGAGGAACTTGGGAAAGGCGATGAGAGGAGAACCTAAACCGCAGAGGAAGCCGTGTCCCATATGCAGTGGGGCGCATCAGGTGACTGATTGTCCATGGAGACACGGCCACTGCTACCGATGCGGCAGACCAGGACACGCACGCTACGAGTGCCCACGGAAACTGGGCACCACCAGGCCTCCGACACCGCGACCGGAGGGGACAGAGAAGACTGCTGCACCCGTTCCGCAAGGGGGCCCCGCCCCGGAGGGCCGAGGAGGAGGACGTCCAGAGAAAGCACGGAAGGACGAACCGACACCAGCGAGGGGCGCGGACCCACCGCAGGGACCGTGCATAATCTGCGAGGGTGCTCACCCGGTGGCGGAATGTACGTGGAGGTACCATTTCTGCAATCAGTGCGGCTTACCGGACCACTCCCGTGCCTTCTGCCCTCAGAGGCCCAGCCCCGCCGCCGCCGCGCCACCACAGCAGGAAGGACCAGAGAGTGCTGCGGCCCCGTTCAGCCAAAGGATTTGCCCGGCGACCAGCAATCCGCAGACTCCTCAGATGTCAAGTCCCTTCCCCAGCACGCCGTACGACGCTGGCCCAAGGGCTGTGGACGGACTCCCCGGGATACTACAGTGGAGGACGCGATGTCCCAGACCTAGTAACGGCAGGTAATTTTTGGCTTCTTTTCCCTCTTAGATTAGGAGCACCGGTTACACCTTAGCTTGCTACCCCTGCTAGACTCTCTCTCTCTCCCTCTCTCTAAAATCCTTAGGTATTAGGCGAAGCCTTCCCCGGCCGAAGTATGCGGGCGGGCTTCGAAGCATAGGAGAACCTTGTGTACTCGGGGCCCGTTAAGGGCCATGCAAGGAATAAATAGGCTCCACCCTATGCCTTGCAGCCGAGAACCCAATGGGCCGATAGGTAGTTCAGGGCCGCTCCCTAGATAAGGATCAGCGGTCCCGTAGTAAGTGAATTTCCGGATGTATTCCGGCAGAGCTCCCCGGAGCGCCACCGGAACGAGAGGTCGACTTCCCTATTGAACTACTTCCCGGCACCAAACCCATCACCAAGGCACCGTACAGGATGGCCTTCGCGGAGCTGAAGGAACTCAAGGCACAGTTGGAGGACCTTTTGGATAAGGGCTTCATCAGACCTAGCGCGTCACCCTGGGGCGCGCCCGTCCTGTTTGTGAGGAAGAATGACGGAAGTCTCCGATTGTGCATCGACTACCGGGAGATAAATAAGGTCACCGTTAAGAACAAGTACCCCCTGCCAAGGATCGACGACCTCTTCGACCAACTACAGGGGGTGACGGTGTTTTCAAAGATTGACCTGCAGTCGGGCTACCATCAGGTCCAGGTTAAGGGGGAGGACATCCCCAAAACGGCTATCCGGTCTCGCTACGGCCATTACGAATTTACAGTAATGCCGTTCGGGCTCACAAATGCCCCGGCGGTGTTCATGGACATGATGAACAGGGTATTCAAACCCTTCCTGGACTTATTCGTGGTGGTCTTCATCGACGATATCCTCATCTACTCCCGTACAGACGAGGAACACGAAGAACATCTGTGCACAGTCCTCCAGACCCTACGGGAACAGAAACTCTACGCCAAACTCAAAAAGTGTGAGTTTTGGCTCCGTGAGGTCGGCTTCTTAGGGCACGTAATCTCGGCGGCTGGAGTCGCAGTCGATCCGAAGAAGATAGATTCGGTGACGGACTGGTCCCAACCGACGACGGTGACGGAGATCCGAAGCTTCCTGGGGTTAGCCGGGTACTACCGGCGCTTCGTGGAGGGTTTCTCCTAGATAGCCACCCCCTTAAACCGTTTGACTAAAAAGGGGGAAAAGTTCATCTGGACGGACAAATGTCAGAGGAGCTTCGAGGAGCTCAAGGATAGATTGACGCGAGCCCCGATTCTCGCCCTGCCAGAACTAGGGGAGGATTATGAAGTGTATTGCGATGCGTCGCGAAACGGACTGGGTGGAGTACTCATGCAACGGGGAAAGGTTATAGCCTATGCGTCAAGGCAGCTCAAGGAATACGAGCGGAACTACCCCGTGCACGATTTGGAGCTCGCAGCGGTTGTGTTCGTCCTCAAGCTTTGGAGACACTACCTGTATGGGGCACACTCCAATGTGTACTCAGATCATAAAAGCCTTAAGTACCTTTTCACCCAAAAGGAGTTAAATTTGCGACAAAGACGGTGGCTCGATCTACTGAAGGATTACGATTTAACGATCCACTACCAACCGGGAAAGGCAAACGTGGTGGCCGACGCCCTGAGCCGCAAGGGGCAGGCCGAGGAGGCAGGGGTAAGTGCCATCACCCAGCAAGATAGTCTGATTGCGGATTTTTCGCGATTAAGACTAGAAGTAGTACCGGCGGGTACAGTCGCACAACTTCTGACACTGGTGGTCAGACCTACCTTGCTTGACAGAATTCTCGAGGGGCAGTCGACTGATGACCAACTCCAGCTGGTGCGAAGTAGAGTAACTGCCGACCAAGAAGGTGATTTCACGGTAAACTCCGACGGCACGATACGATTTCGGGGACGAATCTGCGTGCCGGATCTACCGGAACTCAAAGAGGAAATCCTGCGGGAGGCGCATACTGCTCCATATGCAGCGCATCCCGGGGGAACGAAGATGTACAAGGACGTCAAACAGACCTTTTGGTGGCCCAAAATGAAGGGAGACGTGACTCGGTTTGTGGCACACTGCCTGGTGTGCCAACGGGTGAAGGCCGAGCACCAGCGTCCGGCAGGAAAATTGCAACCCTTACCGATGCCCGAGTGGAAGTGGGACATGATTACCATGGATTTTGTGACCGGGTTCCCGAGATCGTCACAGGGACACGATGCAATATGGGTAATTGTGGACCGTCTGACGAAATCGGCCCACTTCCTGCCCATATACACGACGTGGACGCGGGAACAACTGGCACAAACCTACATCAATGAGATAGTAAGGTTGCATGGGGTGCCGACATCTATCACGTCGGACAGGGACACGCGATTTGTGTCGAACTTTTGGCAGAGCCTGCAGCGAGCAATGGGAACCAAGTTGCACTTCAGTACGGCCTTTCACCCGCAGACCGATGGACAATCAGAGCGGGTGATACAAATTGTGGAGGACATGCTTCGGGCATGCGTTTTGGACTTGGGCGAAGGGTGGGCACAGTGTTTGCCCCTAGTGGAATTTGCCTATAATAACAGTTACCAGGCCAGCATTCAGATGGCACCATACGAGGCCCTGTACGGGCGCCGCTGTCGGTCTCCAATATGCTGGGACGACTTGGGTGAGCGTAAGTTTCTGGGCCCAGATTTGGTGGAGGAGACCGAAGCAAAGGTGCGATTGATTAGACAAAGGCTGCTGACCGCCCAGAGCAGACAGAAAAGCTACGCGGACAACAGACGCCGAGACTTAGAGTTCATGGCGGGGGAGCATGCGTTACTCCGAGTTTCGCCCTCCAAGGGGAACCGACGCTTCGGCATAAAGGGAAAGTTAAGCCCGAGGTACGTAGGACCGTTCGAGATCCTAGAACGCGTAGGACCAGTGGCGTACCGATTAGCCCTGCCGCCGAACCTCGAACGAGTCCATAACGTGTTCCATGTCTCAATGCTCCGGAAGTATCTAGCTGATCCCTCTCATGCCTTGGATGCCTCCACCATCGAGTTGCGAGAGAATTTAAGCGTCGAGGAGACGCCGGTGCGGATTTTGGCGAGAGAGGACAAGAAGTTGCGCAAACGAACAATCCCCTGTGTAAAGGTCCAGTGGAGCATCCACGAAGAGCGCGAGGCGACTTGGGAACTGGAATCGAAGATGAGAGAATGTTTTCCCGAATTGATTAGTGGGGTTTGTACTTAAGTTTCGGGACGAAACTTTTTATAAAGTGTGAGTGGTGTAATGATCCGACCCTTAGGGGCATTTTTGACTCACATATAGTCATTTAAGCCTTTAAGTGAAATAAAATTATTCAATTCTTAAAAGTTGGCCAGTGTGTGGTGCTGGTATTTTTCTGCGATAGAGCGTGGAAAAAGAAGGCCGACGGTGCGATCGGATCTGAAATCCGATATCGAGATCTCCCGGAACGGAATTCCTAGTGATACGGTGATTAGTCATGCATCGAAATCCGTGCAAAATATCCTGCACCCGTTAGAGATAAGGTGTGTTATCTCGTGGGGGATAATTAATTAGTTAATTAATTATCCGATGACGGAAAATAGAATTCTCTTACGTACGAATTAAAGAGGAAATTAATTAAAGATATAATACGAGCTATATAAGGGATCCCGATTATCGGAAAGAAAAGAAAAGAAAAATAAAAACCCTATTCGGTGAGGAGAGAAAAAGCAAAAGACGGAACCCTAGCCGGAAGAAAGGGAAAGGAGAAAGAGAAGGAGCCCGATCTTCCCGGACATCGAACCGAAGGCAAGAACGCGACCGGACAACCTTTCCGTCGATCTTCGGTTAGTAAAATAATTGTTATAAATTATTTGGGATTTTTCCATCGTCCTTTTTGTTTGAGTTCTTGGGTTTCTCCGTCGTATCCGTCGCCGTCACCGTCATCGTCGCCATGCTAGGGCACGGAACGGACGGCGGAGGCGCGCGGTGCCGCTAGGGCATCGCGCGGAGGAGAGTCACGGACGGCACCCATGCGGACCCGCAACCGCGCGGGCGCCGCATGGGCGCCGCGCGGCTACCGCACGGACGGCACCCATGCGTACCCGCAACCGCTCGGGCACCGCATGGGCGCCGCGCGGCTACCTCACGGACGGCACCCATGCGGACCCGCAACCGCGCGGGCACCGCATGGGCGCCGCGCGGCTACCGCACGGACGGCACCCACGCGGACCCGCAACCGCGCGGGCACCGCATGGGCGCCGCGCGACTACCGCGCGGGCGGCACCCACGCGGACCCGCAACCGCGCGGGCACCGCGCGGGCGCCGCGCGGCTACCGCACGGGCAACCGCGCGCGCGGGTGCCGTGCGGGGCCGCACCCGCGCGGGCGCCGCGCGGCCGCCGAATGGGCAGCACCCGCGCGAGGCACCGCGCCGCGTCGGCGTCGCCCGCGGAGACATGCCGCGCGGTTCCGAACCGCGCGGGGCTCCGGCGGACGGCGACGGCGGCGCGGGATTTCTGGTTTTCGTCAACCCGGATGGAGTTGGACTTTTCCGTCGAAAAGAGTAAATTGGGTCTTTTGTTTTGGGATGTTAGTACACGTTTTTGACTATAGTTATCCTTGCGGACTTTCTTTAGGTCCAGGTGCGCAGCGGGGGTGCGCGAAGGATTCAGGTGTTCCGATTTCTCTTCAACTAGGTGGGTACGGTTGCGATAAGTGCAACAAGTGCAGTAAGTGCATCTATCGTCATTAAAATGCTCTTAATTTATCTAACAAAGTAGATGGACAGTTTAACCTTTCGCATAATTGTATTTCATCTAACAATTGAAGCGGCTACGGTCGCGGTGCTCACTACACGCCGATCTCGGCAAATCCGTTTTCGGATGCTGCACGTACACAGGCGGATTGGCCTCCGCATGGGTGTACTTTTCCGGAGAAGTGGTCTCTTTTTGACCCGTGTACCTCACAAAGGGGTGGGTGCCGTGAGGACCTCTTCGCGCCCGCTGAAAATAGCACACCAGCACCGTGAAGAGGTTAAAAGCATCAAAAAGGTGTTTGCGCACGAGAGGAGACTTTAGTCTCTCCGACAGGTACTCTGGGGTTGGTGCCCAACTTAATTGATAAATCTGGGGTTGGTGCCCTGCTTAATTATGTGCAGGGTTTTAGCGAAAGGTTCCGGTGTATTCGGTTTGCTCCTTTTTCTTTATTGATATTAGACATCTACTTTGTTTGTCACTGACTTTACCCACTCCGTGACAGGTGTTACGAGGTGCGTTAGCCGGGAGGGCGGTGAGACTGCGTCGCGAGGACCGTAGTCAGGATACTTGGGTTTTATCTCGTCTTCCTTATGCTTTAATTAGTTCATTTGCTTGTGGATGGTATTAGTCGTGGACATGTATTAGTTAGCGCTGTGGATGAGGTGTACTTTTATACTTTGATACTTTTAGTAATGTTTTCATACGCGGCACGTTTTCAAGATAAACCAAATGGTTTCGAAAATGTTTTTCTCAAAACGAAGTGCTGTGTGGGCACCGGTTTTGCAACCGCTGGTTTTATCCGTTCTAAACGTTGATGCCGCTTTAATAACTTGCTTGAAGATAAAATAACCGGTGTCGAGTGGACACCGGTCTTTTAAAACATTAGTTGAATTACTGTACTCTGTTTGACGATGAATGTCTATTGTATGGTTGATGGTTGATGTATGATGTTGTAAATGAGACGCCGTGCATATACAAAGGAGACTCTGTCCATGGGCAGAGAGAATTTGTGTATGTGGCGGTCTGGCACACACCGGGGATGAGGTTAAGTTACCTTGTTAAGAAGAAAAAAAAAATAATACACCCAATTTTCCGCTTGATAGACTCAAAAACCCCCGGGGGCCTGACATTGGTGCCCAACTTAATTGATAAATCTGGGGTTGGTGCCCAGCTTAATTATGTGCAGGGTTTTAGCGAAAGGTTCCGGTGTATTCGGTTTGCTCCTTTTTCTTTATTGATATTAGACATCTACTTTGTTTGTCACTGACTTTACCCACTCCGTGACAGGTGTTACGAGGTGCGTTAGCCGGGAGGGCGGTGAGACTGCGTCGCGAGGACCGTAGTCAGGATACTTGGGTTTTATCTCGTCTTCCTTATGCTTTAATTAGTTCATTTGCTTGTGGATGGTATTAGTCGTGGACATGTATTAGTTAGCGCTGTGGATGAGGTGTACTTTTATACTTTGATACTTTTAGTAATGTTTTCATACGCGGCACGTTTTCAAGATAAACCAAATGGTTTCGAAAATGTTTTTCTCAAAACGAAGTGCTGTGTGGGCACCGGTTTTGCAACCGCTGGTTTTATCCGTTCTAAACGTTGATGCCGCTTTAATAACTTGCTTGAAGATAAAATAACCGGTGTCGAGTGGACACCGGTCTTTTAAAACATTAGTTGAATTACTGTACTCTGTTTGACGATGTATGTCTATTGTATGGTTGATGGTTGATGTATGATGTTTTAAATGAGACGCCGTGCATATGAAAAGGAGACTCTGTCCGTGGGCAGAGAGAATTTGTGTATGTGGCGGTCTGGCACGCACCGGGGATGAGGTTTAAGTTACCATGTTAAGAAAAAAAAAATAATACACGCAATTTTCCGCTTGAAAGACTCAAAAACCCCCGGGGGCGTGACAACTACCCACACTGTGACAGGTCCGAACAGGGGTGGGAACCGGGACGACGGTGAGACAGCGTTTAGAGGACCTTAACCGTTTGAGGCTGACGAACGTATTATTTACTTGCGGTTATCTTTTTATTGTTTTTTGTTAGTAAGCTAGTGTTTGCTTGTTAGTGGAATAATGTGGATGTTGGGTTGAGATCTTAACTTACTGGTGACATCTTTTAATAATGTTTATCTTAGACTTGTATGCGGCGTGTTTTCAAATAGCAAAATGGTTTCGAAAATGTTTTTAAAACTAAGTGTCGTGTGGGCACTGGTTTCTAAACCCGTGGATTTATCCTTTCAAGTTATGTTGCCGCCTAAAAGAGATTTGCGAAACATTTTTAAAACCGAGTGTCGTGTGGACACTGCTTTCCAAACCTGTGGATTTATCCTTTCTCTCTTGATTGTGAATGTGGTTAATTATGATCTCTCCTTTTGGTATCATTGTGACTGCATGGTTAAAGTATGAGTCGTGTTTGAAATGCCGTACATATACAAAGGAGACTCCTTCTTTGTGTTGAGTGAATTTGTATATGTGGCGGGTCTGGCGCGCACCGGTGGTGAGGTTAATTTCAAAAAAAAAAAAAGATACACATATTTTCGCTCATTTAGAACCTCTGGGGCGTGACAGATTTATATGGTAAGGCCGCAGTTAGTGTAGTTTGGGTGATTGGTTATCGAGAGGTAGTAGATGCATCATTTTTCATCTATATCACCACTTGAGCATCTAGATAGAGGCATAGTAGCTGTAGAGTTATTTTCCAGTCTTTTTCCTTATAGTACCGTATGTCATGCCCCGCGGTCGAAACTGCAACCCGGGCTCGCCAACAGATCCGCCATCTACACAGGACTCCCCGCACAGACGAAGCGACTAACCTGCAAGTAAGATCTATAGCTAAACAAATATCAGAGCTGAAATGAAACTAAAGCTACAGAAAACATAACTGAACATCTGATTCTACATAAATCCAAAAGTCCAAAATACATAGTTCTCTCACTATGAAAATAAATACAATCTTAGATTGTCCAGTACAAAAGTGACAACTCAAAAATACAGGGTACCTCTACCTCTGACTCTCAGACAGACTCGGGTAAGAAACTAGTTGGCCACGCCCTTACCTCGATCTGCTGCCTCCGCACGAGCTGAAGCCGGAACAGCCGCCTCAGGAAAACCTGTCATCACAACGGGTTTGAGAACTACTGCAAAAGGTAGTTCTCAGTGGGCACCGTCACCAATATCCACGGTATGCCCACTAAGTCTACTGGAGGCAAAACAAATAGGTATGCAGATAGATAATATGAAAGCTGGAATAAAACTACAGCTAATATGCCTCAAGTATCATGCTCAAAGGAAAAACTCAACTAAGAACATGCTATGCATCCACTCGCTCACATAACCCAATCTCAATGACTGCCACATCGGGTCCAGTCAAGCCTGCGCCCCCTAGTGTATCAACCAAGGCATCCCATCGGACTATCTCAGTATCACGCAAAGCGACCTCTAGTGTATCAACTAGGCGCATCATCATCATCATCATTTTCGCATCCGGAGTGTATCTCGAGGGGAGAGACCCCACCGAGCTCAAGCGTGTCTCATCTGGCATAAAAAGCGGCATCTGCAGGCTACAATCCACGATCAAACAGATCGGAAACTCGAATGCCAACATCCCACACTCATGTCTAGGTCGGAGAACACTCCACGACTCAATCTGATATGCCCCCCAAAACCCCAAGACACTAGCAACACATCCTCTAGGTCAAATAAAATCCACTCGGCCCCCAGGCACAAGGACATATGCACCCTGAACCCATGCCACCCCTCTGGCGATCTCAAAATTTAAAAACCATTCTTAAAATGTCGATTTTCATTAAAACGGGTTTTTTTTTTTATTTTTAAAACAGTCCAGGTGCAAGTATGATGCCAACTACCCATGAAATCTAGTGTCATGCAGTACCAGGAGTATACTAAAAATAATCTGGCGTTCCGATAAATTTTCTGTAATTTTCTAGGCAACTATCAGATTTATCAACTATAAAAATAGACATACTAGACATGATCAACATGCATACAGAAGCATTAGAGGGCATTCCATACAGTTTGGAAGAGTTTACAACCCACCTAGAATGCTTTCCGTAGGCAAAACCGAAGTCGGGGAAGCGCCGAACCCACAATCAGTCGAAACTGCCGAAACTTCACCCCGCGCGCGCGCACTCTGTCGAGTGTCTCGGAAAATCCCCCGAAGCTCACAGCAGCCTCACAAGTCCCACAGCAAGATCCCTGCGTGCTTCGGCCCACTCCGCTGCCAGCCCACAGCACGCACGCACGCATGCACCCTCGTCGGCTCCGCGCAGTGCAACTCCGAAAACTCGCAGCCACGAAGCACAAGCTGCTCCTCATGGCGAAGGAAAAAAAAAAGGGAAGGAAAGCAGCAAAATCCAAGCTCAAAATCCCACTCAAAATCCAAAGAAGAACCCAAAAATCCAAAGTTTGGAGAAGCATCAAACTCACCTTGGATGCTGCCAGCCGCACGCCCGCTCCGCTCGATCACCTCACAGCAGGACAACTCAAAATCCACAAGATCTCCCCTCTCTTCTCTTCTCTTCCTCTGGTTGAAATGGAAAAGAAGGGTGGTGGCTGGGCTATTTAATGAAGGTGGCGAGATGTGTGGTCGGTGTAGGGGGGTAGCTGGGAGGTGGAAAGACGTAAAAGCCCTCACTCAAACCAAGAAATCACCAAAACCCCGAAATCTAAAGGCTAGGGTACCGGTACCCCCCTTACAGTACCGGTACCCACCACCCGGTTTCGGAACACAAGGCCCGGTTCTAGAACTAAACCTTCAGTTCCAGAACCCAGTACCCAGTTCCGAAACTCCAAGCCTCCTAGGCCAAACCGCAGGCTGAAGCTCCTGTTGTCGACGCCGCCAACTCACTTTTCAGCCCGAAGGCTCCTACATCGATCCGAAACCTCCCGAACTCCACTGTAATCATAAAATACACATGTCCCAAGTGGTATCCACCCACCATGCACAACTGCGGAGTCGGTGCTCTACACCTAACCCCGGCACTCTACATCCTCCCCACATTAAAAGGGTTTCGTCGTCGAAACCAAATAGAATCCAAATATCAGGAGGGTGTCTCAAATAAATTGGGGCAGGAAATCCTCAACTCATCCTCAGGCTCCCAGGTGGCCTCTCGCTCATCATGATGGCTCCACAGGACCTTCACAAAAGGTATGACCTGATTGCGCAATTCTTTTGTCTCCCGGGTAAGAATTCGCATCGGTCGCTCCTGATAGCTCAAATCCTCGTCCAACTCCAAGGAAGTGAAGTCCAAAACATGCGAGGGATCAAAAACATACTTCCTCAGGACGGATACGTGAAATACATCATGGGTGCCTGCCAAATGTGGCGGTAGTGCAACTCGGTAAGCAACTGGTCTAATGCGCTCTAGCACCTCAAACGGACCAATGAACCGCGGACTGAGCTTTCCGCGCACTCCAAAACGGCGTATCCCTCGAGATGGCGAGACTTTCAGAAAAACATGATCTCCAACTTGAAACTCTAAGTCCCGCCGCCTCCTATCGGCATAACTCCTCTGCCGGCTCTGGGCTGTGATGACCCGGATCTCCGCAGAGCTTTTGCTGGGTGATCGGCGACTTCTGGAGGCTTATTCGATGAGATGGAGGTGCTTGTGCGCAAATCGGACCTCAGGATTGGACCTAGCGCAAAATTTGGATTAAGAATACCTTTACGGATTCCTTTGACAAATTTTAGAAGCGGAATTTGGCAAAACGGACATCGGATTTTGACTCAGCGCGCGAGAACGATGGAAATGGACTATTTACTTGTATTTTTCGGAGCCCGGATGCCAAAACACGGATTTTGAGGCGAGATGTCACTATTCCGGCAGCCGGGGCAGTGCCGGCGGTGACGGGCAGCGGCGGAGCACGGCGGTGCGGGCGCGGGCAGCAGCACATGCGGCCGTTCCACGGGACCTGGCGTGCACCGGGACCAGCGGGCGTTCGGCGGGACACGTGGCGCACGTTGATTGGTTGGTCAACGCACGCGGGACAGCGCGCCGGGCGCGGCGCATGGTGGACCCGCCAGGCCACTTGTCGCTCGCCCATTGGCGGGCGCAGCGACCCGGGTGGCCTGGCGCGGACCGCGGCGCGTGCACCCCGCCGTGGAATGCGTCGCCACGCGGCTCGCCGCGATTGGCGGGCGCACGTGCATCGGGCCCGTGGGGCGCTGAGCGGGTGACATGGCGCACTAAGGGAGATTTGGGCGCGCATAGTGTTGGGCCGGGCCGGATTCGGGCGCTCGAATCCTGCGCCCGAATCCGGATCCTCTTGTGTGTGGACTTTGGGTTGTAAATAGCCCCTTTTTGCTGTTCTTTGGGCCTTTTCCCGAGCTCCTCTTGGGTTGAGGCCTTAATCAATGTTGTTCCTCACCTTGTCCTCTACTTCTTGATGGATTCCCAGAATTTTTGGAGGCTGCAGCATCGACGTTTTCTATGACGCGGCGCACTTCGACGCTCTTTCGTTTGTGGCTTCTACCGTCGCATTTCAGTGCGCGAGGCCTCCTGGATCACCCCGATAGAGTTTTGAGCTGATTTTTGTGGCAGCGCATTCACGAGAGGGTCGCCTTCGATTTCCGTGTTGATCACTTCACTCCGTTTCGAGTTTTTGGTGGTGTTCCCGAGGTACCTTTTGACCCCTTGAACTGCTGTGATGTTTGGGACAGCGGTGGAGTATTGTTGGGATTTCTCGGCCTATGGGCATCGGATCGGGGTATATGAGGACTCGATCGGCATCTAAGCTTCGAGAGGAACGTGACCATATTTTTATCAGGTTTTTTTGAGGTCGTTTTGAAGGTGATATTTTAGCTTCTTCGTGACTTATTTCCGTAGATTTGCGAGTTGTGGATTGATTGACTTTCCGCGGTGTTCTATTTATATCTTGGCCTACAGGTGTCGGAACGAGGAGTATAAATACTCAATTTGCATGTACTCGTCGTGAGGATCACAACCGTGATTTTTTTGGATTTTTTTGTGGACTGTACGTAGGTGAAATATCCCCTTCTCTGTGTTGTTTTGGCAAAACAACAAATGTTGTTTGGGGTGTGTTTCTGGTGTTGATTGATTGTTGGCTGCGATGTTGTTTGAGTAGAGGCTTGTGCGACCGAGTACCGAGGGTGCGGTTTCGGCGGATTTTGTTAGCGTGTGGCCACGCACTTCACCGACTTCGGCTTTACCTGCGGAAAGCGATTCAGGTGGGTTACTTCGTCTCCAGAACCGGTGGACGGTTCTCTAACTCTATTTGTTAGTATGCATGCATGGTTTAAGGTACAATTTTAATGATTGTGATTTAAGCATGAGAAATAGTTTGAATGATGGGATTGAGGCTTAATTGATAAATTGTACATGATATGTGGATTTGAGCGTTGCATGATTTATTTACCCTTATACATGAGGGAGAGTTACAAGATAAAGATGGTTATCCTATACTAGTGGAAAAGCATGCTAGATGATGATGTTCACTTACTTGTTGGAAAATATGGTTGATGCATGTCTACTCTATATTGTTTAAGCTTGTGAGCATGTATGACTAGAGTATACTATTTTTTATTGGAAGCAAGCATGTTATGAATTGTCAATGTTGTTGGTTCAGTTTTATGCTTAACATGGTTAGAGGATTATATATTGATTATTGGAACTTGACCTAGCACCCCGTCATATGAAGCATGTTTAACCAGACTAGTAGAGAACCTTCACTTGGGCTAGGTTCTTTTATGCTTTAGACATCCCACACTTTGCATCTTTTCTTGGATATAGATTTTCCTCGCCCGGGTAGTGGGCCGAGTGGTCAGGTTACTGTGGGACATTGTTGCACCCGTGCCTGGGGGCTGAGTGGAGTCTGGTAGCTGAGTTTAGACCTGTGCTAGTGTTGTTGGGAGCCGTTTGGGTAGACGGTGGTCCCGGGCCGTCGAGTATCTTCCGATCAGTGTTGTTGGGAACCGTTGGGGTTGACGGTGGTCCCGGGTCGTTGAGTGTCGTCCGACCAATTTTGTTAGCCCTGAGTTGTGGGTCGATCCCGGCTGTGGAGTATCTCCAGCCTGTGTGTTTAGCATGGCGAATTGGGTGTTTCGTTTTGGGAGCCGTTTGAGTCAACGGTGGTCCCGGCTGTGGAGTATCTCCAGCCAGTGGGTTTAGTGCCACGAGTTGGTTGAGTTCGTTAGTGCCTCGAGATTCGTGAGAGCTGGTTAGCTGGGTCGTTGAGAGTGTTCCGACCGTCGTGCGAGGTATTTGAGGATCTTGAGTCCTTCCGTTCTAAGAGTGAGCGTGGATTTTGACTATAGCCTGCATGAGCCACTTTGAGCTCGACAGAGATGCGCGGATACCTTTTTCCTCGGTGGGGTCGCGCCCCTCGAGTGCCCCGTCCGGAGTGGGCCTGTTACTTTCGTATCGCGACTTGTCGACGCAGTCCCTCTGGCTGGGCCAGTTTTGGCAGTCACGGACGCCCTACATAAGTCCCGTCCTCTTGTGGATGTGTGGCAGTAGGTAGGCGCAGGCTTGACTGGACCCTATGAGGCAGTCAGTTCGATTGGGTCGATTGAGCACCTTGGGTGCGAGTAGTTGCATATCTTTTCATCTGTATCACCCATTGAGCATTTAGATAGAGGTATGATAGCTGTAGAGTATCTCCAGCTTTTCTTGTTCAATTTTTCTGCATTGTTATCTTATGCCTCTAGTAGACTTAGTGGGCAAACCGTCGTGCTTGGTGGCGGTACCCACTGAGAACTACGTGTTGATGTAGTCCTCACACCCGTTGGGGGTTCTCCCCCTTATTTTTTTTCCTCTCCTTTGTTTTGCAGAGTCATCTTTGGGATATGCTGATTCTGCTGTTGCTGTTCGAGGCGAGGGAGTCGCGAGCTAGATCCCTTCCTGTCTTTGGAGAGTAGCTGTTCCCCCACCTCGGAGATTTGTAGTACAGTCAGTAGATTAGTTTTATTTCTGCTTTTGAGAGATTATTGTAGTGAGGATATGACTTGTACTGAGAGCCTGTACACTAGTGTATTGTATTTCAGTTTTACTCCCTGTTGAGTTCTTGGATTTTTTTATCAGAGGAATTATATGATTCATTCTTTGGAGATGGATATTGTACCTTTATTTCAAGTTGTAAAGTGGTTGGATTTTAGTTTTACAGCAGTTTTCTTTATAGCTCTGATATCTGTTTAGCTGTAGTACATTTTCTTACAGGTTGGACGCTTCGCCTATGCGGGGTTTTCGTATAGGTGGCGGATCTGTTGTCGAGCCCGGGTCGCAGTTTCAACCCCGTGGCGTGACAGATTAGAGTGGTATCAGAGCCTAGGATGTAGGTCATTGTGGACTTTAGAGACCCTAGGCTTGTGGTTGGACCCTAGGATGACTTCGTGAGAGTCGTGATTTTTAGCGAGAGTCCTGATTAAGTTTTATACCTCTCCCAGGGGATGGGATGAGTGATTGGCATGTTTATTCTCCTAAGTGATTATGTTGGTTGCAGACAACATAATGCTGTGGAATGGGTGACATGCCCTAGACTTTTGCTAGATTGGGTCGAGTGTTTGTTGTGAGCTGTGTTGCAGTTTTGTCGTGGTGAGCGATGTCGCCCCGACGTTGGGTTTTGACCCGTGTGCACCCAGTTGCGTAGTGGAGCCCGAGCAGGTAGATTTGGGTCGGATACCCGGATTGAAGTCAGAGAGCTCCGGACCCAGATGATAGGATTGTCAGAGTTATATCAGCGGCGGAGTGGGCTGCTGGTTTGGGTGACACAGTTGTCGGAGCAGCAGGCATGTCACGCCCCGGGGTCGAAATCCGCCATCTGTATGGAAACTGCCGCACAAACGAAGCGTCTACCCTGCAAGTCAGATCTATAGCTGAACATGTATCAGAGCTGAAAACCAAACCTCAATATATAGCTACAGAAATTCACTGAACATATGATATAAATAAAAGCCTCACCAATCTCTCAGACTGTCCAGTACAAAAGTAGAAACATAAAATACAGGGTACATCTACCTCTGACTCTCATAACTGGTAAGGAACTACTCGGCCACGTCCTTACCTCGATCAGCTGTCTCCGCGTGAACCAAGCCGGAACAGCTACCTCAGGAACCTGTCACCGCAGCGGGTGTGAGATCTACTGCAGAAGGTAGATCCCAGTGGGTACCGTGTGGTAACCTGAATCTCTGCAGGGCTACTACAGTATGACCAGTAGCTTTTGGAGGCTTACGTGGTGTGTCCGTGGAGTTTGTGCACAATTTGGACACAAGTGATGGACTTCGGGCTTAAAATGGATCACGAGAGTGATCGGGGGACCCCGTCGAATGTTTAGAAGTGGTTTCGTGCGCAATGGATATTAAAATTGGGCTCAGCGCAAAGTTTGGACAAAAGAACACCTTTCCGGATGCCTTCGGTAATTTTTGGAGTTGGAATTTGGCAAATCGGACAGCGGATTTGGATTCAGCAGCGAAAATGATGAAAATGGACTACTTACTTGTATTTTTCGGAGCCCAGATGACCCGACAGGGATTTTGAGGCAAAGGTACTGTTACGGCACGGCGGGCGGCGGCGGGCGGGGCCGGAGCGCGGCGGCGCGGAGGCAGGCGCGGCGGCGGGCAGGTGCGGGCAGCGCGCAGTGCGCGGGCAGGCGTGCGGGCAGGCGCGCGGGCGCGCGGGCAGGTGCGCGGTCCACGGGCCGGCGTGCACTGGAGGGCAGGACACGTGGCAGCTCGTGATTTGTTGGTGTTGCAGGCGCAGTCCACGGGGAAAATGAGCGGGTGTACGGTGGACCGGAGGGTGGACACGTGGCGGCCACTGGTTGGCTGGTCCACATGCACGCGGTCCACGGAGCGGGGGTGGCTGCCACAGGGCGCGTGCCTGGCTGGGGGCGCAGGCGGCGCTGGCAGCGAGCGCACGTGGGCGTGGCAGCGATCGTTGACGAGTGTGTTCCACGTGTCGACGCCTCAGTGCGCCACGTGTCGTGCAGCGGATGGCCCCGCACGGCTGTCCGCTGTTCGGGAGAGACATGGCGGGCTCTGGGCTGTTCAGGCGTGAACGGTGTTGGGCCAGGGCCAACACTGTAGCAGCCCGATACTTTCGGGCGCCCGGATTTGGGGCCCAAAAGCCCAATTTCAGGATTTTTCTCGTTTGGGCCTATTTAAAGCCTCTTCCTCTCCGCATTTGGGCCATTTCCCGAGCCCTCTTGCCTTTGCACCCTTCACCAAAGTTGTTTCTCTCCTCGCTGTGCATCTTTTGGAGGAAGATCGGAATTTTTGGAGAGCGCGGTGTCGACGACTTCGGCATCGTAGCGCAGAGCGACGTTCTTTCATCGAAGGCCCATTATCGTCGCATTTTGGTCTGAGAGGTCCACAGAGCTACCCCAATAGTTCTTTTGGACGATTTTCATGGCGTTGGATTCACGAGAGGTAGATCTATGATTCTTGTATTGTCTACTTTTCTCAGATTTGAGCTTTGATTGGGGTTCCGAGTACATTTTTAACCCCCTTTGCCGCTGATGGAATTTCTGGACAGCGACACCTTGCCGGATTTTTATCTCCGCGCTCAGGCATCGGATGGAGACGTGCCAATACACTTTTTGCATCTACGCATCGTAAGGATTACCTTCGTATTTTTCTGGGAATTGCTTGAAGGTATACTTTTCCCGTTCTTCTGTGCAATGTGATACAGTTGCGTATGTCGTGGAGTTTCACGCTCATCGCGTTGTGGAATTTGTAACTCGGCCTCCGAGGCTCGAATTTTGACATGCAGGTACTCGTTTCGAAGGTCTCGACGAGACGATCGCGACAGTATTTATGTTGGATTTTTCTGAGTTCTTGCTATAGGTGAAAAATCAGCATCTTTGGGACTGTTCCAACAGACTTGTATGTTCTTGGATATTTTGGAATAAAAGTGTAACCTTGGATCTTATTGTTGTACCCAGGAAGGTTCGCAAGTGTTTCTGAACCTGTTGGAACTGGAGATAATGGTTTCCGGGTAATTTCAGCTGTTTGGAGCCGAGGCTTGTGCGGCATGTATCGAGGATGCGGGTTCAGTGGATTATGTTAGCAGGTGGCCACGCTCTACACCGACTTCAGCTTTGCCTGCGGAAAGCATTTCAGGTGGGTGCTCTGTTTCCAGAACCGGTGGACAGTTCTCTAATTCTGTATGTTAGGATGCATGCATGTTTAGGGTACATGGTTTATGTTTGAAATGTAGGTAAGCTTGATAATGATAATTGTATACATGATTGCAAGAATAATATTTATGAGGTATACTAAGGACTTGCATGATTTGGATATCTATGTCGATGATCAGTGTAAGCTTACCTAGGATAATATTACCCTATGTGATTATGTAACATGCCATGTTAGCACATAGCCTTTTATGTGGTTGGTTTATGCGATGGGGCAGGATTATATAGCTATGTGCGGATTTTTACTCTGAGGAGTTATTATGATCGAGGATTATGGACAGGTATAGGCATTGATGATTTTGGCATGTGGTTTACTTTCTTATATTCTTCTTGAGAACAAATGCATGCTTGTATGGACATATAGTTAGGCCACCTTCTATCGCTACACTACTTATTGGAACTTAACTTAGGAGAAACCATGTTATCCTTTTCTCCTTCTTTGTTAGTCAGGTGGTCTGTGTTGCTCAGGTGCGAGCAGGGGTCTGGGGTAGTGTAGCCGGGACATTGGTGTCAGGGACAGGTTGTGTTGGATTGAGGTTGGCAGGGTTTTGTGGTGACCGCAGACTTTGGGCGGTTGACCGGAGGTCGGCTATAGGATTTGGTTATAGACGGCAGGGTATTGCGGCAACCGCGGATATTGGGCGGTTGACCGGATGTTTACTTTTACAATCAGATTGGGTATCAGTTTTCTCTAGTGGACGGAGATTCCCACTATTTGAGTACTTTTGCATCTGATTGAGGACCGAGGCTTTCTTTAGTGGTTGAGCTTTCCCACTTTGATCAAAGTCATGATCCAGTCCTGCTGATTTATACTTATATTACTGGTTACTGAGATACTTTACTCATGTGGGTCGCTCCCCTCGAGTGCCACTCCGGAGTGTTATACATATTTTGAGTCCTTGAGACTCCTTTTCATCGGTGTTATGCGTCGGCCAGCATACCCGATACAGGCAGGCACAGCAGGCAGTACCAGTTTTACTGGTGGCATTAGATTGGGTTTATTACAGACAGTTGCTTTATTGTTGCACTCATGTCAAGGGGACCGAGTGGAGTCTAGTAGCTGTGTTTAGACCAGTGCTAGTGTTGTTGGGGACCGTTTGGGGGTTGACGGTGGTCCCGAGGTCGTTGTGAGTTAGTCGACTGTTGTTTGAGAGGTTTGGTGATCTTGAGGCTATCCGTTCTGAGTGAGAGAGCGTGGATTTTGACTAAAGCGTGCATGAGCCACTACTCGATAGCGAGTTAGTCCGTTTGGACGCCCTAAATAATTCCTGCCCGTCAGCAGGAGGTGGTTGTAGGTGGCCGCAGGTTTGACTGGACTAGAAGTGGCAGTCAGCTCGATTGGGTCGATTGGGCACTTCATGTGCTAGTGGTTGCATACCATTCTTTGGTTCTCCCCTTTTGAGCATTTAGATAGAGGCATAGTAGCTGTTGAGAGTCTCCAGCATTCTTAATTTAGTCTTTACTGCTTTGGTTATCTTACGCCTCTAATGGAACTAGTGGGCAGATCGTCGGGACAGGTGGCGGTACTGTGACACCCTCGAAATTTGGATTAGTCCTATATATAAATGATATAATAGGACTAAATCTCTTAACCCGGCTATAGCATTTTGGATGGTTGCAAGATCCAAGAGGTTATGAGAGTTAAGCGTGCTAGAGCTAGAGTAGTTTCAGGATGGGTGACCCCCTGGGAAGTGGGGCGTCACAGATGGTATCAGAGACATTCACCAACCGGAAATGTGAGATGAGTCTCGGCTGACCCAGGGTTATATAGCGGGTAGAGCGAGCCTCCCCGGCTAATGACCGTTGTGGGTAGAGTGCAGCTCCCCATGAGGTCGGCTAAGACTAGCAAGACGAGTCTCACATCGCCTGGTGCTTGTGAGTGTGCTTGAGCCTGACGTGGACGTCAAGGCTTAAAGGGGTGAAGAATGTGACACCCTCGAAATTTGGATTAGTCCTATATATAAATGATATAATAGGACTAAATCTCTTAACCCGGCTATAGCATTTTGGATGGTAGCAAGATCCAAGAGGTTATGAGAGTTAAGCATGCTAGAGCTAGAGTAGTTCTAGGATGGGTGACCCCCTAGGAAGTGGGGCGTCACAGGTACCCACTGAGGACTCCCTTTTTAGGTGTAGTTCTCACACCCGTTGTGGTTTTCCCCCTCCCCTTCTTTTCTCTCCTTTGTTTTGCAGAGTATTAGCGGGTGTTGCTGATTCTGCGGTTGTTGATCGAGGCGAGGGAGTCGCGTGCTAGATCCCTACCCGTCGTTGGAGAGTAGCGGTACCCCTTCTGAGGAGATCTTCAGTAGATTAGCTATTTTATTTTCCTCTTTCGAGAGACTGATGTAGTGAGGATATGATATGTATTGAGAGCCTGTACACTGATGTATTTATTGGAGATACCTCCCTGTTGAGTTCTGAGCCTTATATATGAGGATATTGTATGATTATCATTTTTGGGAGATGGACATTGTTGTACTATTTTCCAGTTGTACAGTGATTGATTTTGGTTTACGGCAGATTTTTATTTATTGTCTGATATCTGTCTAGCTGTAGTACTTTTCTTGTAGGTAGGACGCTTCGCCTATGCGGGTTTGGCATAGGTGGCGGATCTGTTGGCGAGCCCGGGTCACAGTTTCGACCCCGGGGTGTGACAGATTAGGTTGGTATCAGAGCCTAGGTTGTAGGTCATGGTGGATTTAGAAACCCTAGGCTTATGGTTTGACCCTTGGTTGACTTCGTGAGAGTCGTGATTTATAGCGAGAGTCCTGATTGAGTTTTATACCTCTCCCAAGTGACGGGATGAGTGATTAGCATGTTTATTCTCCTAAGTGATTATGTTGGCTGCAGACAACATAGTGCAGTGGAATGGGTGACAAGCTTTAGACTTTCGCTAGATTGGGTCGAGCGCTGTTGTGTGTTGTTTTGCCGTTTCGTCGTGGCAAGCGGTGTCTCCCCAATGCTGGGTTTTGACCTGTGTGCATCCTGTCGTAGCAGTTGAGCTTGAGCGGTTGGTTTGGGCCGGATACCCGGATTGAGGTCAGTGAGTTTCGGACCCAGATGACAGGATCGTTAGAGGCATATCAGCGGTAGAGTTAGCAGCTGGTCTGGGTGACACAGTTGTCGGAGCACTGAGTAGCCCCATCTGTGCCAATGTTTAATGTCGTGGCACCGAGGCAGGGTGGATAGTTGACAGCTGGTGAGCTGAGGGGACATGATCGATCTATTGAGCCAGATTTGGCAGATGAACCACCCCGACTTGTAAGATTGAGTTGGAGCCTTTGGAGGCAGAGTCGTGGTTGGTAGTGATGGAGTGATCAAGTGAGAGCCTCACTGTGCTAGGGAGTTAATGCAGTTGTTGAACTGCGCGCTCCAGGTTTCAAGGGACGAGTCGCATAGGATATGTGAGACTGGGAGTGGATTGCGCCAGGATACCTTTCAGTTTATTCAGTCCCTCCATTACAGGTTTTGACGCCTCGTTGCAGTAGGCATTGGGTATGGAGCGCGGCGCTGCAGTTCCTTTGGATAGGGATTTGCTGCCAGAGGCGAGTTCTGGATATTGGCGCTTGGCGCCGGGTGATGGAGGACAGATCGGCCGGCAGAGGCATTTCTAATTTCTTTTTCCCAAGATAACGGATTCCCGAGATGCCAGAGATTGGGTGGACCCCGATGGCAGTATCAGCGTCTTTATCAGAGTGGCGCAGCGGTAGCGTGGATTTGTTTTCTGCGGAGGACCCTATTCGTCGCCTCAATGTGAGCAAAGACAGAGGTCGTGCTCCCTTGTGGATAGTCTTGATTTTCAGGCAGATTGAGCGACGACCACCTGCATCGAGCGGATGAATCTGTGCCGCCCGGTTGGAGGGCGCCACGGTAGTGGATCGAGTGTCGCAGGTGGGATTTCATCACATCAGTCGGAGTTAGAGCAGGTTGAATTCTTGCATGGACTAGAGGTAGAGTCGTTGCCACATGCACTTGAGGTACAGTGTCACGCCCCGGGGTCGAAACTGCGACCCGGGCTCGCCAACAGATCCGCCATCTGTACGGAAACTGCCGTACAGACGAAGCGTCTACCCTGCAAAAGATCTAAAGCAACACATGTATCAGAGCTGAAAGCAAAACTTGTAGCTATAGAATAAAACTGAACCTCTGGAATAGCAAAATCACCACTAATACACAAAACCTCAAATACATAAACCCACAAGAATAATACAAGTACTATCCTCAGAAGTCTCTCAGAAAGTCCAATACAAAAGTGGAAACAAAAAAAAAAATACACCGGGTACATCTACCTCAGACTCTCAATGCTGGTAAGGAACTAATCGGCCGCGTCCTCACCTCGACCTGCTGTCTCCGCGCGAACCAAGCCGGAACAGCTGCCTCAACCTGTCACCGCAGCGGGTGTGAGATCTACTGCAGAAGGCAGATCTCAGTGGGTACCGTCCCAATATCCACGGTATGCCCACTAAGTCTACTGGAGGCAAAATAGATAGGTATGCATATAGATAGGCAGATAGATAAATAATGGTAAGCTACAGCTAGCAAGTCACAATCATAAGGCTCAAAAGGAAACTCTACCAATAACACGATATGCATACACTCTCTACTGCTAAGATGCCTCGGTATCAATGCTCAAAGGAAAGAAACCATCTATGAACATAATATGGAACCACCTGCTCATATCACCCAATCCCAAGGACTGCCAAATCTGGCCCAGTCCAGCCTGCGCCCGTCGTCTAGGAACGCACCTGCCCACTACCACGCATCCACAAGAGGACGGGATTTACGTGGGGCATCCTAAACTGACTATCACAATCTCACGCAAAGTGACCCCATGGTAACTCGGCCAGGGGTATCAAGCGACCTCTAGTATATCAACTAGGCGCATCATCATCTCATCATCAACACGCACCCGGGGCGTAACTCGAGGGGAGTGACCCCAGCGAGCTCAAGTATCACCTCGGTCTCAATAAGCGGCACATGCAGGCTTTGGTCCACGATCAAACAGATCGGCAACTCGATGCACAAGGCACAACTCAGTCGGAAAAGACTCCTCGACTCGAACAGGAACAGCCCAAATCCTCACATGATCTGTCGGAGAACCCTCGACGACACAATCTGATAATGCACAACTCGTGGCTAAGTCGGGAAACCTCCACGACTCGATCTGCCAGAACCCCAAACTCTCAAGCTAAGTCGGAGATCCACCTCAACGACTAAAACGGAAAACACAACCTAGAGCAATCACCCAATCCCCACAAGGAAACTCATCCCACATGACACTAGAACTCGACACAAATGTTCTAAAAAATCCACTCGGCCCCCCGACACGAGTATACAAGCACCCTGAACCTATGCCATACCCTTGGCATCTCATAATTTAAAAACCATCTTTGAAAACATTGATTTTCCTTAAAACGGGTTTCTTGATTTTTAAAACGGTTCAGGTGCAATCATTGTAGAGTACCGGAGTTTCGGGCAGTGTGCCGACTCCACGGGGCAGCCTGGTATTGTGGAAATACCTTCAGCAGGTTCTAATTTCGTTTACAGGATGGTTCGGGTGGTCCCGGAGCAACGCGGAAGCTTTTTTGTAGAAAAGTGAGTTGGCGTCGGATTGAGAGCTTGCGGGTCGAGCATTGGTTTCATGGATGGGTTTGATGTGAGTTGATCCCTTGGGACATGTGTATTATGAGTTTACAGAGGTGTTCGGTTGGTTTTGGGGTGATGCGGAGGTCCCGAGGCGAGAAAGTGAGTTGACGGGGCATTTCGGAGATTTTCTGGCTAGTTCTGGAGCTTTTGGGTGGCTTGGTTCCGGAACCAGCCATTTGGTTCCGGAACCAGGGCCCGTGTACCGGTACCAAGTGGGTGGTACCGGTACACAAGCACAGAAAGTGCCCAGTTAGCTCGGTTTGGTGCACTGTAGCTTGAGGTATGGGCTTCTTCTGTTCCAACCACTCCATCGTTGATTTTTATACCCCGGCACATGCTCCCTCTCCACCCATCATTTCTTATCCCCTCCACCTTTTTCTTGCTGCCAGAGAAGAGAAAGAAGAGGAGGAAGTAGAGGGAGAAGAGAAGGTCTGTGAGCTTCGTGCTTGGTGGAGTTGACCCGGTCAACGTGCGCGCACGAGAGCACAATTGAGGTAAATTGATCATCGGAAATTATGGATTTGGATTTGTTTGTGCTCCTCTTGGGTTTTATTGATGGAAATGAATGGTAATTTGAGCTAATTTCCATCCTTGCTCCATTCTTGTGCTCTCGGGTTGAGGCAACAGGCTGGGATTACTGCGCAAATCCGCGGCACTGTGCAATGCTCGTATTCGTGTATTGGGTGATCGGTTTGTGCTGAAATTTTTGTGGTGGCCTAGCTGGGTGCTGTGGAGGTTGACTGGAGCTTCATGGATTTTTTCGAGACGCGCAACGGCGCGCGTGCGCGCGAGAGGCGCAGTTCAGTTTTTCGTCAGATTTCGCCCGTTTCTTCACCGATTTCGGCGCGGCCTTCGGAAAGCATTTGAGGTGGGTTGGAATTTCTTCAAGATGTATGGAATGCCCTTTAAAGCTATTGAATGCATGTTGATCATGTTTAGCTTAATTATTTGCATAGCTGGTAAATCTGATAGTTGCCTAGAAAATTGTAGGAATACAATTGCAAGCCCCAGATATTTTTAGCATGATCTAGAAGTGATTTGACACTAGACTGCATGTTTAGTTGGCTTTATATTGGCATCTGAACCGTTTTAAAAATCGTCGGACCTGTTTTAATGAAAACTGGGTTTTGAAAAGAGTTTTAAAATATTGAGATCTTCCCGAGGGGTTGAGTAGGTTCAGAATGCATGTGTTCTCGTGCCAGAGGGCCGAGTGGATTTTTAGAGCATTATGAGATGACTTTCTAGTGTCATGAGAGAGTTTTGAGATACTTGAGTTCGAGGGGTATTGAGGATGTATTCCCTGATTGGGTTACTCTAGATCATGGGTCGTGTTCTGATTTAGTGGTGGAGATGGTTCTCCCACTTAGCCTTGAGAGTTTTGGGGGCTCTGGCAGATCGAGTCGTGGAGGTTTCCCGACTCAGCCACGGGGCGTGCATTATTAGATTGAGTCGTTGAGGGTTCTCCGACATAGCTGTGAGAGTGTTGGGCTTTCCTGTTCGAGTCGTGGAGTCTTTCTACGACTGCGTATGCTTGTTGAGCATTGAGATCCGATCTGTTTGATCGTGTATTTTAGCCTTGAGTCGTTGAGGGTTCTCCGACATAGCTGTGAGAGTGTTTGGGCTTTTCTGTTCGAGTCGTGGAGTCTTCCTCCGACTGAGTTATGCTAGTTGAGCATTGAGATCCGATCTGTTTGATCGTGGATTATAGCCTGCTGAGCCTGGCTTTTTATGCCAGTTATGAGATACTTGTGATACTTGAGTTCGGTGGGGTCGCTCCCCTCGAGCTACGCCCCGGGTGCGATGATGATACCGAGCCTGACGAGGCTGCGATGTGATTACTGAGATGGTCCTAGAGGGACACCCTACGTAAGTCCGTTCCTCCGGGATGTGCGGCAGTGGATGCCTACGTAAGTCCGTTCCTACGGGATGCGCGGCAGTAGATGAGCGCAGGCTTGTTTGACTGGTCCAAAGAGGGACAGTCATTGGGATTGGGTGATATGTGTGAGTGAGTTTCATAGCCTGTTCATAGATGAGTTTTCCTTTGAGCATGATACTTGAGGCGTGTTAGCAGTAGTGGGTGTATGCATATCTTCATCATTTGTAGAGTTTCTTGAGCATGATGATTGAGACATGATAGCTAGTTCCTTTCAGCTTTTATCTATCTATCTATCTGCATACCTATCTGTTGTGCCTCCAGTAGACTTAGTGGGCATACCGTGGATATTGAGACGGTACCCACTGGGAACTACCTTTGCAGTAGTTCTCACACCCGCTGTGGTGACAGGTTCCTGTGGTAGCTGTTCCGGCTTGGTTCGCGCGGAGGCAGCTGATCGAGGTGAGGACGTGGTCGTTTAGTTCCTTACCAGCACTGAGAGTCAGAAGTAGATGTACCTTGGGTATTTTATGACTCCACTTTTGTACTGGACATTCTGAGAGATCAGTGAGGATTTCTTGTACTTTTGTGGCTGAGAGACTTTGTATTGAGATTTTTTTTATTATATCAGATGTTCAGTGGATTTCTGTAGCTACTGGTTCTTTTTCAGCTCTGATACATTATAGCTATAGATCTGACTTGCAGGGTAGACGCTTCGTCTGTACGGCAGTTTCCGTACAGATGGCGGATCTGTTGGCGAGCCCGGGTCGCAGTTTCGACCCCGGGGCGTGACAGATTAGGGTGGTATCAGAGCCTAGGAATATAGGTCGTTGAGGACTTAGTGACCCTAGGCTATTGGTTGGACAGTAGGATGACTGTCGTGAGAGACGTGATTGTAGCGAGAGTCCTGATTGAGTTTGTACCTCCCCCGAGGGATTGGGGCGAGTGATTTTACATGTTTATTCTCTAAAGTGATTATGTTGGCTGCAGACAACATAATACTTTAGAACGGTTAACATGTTATAGACTTTCGCTTGATTGGGTCGAGAGTGTTTGTGGTTTGGTTGGCCGTGACTGTTCTTCTTGTTGGCCCTGTGATGCCGTGCAGCGGCGAGGGCGTGTTTGACCTTGGATGAGGAGCCCGAACAGCGGGGGGCTGAATGGACAGAGCAGAGCGAGGTCTGCGAGTTACGGGCCCAGGTAGCTCAGTTGTTTAGGCGACGCGGCGCCAGGAAGAGAACACGGAGCGCGTGATGCGCATGTTTGAGCAGAGAGTATCATTTGAGGTATCGCCGTAGTACCTCCAGCCGCGACATCGTCGACTTCGGCCCCGTTGGCACTGTGAGTAGTGCGGGAGCAGCGAGAGATTGCTGATTGATAGTCGTGCATCCGCCAGTTCCATCCCCTACAGATTTCAGGGCGGAGTTGGAACCTTGGGAGGCCGGGAACTGGATTGCTGCCATGGAAAAGTTAGCTGAGGACTTGTTCATCCAGGAGAAGCATCAGGTGCCCTTAGTTGCGCACGTTTGGATAGGGACGCCGTGTGTTGGTGGCGTCGAGTCTGTCCCGTTGGACCATCAGGAGAGCGGTTGAGGATTTGGAGCGAGTTTCTATGATTGTTGAGCAGAGTGCCCCATGTCGCCCAGGATGAGGGCGATGTTTTTCATGTGTTTAGTCAGGACATCTTCAGGCAGAGGGTCCCAGAGTGGTGTTCTTGGATTTGCCGCCTGCGACGGCACCCCACTACCCCTTCAGGATGCAGCGGTTCATCCGACTTACCGGTAGGCTGATTGAGCCGAGATGCCGAGGCAGATTGAGCGATGGCCACCAGCATCTAGTGGATGAAATGGTGTAGTTGGTTGGAGGACGCCAGGATAGTGGAGCGCGTCTTACCAGGTGTGGTTTTCTTATGGTCATCGGAGTTAGAGCATGTTGATGCCAACACCGCTGGTGTGTGCGTTACTAGAGCAAAGATAGCTGCGTGTGGGCCGGAGGTGGGACTGTTGGCTTGTGCACGTGAGGATCAGGTTCCAGATCACGTATAGCACATGGATAAGTGTTGCCAGTCCTGCCAGTGCAGATAATACCTTGGATTTGATCCTAGAGTTGTTAGTCCTACATCAGCTCCGAGATGTTGATATAAGGTTGGATAGGGATTGGTTATCCCAATGTTGTGCTATCTTGGATTGTCGAGAGTGGACATGACCCTCCGTGGACCTGGCCAGGAGGAGTGTGGTTATAGAGCATGCTAGAGCACGGCAGAGGTTGAGTCGTGGTCGTGTCGCTTTGCTAGCGACGGTAGAAGAGGTGCCTACGGCGGCACCGGGACTAAAGGAATATCTTTATCGCCGTGTGATTCCGGACAGGAGTTTACCTGATCTGATGTTGAAGCCGCCGTTTAATGAGACTGAGATCGAGTTTGTGATCGACGTGGTTTTGGAAACCGCGTCGACTTCAGCATCATCACTTGGAGTATCACTCGTGAGACAGTGAGAGAGCTGTTAGCGCAGTTGCGAGAGCCGAGGGATCGAGGGGTCTGTGTGACCCAGTACCACGTCGTGGGGATACGACAGTGAGGATCCGAGAGATTGATATTTTGGATGTGTTACCACACCGTTGATACACGGTGGTGATGCCACGCCGTTGATACACGGTGGTGATGCCATGCCGTGGTATACGACAGTGATGCCGCGTTGTGAGTGCACAACGGTGAGAGTGCTGTGACGATTCGAGCACAGTTAGATTTGGATCGTGTTGGGTTGATGCCTTGCGGGACATAGAAGGCTTTGTGGAACCCTACAGCTGAGGGCTGTGCCAGATAGGGTCTGAACCCGATAGAGACATTTTGAGCTTACAGTGAGGTCAAGCGGATTGACTAAGGCCCTGCGGCCTTTTGGATTTGAGGACTTGTGTGTTCCGGCGGTACTTGGACCGGGCTGTAGAACCAGTGTGAGTTTGAGCTCTACAGTGAGTTGCCGTGCCAGTGGTTGGTTAGTTATATACTTGGGATTTATTTCCGAGGTGACATAGAGCACGAGGAGCACTTGAGGATATTGCTGCAACTTCGGGGAGAGAAAAGTTGTTGGTTGCCAAGTTGAGAGAGTTGTGCTTGACTTTGAAAGGTTCTGTGGTTAGGCCAGGTGTTTTCAGCTGCAAGGGTGACAGTGGACCCGACGAAGGGTGTTGCCGTTTGGGTTCGGCTTAGACCCACGATAGTGACAGAGGTCCAGAGTTGTGGATTAAACAGTGCCAGCTTAACTTTGAGGAGTTCAAGCTGTGGATGGTATTAGCATTATTGTGAATAGTTGCTTGAGATAGAGAGAAATTTGAGATATCTATCGATCCTAGAACCTGAGGTACTGGGTTACTCAGAAAGAATTTGATTTGAGGCAATGCCGGTGGATAGAGTTATTAGGGATGTATGTTTGAGCTTACAGTAACATCCCGACCAAGCCAATGTGGTCGCAGCTGCCTTGAATAGGCGAGCGGTGCAGTTTTGGTGTCTGATGGTTACTCAGCAGATGCCGCTGAAAGAGTAATTGAGATTAAGGAGGTGTTCCCTGAGAATGTGACAAAAACTTGTGTTTTGGACTCGTAGCCCACTCCGTTGGACAGGATTGAGAGGGAACTTCTCAGTGAATGCAGCGGGAGTACTGAAGTACAAGGACCGCATCTGTGTGCCCGTGGATTCCGAGATCCGAGAGCTGATTTTGAGAGTTAGGGGCTGAGTGTTGTTCCCGATGTTGGACTTCTTACCCTGTAGAGGGATGTAAGAATGCTTTTGTGAAGCTCTCAGCATTGTGGTTGCTAAGGAGCAACGGAAAAGTTATGCCAATTGGAAGCAGGGAGTTTTGGTGACTTCTGAGAATCACTATCCGCAGAAATGTGTAGATTTGAGTTTTCGCGGGAAGTTGAGTCAGCGAATTGTTGGCATATTCGAGGAGTTAGAGCGCATTGGATCAGTTGCTCACCGATTTGCGCTACCGCCATGAATTGGCAAGTACCCACGAGGACGTTGGTGTATCCGTTTTGAGGGAAGTGTGGATTTGGATTCCTTGCATGATTTGGACTTCGTTTCTTTGGAGTCAGACGAGGACTTGGGATATCAGGAGTGACCGGTGCGAATTCTTGCTCGAGAGACGAGAGAATTGCGCAACCGGATCTTACCTTTGGCAAAGGTCCAGTTGAGCCGTCTTGATGAGACAAAGGCTGCTTAAGAGCCTGAGGATGAGCTGAGAGTTCATATCCCCACTTATTTGAGTCACCCTCCTGAGTTTTGGAGTTTTTGGGTTTCGAGGACGAAACCGTTAAAAGGAGGGGAGAGTGTAGAGTACCGGAGTTTCGGGCAGTGTGCCGACTCCACGGGGCAGCCTGGTATTGTGGAAATACCTTCAGCAGGTTCTAATTTCGTTTACAGGATGGTTCGGGTGGTCCCGGAGCAACGCGGAAGCTTTTTTGTAGAAAAGTGAGTTGGCGTCGGATTGAGAGCTTGCGGGTCGAGCATTGGTTTCATGGATGGGTTTGATGTGAGTTGATCCCTTGGGACATGTGTATTATGAGTTTACAGAGGTGTTCGGTTGGTTTCGGGGTGATGCGGAGGTCCCGAGGCGAGAAAGTGAGTTGACGGGGCATTTCGGAGATTTTCTGGCTAGTTCTGGAGCTTTTGGGTGGCTTGGTTCCGGAACCAGCCATTTGGTTCCGGAACCAGGGCCCGTGTACCGGTACCAAGTGGGTGGTACCGGTACACAAGCACAGAAAGTGCCCAGTTAGCTCGGTTTGGTGCACTGTAGCTTGAGGTATGGGCTTCTTCTGTTCCAACCACTCCATCGTTGATTTTTATACCCCGGCACATGCTCCCTCTCCACCCATCATTTCTTATCCCCTCCACCTTTTTCTTGCTGCCAGAGAAGAGAAAGAAGAGGAGGAAGTAGAGGGAGAAGAGAAGGTCTGTGAGCTTCGTGCTTGGTGGAGTTGACCCGGTCAACGTGCGCGCACGAGAGCACAATTGAGGTAAATTGATCATCGGAAATTATGGATTTGGATTTGTTTGTGCTCCTCTTGGGTTTTATTGATGGAAATGAATGGTAATTTGAGCTAATTTCCATCCTTGCTCCATTCTTGTGCTCTCGGGTTGAGGCAACAGGCTGGGATTACTGCGCAAATCCGCGGCACTGTGCAATGCTCGTATTCGTGTATTGGGTGATCGGTTTGTGCTGAAATTTTTGTGGTGGCCTAGCTGGGTGCTGTGGAGGTTGACTGGAGCTTCGTGGATTTTTTCGAGACGCGCAACGGCGCGCGTGCGCGCGAGAGGCGCAGTTCAGTTTTTCGTCAGATTTCGCCCGTTTCTTCACCGATTTCGGCGCGGCCTTCGGAAAGCATTTGAGGTGGGTTGGAATTTCTTCAAGATGTATGGAATGCCCTTTAAAGCTATTGAATGCATGTTGATCATGTTTAGCTTAATTATTTGCATAGCTGGTAAATCTGATAGTTGCCTAGAAAATTGTAGGAATACAATTGCAAGCCCCAGATATTTTTAGCATGATCTAGAAGTGATTTGACACTAGACTGCATGTTTAGTTGGCTTTATATTGGCATCTGAACCGTTTTAAAAATCGTCGGACCTGTTTTAATGAAAACTGGGTTTTGAAAAGAGTTTTAAAATATTGAGATCTTCCCGAGGGGTTGAGTAGGTTCAGAATGCATGTGTTCTCGTGCCAGAGGGCCGAGTGGATTTTTAGAGCATTATGAGATGACTTTCTAGTGTCATGAGAGAGTTTTGAGATACTTGAGTTCGAGGGGTATTGAGGATGTATTCCCTGATTGGGTTACTCTAGATCATGGGTCGTGTTCTGATTTAGTGGTGGAGATGGTTCTCCCACTTAGCCTTGAGAGTTTTGGGGGCTCTGGCAGATCGAGTCGTGGAGGTTTCCCGACTCAGCCACGGGGCGTGCATTATTAGATTGAGTCGTTGAGGGTTCTCCGACATAGCTGTGAGAGTGTTGGGCTTTCCTGTTCGAGTCGTGGAGTCTTTCTACGACTGCGTATGCTTGTTGAGCATTGAGATCCGATCTGTTTGATCGTGTATTTTAGCCTTGAGTCGTTGAGGGTTCTCCGACATAGCTGTGAGAGTGTTTGGGCTTTTCTGTTCGAGTCGTGGAGTCTTCCTCCGACTGAGTTATGCTAGTTGAGCATTGAGATCCGATCTGTTTGATCGTGGATTATAGCCTGCTGAGCCTGGCTTTTTATGCCAGTTATGAGATACTTGTGATACTTGAGTTCGGTGGGGTCGCTCCCCTCGAGCTACGCCCCGGGTGCGATGATGATACCGAGCCTGACGAGGCTGCGATGTGATTACTGAGATGGTCCTAGAGGGACACCCTACGTAAGTCCGTTCCTCCGGGATGTGCGGCAGTGGATGCCTACGTAAGTCCGTTCCTACGGGATGCGCGGCAGTAGATGAGCGCAGGCTTGTTTGACTGGTCCAAAGAGGGACAGTCATTGGGATTGGGTGATATGTGTGAGTGAGTTTCATAGCCTGTTCATAGATGAGTTTTCCTTTGAGCATGATACTTGAGGCGTGTTAGCAGTAGTGGGTGTATGCATATCTTCATCATTTGTAGAGTTTCTTGAGCATGATGATTGAGACATGATAGCTAGTTCCTTTCAGCTTTTATCTATCTATCTATCTGCATACCTATCTGTTGTGCCTCCAGTAGACTTAGTGGGCATACCGTGGATATTGAGACGGTACCCACTGGGAACTACCTTTGCAGTAGTTCTCACACCCGCTGTGGTGACAGGTTCCTGTGGTAGCTGTTCCGGCTTGGTTCGCGCGGAGGCAGCTGATCGAGGTGAGGACGTGGTCGTTTAGTTCCTTACCAGCACTGAGAGTCAGAAGTAGATGTACCTTGGGTATTTTATGACTCCACTTTTGTACTGGACATTCTGAGAGATCAGTGAGGATTTCTTGTACTTTTGTGGCTGAGAGACTTTGTATTGAGATTTTTTTTATTATATCAGATGTTCAGTGGATTTCTGTAGCTACTGGTTCTTTTTCAGCTCTGATACATTATAGCTATAGATCTGACTTGCAGGGTAGACGCTTCGTCTGTACGGCAGTTTCCGTACAGATGGCGGATTTGTTGGCGAGCCCGGGTCGCAGTTTCGACCCCGGGGCGTGACAATCATGATGCAAACAAAGCATGAAACCTAGTGTCATATGATATCAGGGGACTACTAAAAATAATCCGGGGTTCCAATAAATTTTTCAGAAAATTTCAGGCAACTATCAGATGTAAAAACAGTGAAAATGCCTAATAAACATGATCAAGTTGCGTTCAATAGCATTAAAGGGCATTACATAAATTTTGGAGAAATTCCAACCCACCTGGAACGCTTTCCGCAGGCAATTGCTGAAGTCGGTGAAGTGCCGGAACCTCGAACTGACGAAACCTCGAAAATCGTGCCGCAAATCCCGGAAAAATCCTCGGAAGCTCCAATAAATTCAATCGAGTCCACACAAAAATTCCGACGTGCAACGGCTTACACCACACACCCACAGCACACAAGTACACATAAACTAAGTCCATCAGCTGCTACAAAGTGATCACAGTCCATTTTACCTCCACCTCAATCCAACAACCAACAATAAAACACATAAACCCATAACACAACTCTTACACTCCCAGGACAACTAAGATACAAGCTCACATGTGCCCAATTTTACATAAATCTAAATCCATCAAAAGCAATCTGCACATTAATAAATAAATAAGTGCTCACTTATTCACTATCACCTCCTCTATTACAGTCCAGAAAAACCCACAGCACACCCAAAGTCCTCAGCACTCACACCCTTCACCTCTACATGCTCTGCTATTCTCATAAGAGACCACAACACATATCCACACTCATAGCTTATATGCACACTGCCCAGGCTCCAATTACAGGGTAAATACATACTCCTTACAACTCACTACAGCTCACCCTCTACAAGCCCCTCAGCACACCCATTACACACTCACAGCACGATCCAACTCAAAAGAAATTCTAAAAAAAAATTCTGTAAAACTCCGAAGCAGGAAATAAATCAGCAGTTCGCATCATATGGTGTTCCACGTGTCGACACCGTCGGCCCTGCACGCTCGCGCGGCACCGAGCTCGCCGCGCGCACCGAGCGGCTGCACCAAACCAGGGAGAAAAACAAAAAAGATTAGCAACAAAAACCCAACAATTCCCACTATCGGCAAGAGACAAGCCCCCCACCCTGCTCGCGCGCCGGCCAGTCGCAGCAGCTGCACACGCGGCCGCCGCGGCCGTGCTGCTTCACTGCTGCCGCTGACCGCGATGCTGCAGCCGCCGCGCAGCGTCAGGCCCGCCGCGCGCGTTGCTCTGGCGCGTGCCGCGCGGCGCCTAGTGCCCGCCGCGCGGCGCAATGGGCTGCCGCAGCCCGCCGCGCGGTTCCCTGGGTCGTTGCGCGGCGCAAGGCCCGCCGCGCGGCAGCCCAGACCGCTACGCGCGCGCCTAGCGCGCGTGCAGTGCGCCTGCGCGGCCGCGCGGCGCCCTGCTGCGCTCACCCGCGCAGCAGAGCGCACCAGCCGCACGCGCACCCTTGTTCGCGCGCGCGGCTCCCCCCTGCCGCGGTCGCCTCAACACCCCGTCTCATTGACAAGTAGTCCAGAGCTGTCACCAAGCTCACTCTCACACACTCTCTCTCTCCCCTACACTCTACAAGAAGAAAACTGCACATACCTTGCCGAGCTCGACGCGCGCGCGCTCCTTGCGGTCTCAAGCAGAAAGTTCCCACGACCAAACTCAAGCATTGCTCACTTTTCCTTCTTATATTTTTTTTTCTCTTTTCTTCTTCTCCTCCTTCTTCTTCTTCCAATCTTCCTCTGTTCCCCTCTTAATCCTCTGCTTCAATAGGAGAGGGAGGCGGTGACGTGGAGCTTTTAATTAGAAGGTGCCTAATTAATAAGGGAGGGAGGTGGTTGGCTGCATTTAATGCACAACCCCAAAAATATCCCAACTACATTTTCAAATCCACCTCAGTAATCCACTCCCTTCAAACCTTCTCTACAACACAAGAAATAAAATCCAATTTAATTCAACTAATTAATTTAATCAATTAATTAATCCATCACAAGCCCCCCGTCAACTCACTTTTTGCCCTCGGGGCCTCCGCTCGGATCCGAAACCTCCCGAACTCCACTGTAATCTGAAAATATACATGTTCACAGTTTTTTTTCTCCTCAAAAAGCTCAACCGTTGAGTCAGGGTGCTCAATCAAAAAACCGGTTCCCAAAACTGCCAGTTCCAACTCACTTTTCGCCTTCGGGTCCTCCGCGTCAGTCCGGAACCTCCCGAACTTCGCTGTAATCATAAAATACACCTGTTCCCAGTGTTCCCCAATTTTCTGCACTCCGCTGTGAAGTCGAGGCTTCCCCGAAACCAGTCCTCTAACGGCGGACAATGGCCGGAAAACCCCGAATCGACCTTGGCGCTCCCGCGTTGATTCGAGTCGACCCGAACCCATCTGTAATCCAATATGGAACACGCTCGAGGCGATTTCTCCACACCACGCCATCTTGTGAGGTCGGTGCGCCAATCGAATTCCCGGTACTCTACATACAGGTTCCTGTTAGTGTTGTGCATGTAAGGGAGGCCTGTGGATTATGTCCTATGCAGTTGAGGCCGCGAGATATATCGGCAGACTTATTGGTAATTATGGCGGTTCGGCATTTTGACCCAGTGCTTGGGATTGGTTGGCACAGTGCCACAGGATGTTTGACTGCAGAAATAGAGGACTTTGATCTTCGGCAAGGCAGACAAGGGGAGGCTTGCTGGTTGAGACAGCTAGAGCACACAGGTTATAGCGACAGTGTGAGAAGTGCTTTCGGCGGCACCGAGACTCAAGGATATCCCTGTTGCCCGTGAGATCCCGATTGTGATTTCACCTGAGCTATTTGAGATGCCGCCGGTTAGGGAGATAAAGATTGCGTTTGACGTGGTTCGGGAAACCGCGCCACCCTCGACAGCACCTCATTGGATATCGCCTGTAGAGCTGAGAGAGCTGATGGCACAGTCGTAGGATCTGATGGGTCGAGGGATCTGTTTGACCTAGTGCCACGCCGTTGATATACGGTGGTGATGCCACGCCGTTGGTATACGGTGGTGATGCCACGCCGTTGGTATACGGTGGTGATGCCACGTCGTTGACACACGACTGTGAGGGTCCTTTTATGGTTCTAGTGTAGACAGGTCCGGGTGGTATTTATGACCTTTTGATGGAGATATACTCCGGCAGTTGTTCGTCTGGGATACTTGTACCTATGTGGGATTGTACAGTTGTGTATTCTGCCATGATGGCATTCAGGATCCGGTAAGGGCATTATGAGCTCATAGTAAGGCCAAATGGAATGATTAATGCCCTGTTGTCTTCAAGATTTGAGGAATGGTGTGTTCCAGTTGTACTTGGACAAATTGGGAGTGGTGTTCCCCAAGGATATTATAATTTACTCCCTGAGTGACCAGGAATAAGAGGAGCACTTACTGATGTGCTATAATGCTTGGGTGGAAGAGGCCGTATGCCGTGTTATTGGAGTACAAGTTTTAGCTTCTGAAGCATACCTTCTTGGGTCACTTTGTGCTAGCCGTAGGGGGTGGCGGTGGAAATCCGGCTAATATGGATACTATTTGGGAATTGGCCGAGATCAATATTTATGGTCAAGGTAAGGAGCTTCTTGGACTGGGCAGTGCCAGGAGAGCTTGGCAATCGGATGATGAGACTGATACCAGCGCCAATGCTAGCATTTCCAGTGTTGAGAGAGAGATCTGCGAGTTTTAATGATGCCTCCTATAGCGACTGTGGAATTACCGTTGGGTTATTGTTGAGCATTCTGGATTACCCCGACAGTGTGATGGCGGATACCTGGAGCAGAAAAGCTGTCTGGGGTTGAGTTGGATGATTCCACAGCTAGCGCTGTGTGGACTATTGAGGCAAACATGGCTTGTGGTTGTGTCCCTGAGGGTTCCTTTGGATGATAGACCGCGGCCGAGTAGTTCACTCGGATGGTCAAGATTCGAGAGTGACCGAGTGAGGACCCCTCCTTGTTTGGGCTCTTTTCCTTATTGGATAATCGTGTGGGTGTGCTTCGGGTTGCCTTGGTTGAGTTGACACAGGACGTGGTTTAGTGCTTGTTGCTCTGGTGGTTATTTTGTTCCCCCAACTTTTGATGGAACCCCTATTGTGTTTCATGTCTCAGTTCAGGAAGGTTATGTTTTTGGATCCCTCGCCCGTGATTGACTCGCCCCATTTGAGATCTAGGAATGTTTGGTGTACGAGGGACGCCCGTTGCGAATTCTGGCTCGGGAGATTAGAGGTTGCGCAATCGGGCTATGCCGTACTGGTTGTCGCTGTTGCTGTTGTTGAGGAGTGATCACGGGGAGTGAGTGGTGACTTTGGAGCTAGAGATGGTGATGTTGAGTACTTACCCTTGATTTTGAGACTCCTGTTTGGGTAGTGTTAGTTTCGAGGACGAAACTTTCTTTTAGTGGGGGAGGATGTGGTAACCTGAATCTCTACAGGGCTACTACAGTATGACCAGCAGCTTCTGGAGGCTTATGTGGTGTGTCCGTGGAGTTTGTGCACAATTTGGACAGAAGTGGTGGACTTCGGGCTTAAAATGGATCACGTGAGTGATCGGGGGACCCCGTCGAATGTTTAGAAGTGGTTTCACGCACAATGGAAATTAAAATTGGGCTCAGCGCAAAGTTTGGACAAATGAACACCTTTTCGGATGCCTTCGGCAATTTTTAGAGTAGGAATTTGGCAAATCGGACAGCGGATTTGGATTCAGCGCGCGAAAACGATGAAAATGGACTACTTGTATTTTTCGGAGCCCGGCTGACCCGGCATGGATTTCGAGGCAGAGGTACTGTTTCGGCACGGCGGGCGGCGCCGGCGACGGTGGGCGGCGCTGGCGGCGGCGGGCGGCGCCGGAGCGCGGCGGCGCAGACCCAGGCGCGGCGGCGGGCAGGCGCGGGCAGCGCGCAGTGCGCAGGCAGGCGTCCGGGCAGGCGCGCGGGTGCGCAGGCAGGTGCGCGGTCCACGGGCCGGCGTGCACTGGAGGGCAGGACATGTGGCAGCTCGTGATTTGTTGGTGTTGCAGGCGCGGTCCACGGGGAAAATGAGCGAGTGTACGATGGACCGGAGGGTGGACACGTGACGGCCACTGGTTGGCTGGTCCACATGCATGCGGTCCACGAAGCAGGGGTGGCTGCCTCGGGGCGCGTGCCTGGCAGGGGGCGCAGGCGGCGCTGGCAGCGCGCGCACGTGGGCGTGGCAGCGATCGTTGACGAGTGCGTTCCACGTGTCGACGCCTCAGTGCGCCACGTGTCGAGCAGCGGATGGCCCCGCACGGCTGTCCGCTGTTCGGGTGAGACGTGGCGGGCTCTGGGCTGTTCGGGCGTGAACAGTGTTGGGCCGTGCCCAACACTGTAGCAGCCCGATACTTTCGGGCGCCCGAATTTGGGGCCCAAAAGCCCAATTTCGGGATTTTTCTGGTTTGGGCCTATTTAAAGCCTCTTCCTCTCCGCGTTTGGGCCCTTTCCCGAGCCCTCTTGCCTTTGCACCCTTCACCAAAGTTGTTTCTCTCCTCGCTGTGCATCTTGTGGAGGAAGCTCGGAATTTTTGGAGAGCGTGGCATCGACCACTTCGGCATCGTAGCGCAGAGCAACGTTCTTTCATTGAAGGCCCGTTATCGTCGCATTTTGGTCTGAGAGGTCCATAGAGCTACCCCGATAGTGCTTTTCGACGATTTTCATGGCGTTGGATTCACGAGAGGTAGATCTATGATTCATGTATTTTCTACTTTTCACAGATTTGAGCTTTGATTAGGGTTCCGGGTACGTTTTTAACCCCCTTTGCCGCTGATGGAATTTCTGGACAGCGACACCTTGCCGGATTTTTATCTCCGCGCTCAGGCATTGTATGGAGATGTGCCTATATACTTTTTGCATCTACGCGTCGTGAGGATTACTGTCGTATTTTTCTGGGAATTGCCCGAAGGTATACTTTTCCCACTCTTCTGTGCAATGTGATACAGTTGCGTAAGTTGTGGAGTTTCGCACTCATCGCGTTGTGGAATTTGTAACTCGGCCTCCGGGGCTCGGATTTTGACGTGCAGGTACTCGTTTCGAAGGTCTCGACGCGACGATCGCGACAGTGTTTATGTTGGATTTTTCTGAGTTCTTGCTATAGGTGAAAAATCAGCATCTTTGGGACTGTTCCAACAGACTTGTATGTTCTTGGATATTTTGGAATAAAAATGTAACCTTGGATCTTATTGTTGTCCCCAGGAAGGTTCGCGAGTGTTTCTGAACTTGTTGGAACTGGAGATAATGGTTTCTGGGTAATTTCAGCTGTTTGGAGCCGAGGCTTGAGCGGCATGTATCGAGGATGCGGGTTCAGTGGATTATGTTAGCAGGTGGCCACGCTCTACACCGACTTCAGCTTTGCCTGCGGAAAACATTTCAGTGGGTGCTCTGTTTCCAGAATCGGTGGACATTTCTCTAATTCTGTATGTTAGGATGCATGCATGTTTAGGGTACATGGTTTATGTTTGAAACGTAGGTAAGCTTGATAATGATAATTATATACATGAATGCAAGAATAGTATTTATGAGGTATACTAAGGACTTGCATGATTTAGATATCTATGTCGATGATCAATGTAAGCTTACCTAGGATAATATTACCCTATGTGATTATGTAACATGCCATGTTAGCACATAGCCTTTTATGTGGTTGGTTTATGCGATGGGGCAGGATTATATAGCTATGTGCGGATTTTTACTCTGAGGAGTTATTATGATCGAGGATTATGGACAGGTATAGGCATTGATGATTTTGGCATGTGGTTTACTTTCTTATATTCTTCTTGAGAACAAATGCATGCTTGTATGGACATATAGTTAGGCCACCTTCTATCGCTACACTACTTATTGGAACTTGACTTAGGAGAAACCATGTTATCCTTTTCTCCTTCTTTGTTAGTCAGGCGGTCTGTGTTGCTCGGGTGCGAGCAGGGGTCTGGGGTAGTGTAGCCGGGACATTGGTCTCCGGTACGGGTTGTGCTGGATTGAGGTTGGCAGGGTTTTGCGGTGACCGCAGACTTTGGGCGGTTGACCGGAGGTCAGCTATAGGATTTGGTTATAGACGGCAGGGTATTGCGGCAACCGCGGATATTGGGCGGTTGACCGGATGTTTACTTTTACAATTAGAATGGGTATCAGTTTTCTCTAGTGGACGGAGATTCCCACTATTTGAGTACTTTTGCATCTGATTGAGGACCGAGGCTTTCTTTAGTGGTTGAGCTTTCCCACTTTGATCAGAGTCATGATCCAGTACTTCTGATTTATACTTATATTACTGGTTACTGAGATACTTTCCTCGTGTGGGTCGCTCCCCTCGAGTGCCACTCCGGAGTGTTATACATACTTTGAGTCCTTGAGACTCCTTTTCATCGGTGTTATGCGTCGGACAGCATACCCGATAAAGGCAGGCACAGCAGGCAGTACCAGTTTTACTGGTAGCATTAGATTGGGTTTATTACAGATAGTTGCTTTATTGTTGCACTCGTATCAAGGGGAGTCTAGTAGCTGTGTTTAGACCAGTGCTAGTGTTGTTGGGGACCGTTTGGGGATTGACGGTGGTCCCGAGGTCATTGTGAGTTAGTCGACTGTTGTTCGAGAGGTTTGGAGATCTTGAGGCTATCCGTTCTAAGAGAGAGAGCGTGGATTTTGACTATAGCGAGTTAGTCCGTTTGGGCGCCCTACATAATTCCTGCCCGTCAACGGGAGGTGGTTGTAGGTGGGCGCAGGTTTGACTGGACCAGATGTGGCAGTCAGCTCGATTGGGTCGATTGGGCACTTCATGTGCTAGTGGTTGCATACCATTCTTTGGTTCTCCCCTTTTGAGCATTTAGATAGAGGCATAGTAGCTGTTGAGAGTCTCCAGCTTTCTTATTTTAGTCTTTACTGCTTTGGTTATCTTATGCCTCTAGTGGACTTAGTGGGCAGATCGTCGGGCCTGGTGGCGGTACTGTGACACCCTCGAAATTTGGATTAGTCCTATATATATATGATATAATAGGACTAAATCTCTTAACCCGGCTATAGCATTTTGGATGGTAGCAAGATCCAAGAGGTTATGAGAGTTAAGCGTGCTAGAGCTAGAGTAGTTCTAGGATGGGTGACCCCCAGGGAAGTGGGGCGTCAGAGATGGTATCAGAGACATTCACCTGCCGGAAATGTGAGATGAGTCTCGGCTGAGCCAGGGTTATTGTCACGCCCCGGGGGGTTTTATTTTAGCGGAAACGATACCTCAAAGTACGCGTAAAGTGCGTACATCCTTTTTTTTTTTTTGATTGTTTAAAAACCTCCTTCCCCGGCGCGTGCCCAGACCCGCCACATATACAGATTCACTCGAAAATCGGGCAGAGTCTCCTCTGTATATGCACGGCGTCGCGGCTGTTACAATAGTCAAGCATAAGCAACCATTTTCCCTTTTAATCACAACAGTTCGAAGTAGTACGGTGCATGAAGACTAAACAATACCCGTGGCCAGTCTAGTTGAAAGTAAAAACTCACCGTTTGAAAACAGGCCCACACAGCCTTAGGTTTTGAAAACAGGTTGGAAAACGGCATAAATCCACAGGGTTTAGAAAACGGCCCAACGGGAACAATAAAGGAATTAGTAGAGCATAACCAGCAAGAAAGTACTCAACATCCACACGACCCCACAAGGGTATCGAGAACCACACAATAACCTACTGTTCTGAATGAAATGCAGAGAAAGTAAATGATACAGCATACTAGGGCTCCCTCAGCCCGTCTGCTACCACCTCGGCCTCACCGTCGCCTACCTCTACCCCCTGGAGGTACCTGTCACAGAGTGGGTAGTCAGCGACACTATCATAAGAGTAGTACTAAAACAGTAAAGTAATACCAAGTCACCAAAGCAAGACTAGCCGGAACAACCGCTCTACTCGTAACGGTAACTCGCAACCACCTGTACCACCTGTAACACCTGTAACCCCGGTAACACCTGTAACACCTGACCGCGTCGGGCACCGGACCCGGCGGTCTCACACCTGACTACATCGGGATCCAATCCCACGGTAGTCTCACACCTGACCACATCGGGATCCAATCCCACGGTGGTCTCACACCTGACCACATCGGGATCCAATCCCACGGTGGTCTCACACCTGACCACATCGGGATCCAATCCCACGGTGGTCTCACCGCTCGCACCTCGCTGCCTCAAACCCCCCAACTGTCAGGGGCCCCCCACTACGTCACCTCGTGGGGTAACACGGGTCAAAGACCGCCTTTCCGGAAAAGAGCACCCTTTGCGGTGGCCAAACCGCGGGTGCGCGTGTCGCAACTCGAGCATAAGTAACCAAGTCACCAAGTAACCAAGTAACCATGTCACCATGTCACGGGGTAAGGTAGTACATCATAGAAACCATCAGCGTTAGTACCGATTAATAATCAAAAGTCCCTTTTTGGATTTCCAACACAATACTCAGCCTCGACCGTAAACCCACCTTGTTGTCGCGCTCCTGACTGATGTAAGGTTCTCTCACGTCTCGGGTGCCCGCCCGGACCTACACGAATCTGTCATATAGGAGTCAGCAACTTAAGGCTTTGTCAGACTAATGATGTGATGATCCGGAACTCTACAGGGCTTTTACTGTGTGACCGGCAGCTTCTGGAGGCCTACGGGGCATGTCGGCGGTGTTCGTGCGCCAATTTGGACACAAGTGATTGACTCCGAGCTTAAAGTGGATCACGTGGGTAATCAGGGAACCCCGTCGGATGTTTATAGGTGTTTTCGCGCAAATCGGATATCAGATTTGGACTCGGCACGAAATTCGGATTGAAAATGCCTTTTCGGGAGCCTCCGGCGATTTATTGGATGGGAATTTGGCGAAGCGGACGTCAAATTCGGGTTCAGCGCGCGAAAACGGTCAAGATGGACTATCTGCTGGATTTTTCTGAGCTTCGGGTACTGTTCACCGCCGGAACAGTAACTCCGGCGATCGCCGGCGGCGGCGGCGGCGGCGGGCAGCGTCGGCGGGCGGCGGCGCGGCCTCGGGCAGGCGGAACGGCGGCGGCACAGGGCGCGGGCAGCGCGCGCGGCGCGCGGGCAGGCGCGGTCCACGCGGCCGTCGTGCACCCAGGCGGGGGCACGTGGCACCACCCCATAGGCCGGCTCACAGCTCACGGTCTACGGAGCTTGATGGTTGGGTTTTGGTTCACGGTGCACCGGAGTGGACACGTGGCAGGTTACCATTGGTTCGGCTTACGGAGGCTCGTGCACCGGGTGCAGCGGTCAGTGGCAGGGACGCGTGGCGCTTCCCTATTGGCTGGTCAACTGTGCGGGCAGGAGGGGCAGCTGGCGCGGGCAGGCGCGCAGGCGCGACCGGTACTGTTGTCGGGGACGCGTGTCGACTCCCGGGGTTGGCCGCGTGGCGCAGCAGGAGTGGAGGATTTGGGCTGTCGCCTGTTCGGGCGACACGTGGCGGGCGCTGAGGCGGGTCGGACGGACCGTGGATCCCGTCCGACGGCGCGCCTTGGGCCGGGCCGCACTGTGCGCGCCCGAAAGTCTTGGGCCGGGCCGCACTGTGCGCGCCCGGAAACTTCCGGGCGCCCGAGAATGGGGACCCGGATGGCATTTTGCTAATTGTTTGGGAGGCCTATTTAAACAGCCAAGCTCCTTTCTTCTCACTTTTTCCACCATTTCCGAGCCTCCTCTCACCAAGGTGTCTTCAGCAAAGTTGTTCCCCTTCGAGTTCTACATCTTCTGGAGGATTTCCAAGATTTGTGGTGGCACGCACTCCGAGGTTTGGATTTTACGGCGCGGCGCGACGCTCGTTCCCTTGTGATTCCCTTCGTCGCATTTCAGTGCTCGGACTCTCCCGAGCTACCCCGGCACTCTTTTTCAGCGATTCTTGCGCCATCGTCTTCACGACAGGTAGGGCTACGTTTTCCGTGTTTGCTGGTTTTTCCCATCCCGAGGTTTTCATGGGTTTTTCGGATCATCTTGTGACCTCTTTTGCTGTGATGGAGTTTTGGACAGCGGTTCGGTGTTTCGGCGATATCTCCGCAACCAGACATCGGATTGAGGTGATTCAAAAGGCAATTTGCATCTACGCACCGCCAGGAGTCTCTCTAAATTTTCTTGGATTTTCTGGAATTTTCCCCGAAGGTGAGAAACCCCTTTTTACAGAACTTTGTAGCACAGTTTTGGGTGGAAGTATTGTTCGGGGTAGTTCTCTTGTCGATTTTGGATCTCAGCGTAGAAAACTCGTGTGGGAACGTGCAGGTACTCGTTTCGACCGGTTCGTCGCGAGGATCGTGACGGTATTTTTCCTGGAATTTCTCGAGCACATCTCGCAGGTGAAAAAGGCAAAACTGTGGACTGATTGTATTTGGGGCAGATTTTGGTGTGAGCATGGTGGATTAATTGTGCTTGTTCTTTTGGGGTATTTTGTGCAGCACCGTGGTGATCGTTGAGACCGGGCGCGGACTTCGCTGTTGGGATCTGGGTTTAGCGCTCGAGGTGGGTGGTTGCTTTACTCCTCTTTTCTGATATACCCACTAGGAATATTAGAGTGATCCCCTTTATTGGACATGTTGAATGGTCACCTAATGGACATGCATGCTTAACTAGATAATTGTGAGCCTATCATATGGAAAACATTATATTGGAAACTTGACATGTTGGAACTTATACATGCTTCATGGACATCGTTTTAGCCTTTAACCTTGCATGAGGGGGGGGATGTACTTTCATATCGTGTTATTGTGAGGCGTCTTGTGGGAGGGTACCACTTGAGGATTTTTGGACAGGCATAGGTGGATGATTCATGTGAGGGTGATTAGCAGGTTATGGACATGTGCGGTTGGATTATGATTTAGCATGATGATTACACCCAGGTGGAGTTATTACTTGATACACATGATGAACCACTATTTGTCACTCCCCTTCTTTCTTCCATGAGGAGATAGGCTTGATTTCAGGGATATCTAGTTAGACCATTTCTGACCGCTACACTATATGTTGGGACTGCCTTGGGAGGAACCCTATTGTCTCTTCTTCCCCCTATTCCTTAGGCAGGCGGCTATTTGTTGCTCGGGTTTGAGCAGGGATCGGCATAGTGTAGCCGGGGCTTGAATTTTAGCTTTTGGGGTATTGCGGCTATTGCGGATAGTAGGTGGTTGACCGGATGTCGGACCTGGGTCAGGATTGTCATTATGGGTGTGGTTGTTAACCCTCCATCTTTTGACTACCCGCTAGGCATTTGAGTAGCTTCTTTGATTAAAAGGATAAATGCACTTTATGTGTGGCAATGGCAGGCTTATTGTGATTAAACAGATATTGTTAGAACTTACTTGATTGGGGATTATGATTGTAGGACAGTAACATCATGTTAAAAGGTAAGGCTAATCAATAATTGTGGGCTTTGGGTTTGTGGCATAAGCAGGCACAGGCTATCTCATATTTACTGTTCTCATACTGTTCTATACATGCTCTAACATTATAAAGGTTATCGACATCTGTTCATTTTTATATCATCTTGGGACATTTGCATGCTTGTATGGTCACCTAGTTAGGCCACCTTTTTCTGCTACACTATCATGCTGGAATTGACTTAGGAGAAACCATGCTTTTCTCTTCTTTTATTTATATTCGGGGGATAGTGCGCTCGGGTTCGAGCAGGGACTGGGATAGTGTAGTCAGACAGTTGTGGGCTTTGGGACAGGCAGGCTGTGAGGGCCGGGCATTGCGGCAACCGCGGATCTTTGGCGGTTGACCGGACAGTGGTTATTGCATCAGATTGGGATAGAGGATTTGGATTTCTTCTAGTGGATGGGTTTTCCACCGTGATCAGAGTCATGATCCAGTCCTGCTGATTTGGTACTTGTTACCCAGGCATTATACTCGTGTGGGTCGCTCCCCTCGAGTGCCACTCCGGAGTGTGCGTTTTTACAGGCTTCGAGTCTTCGAGACTCCCTTTTCCTATCGGTGTTATGCGTAGGCGGGCATACCCGATTTGGCAGGCAGAGCAGGCAGTACCAGTGCTTACTGGTGTATCGATTGGGTCTGGTCAGGCAGGCGTTGACATTCTGATGCATACATTCAGCTATTCTTTTAGCTCAGTTTTTAGAGGCATTCTAGTGGTAGCTTTTCATCAGGAGTCATACTCATTGCATACCACCTTTATTCCTTTTGCCTCTGGTAGACCTAGTGGGCGTGTCAGAGTTGAGGTTTTACCCACTAGGGGAGGCTACTGGTTCACTAGTAGTCTCACCCCCATTCTTCTTTCCTCTTTTGCTTCTCCCTTGTTTTGCAGTGTTCTATGCGGGTGCTACTGGGCTTACAGTGGCGGGTCGAGGAGAGAGGACGGCCGAGTAGATAGATCTCGAGGCAGGATGAGCATGTTAGCTGGATTGTTGGTGTACCCATGTTTCCTCAGACGGTAGTACCTTTACTTTGGGACTGGCTTTGGCCAGCAGGTTGTATTTATTTTGGTGAGCTGGGAGAGACAGATGTATCATTTATACAGATGTATTGTATTTTATTTCCAGCTTCAGTCTGAGATGTATTAGTTTTAGTTCAGCTCTGTTTTTATTGCTCTTTTATTATATCTCTTTTATCTGAGCAGGTTACTGGCGCTTCGTGTACACGGAAAATACCGTGTGCACGGCGGATCTGTGGACGGGCCCGGGTTCTGGTTTACACCCGGGGCGTGACAGATTAAGTTGGTATCAGAGCTTAGGGATAGGTCGGTTGGGACTTAGGAAACCCTAGGCTTTTAGCAGACCCTAGGATGATAGGACGCGAGAGACGCGACACCTTGCGAAAGTCGGCGATTTATTTGTTTTACTCTTCCTGTGAGTGAAGAGGGATCGACATACTCTATTTCTGTGGGACAGTATGTTGGCTGCAGACAACATAAGGTTACAGAAATAGAAGGATGTCTTTGACTTTCGCTAGATTGGGTCGAGTGTTTGGGGTGTGCTGGTTTGCGGTTTGTCGTGGCGAGCGGTGTCTCCCCGACGTTGGGCCTTGACCCGGGCGCACCTTGGTGCGGCAGTTGGGTCTGAGCTAGTTGTTTCAGGCCGGATACCGGATTAGAGTCTGAGGACTCGGGACCCTGACGACAGGATTGTCAGAGGCTTATCAGCGGCAGAGTGAGCGGGCATCTGGTTTTGAGTGACACAGTTGTCGGAGCAGCGGGCAGCTCGACAGTGCTTCTTTCTGAGACCACCCGGTTGCAGTACCCTCAGGGGCGGGGATTTTTGTAGTACCGAGGGAGTGAGTAGCCCTCCGTGCCAATGGTTAGTGCCGAGGCGCCGAGGCAGGGTGGATTGTTGACAGCGGATGAGCTATGGGACACCATTGATCAGTTAAGCCAGTTTTGGCAGATAAACCACCCCGATTCATAGGATTAAGTTTGGAGCCTCTTGGGGTAGAATCGTGGTTGGTGGTGATGGAAAGACTGCTTGAGAGCCTCTTGGTGTCAAAAGGATTTACGCAGTTACTGAACTACGCGCTCTATGATTTAGGGGACAAGGCGCATAGGATATGCTTGACTGTGAGTGGATTGCGCCAGGATGCCCTTCCGTGTATTCGGACCCTCTTTTGCAGGTTTTAGATTTTGGGGTGCTTTGATAGTGGAGGCATTGGGTATGGCGCGTAGCATTGCAGTTCCGTTGGATAGGGGTCTGCCGCCAGAGGCGAGTTCTGGATAGAGGCGCTTGGCGCTAGGTATTGGTGGACAGGTCGGCCGGCAAGGACATTTTCGTTTCCCTTCCAGGATGGTGGATATCCTTTTGGAATGGATTATGTAAAGCTTACCCCAGGGGGATGTTACCCTTGGTGATCGATAACATGCATGTTTGGGGTACAACTTATGTGATTGAGGGGTGAGCTTAGTAAGGGTAATTGTATAAGGAATTGCATGAATTGATGGTGCTTTGTCGTATGACGATGATATCCAGGTGGATTTCTGAGACGTCAGAGGTTGGGTGGACCCCGATGACAGCATCAGCCCATTTTATCAGAGTGGTGCAGCGGTAGCGTGGATTGGCTGTCTGCGAGAGACCACATTCGTCGCCTCAGTGTGAGCAGGGACAGGGGTCGAGCTCCCTTTGTGATTGGTCTAGATATGTTTGGCAGGCTGAGCGACGACCACTTGCATCGAGAGGATGAATTTGTGCCGCCCGGTTGGAGGGCGCCACGGTAGTGGATCGAGTGTCGCCGGTGTGATTTCATCACAGCAGTCAGAGTTAGAGCATGTTGCAGTCCGGCATGGGCTAGAGGCAGAGTTGTTGCCCCGTGCACTAGAGGTACAGGTTACTGTTGGTATTGTGCAGGTGGGGAAGGCTTGTGGATCATATCCAGTGCGGTAGAGGCCGTAAGTTATGCCGGCAGACTTATTGGTATTTGTGGCCGTTCGGTGTTTAGACCCAGTGCTTGGGACTGGTTGGCATAGTGCCACTGGATGTTTCACTGCTGAGAGAAAGGACCCTGTTTTCTGCGAGACAGACAATAGAAGGCTTGTTTGTTGCGACGGTTTGGGTACTCAGGTTACAGCGATAGTGTGAGAGGTGCCTACGGCGGCACCGGGACGTAAGGATATTCTTGTTGCCGTGAGATCCCGGGTGTGATTCCACCTGAGCCGATGATGATGCCGCCGGTTAGGGAGATTGTGATTTCGATTGACGTGGTTCTGGGAACTGCGCCTACCTCGATAGCACCTCGTTAAATATCATTTGTAGAGCTGTGAGAGTTGTGGGCATAGGTGCGTGGACCTGATGGATAGAGGGTTTGTTGGACCTAGTGCCGCGTCGTTGATACACGACTGTGAGAGTTCTTTGTGAGTGGAGCCCAGGCAGGTCCGGGTATTATTTAGGACCTTTGGATGGAGTTATACTCCGGCAGATGTTCGATTATGATGCCTGCATCAATTTGGAACTACAGCTGAGTATCTCGCCAAGATGACGTTCAGGACACGCTAGGGGCATTATGAGTACAGTGAGGCCAATGGAATGACTAATGCCTTATTGCCTTTAAGATTGAGGAATTCTGTGTTCCAGTTGGGCTTGAACGGATTGATAGCGGCATTTTTCAGGGATATCTTGGCTTTTACCCCTCCCTGAGTGATTTAGAGCTTGTGAAGCATTTATAGATGCTGTGGCAAGGTCTGTGAGGATAAGGTTTTATGCTAAATGGTTTTGGTACAAGTTTCATCTTTGGGAGCACATCTTCCTGGATTACGTATTTAGCCGCGGGGGCGGCGGTGGAAGTCCAGTCAAAATAGATGCTATTTGAGATGGGCCGAGATCGGCAGTTACTACTGAGGTGAGGAGCTTTTGGACCGGATGGTGCCAGCAGAATTTGACGAGCGGATGGTAAGATTGGTATCAGTGACGATTTTTAGTTGGTCAACGGAGGAAGATGGACTTGCGAGTTATAGTGATGCCTCCCATAGTGGCTATGGAGCTACCATTGGATTTTGATGAGCATCCAGGACCACCCCGACCGGGCCACTGTGGTGGCGGATACCTAAAGCAGAAGAGCTAAATTGGGAGTTGAGTTTGATGGTCCCATAGCTGGCGCTGTGTGGGACCATGGTGGTATACTGGGCTTGAGATTGTGTCCCAGGGGATCCCTTTTGAGGATAGGCTGCGGCTGAGCAATCTACTCGTGTGGTCTGGTTTTGTCAGTGACCGAGTGAGAACCCCTGCTTGTTAGGGCCCCTTTCCTGTGCGGGTGCTTGTGTGGATGTGTTTCGGGTTGCCCTGGTTGAGTCGGCTCTAGAGGGTGATTTTAGTGCGTGTTGCACTGGCCGTTCGTTCTTTTCCCCCAGGCTTTTGATGGAGTCCCTGAGGTTTTTCTGCGTCTTCGCTCAGGAGTGTTGTGTTTTGAACTCCTCGCCCGTGATTAACTCACTTCTTTGGAGCCCTGCGAGAGTTTGGAGTACGAGGGACGCTCGATGCGAATTCCGGCTCGTGAGATGAGGGAATTGCGCGATCGGGCTATGCCGTACTGGTTGTTGCTGTTATTGTTGCTGAGGAGTAATCACGGGGAGTGATAGGCGACTTGAGAGCGGGAGACGGCGGTGTTGAGTACTTACCCCTGGTTTCTGAGACTCGTTGAGAGTTGCTTTAGTTTCGAGGACGAAACTTTCTTTTAGTGGGGGAGGATGTGATGATCCGGAACTCTACAGGGCTTTTACTGTGTGACCGGCAGCTTCTGGAGGCCTACGGGGCATGTCGGCGGTGTTCGTGCGCCAATTTGGACACAAGTGATTGACTCCGAGCTTAAAGTGGATCACGTGGGTAATCAGGGAACCCCGTCGGATGTTTATAGGTGTTTTCGCGCAAATCGGATATCAGATTTGGACTCGGCACGAAATTCGGATTGAAAATGCCTTTTCGGGAGCCTCCGGCGATTTATTGGATGGGAATTTGGCGAAGCGGACGTCAAATTCGGGTTCAGCGCGCGAAAACGGTCAAGATGGACTATCTGCTGGATTTTTCTGAGCTTCGGGTACTGTTCACCGCCGGAACAGTAACTCCGGCGATCGCCGGCGGCGGCGGCGGCGGCGGGCAGCGTCGGCGGGCGGCGGCGCGGCCTCGGGCAGGCGGAACGGCGGCGGCACAGGGCGCGGGCAGCGCGCGCGGCGCGCGGGCAGGCGCGGTCCACGCGGCCGTCGTGCACCCAGGCGGGGGCACGTGGCACCACCCCATAGGCCGGCTCACAGCTCACGGTCTACGGAGCTTGATGGTTGGGTTTTGGTTCACGGTGCACCGGAGTGGACACGTGGCAGGTTACCATTGGTTCGGCTTACGGAGGCTCGTGCACCGGGTGCAGCGGTCAGTGGCAGGGACGCGTGGCGCTTCCCTATTGGCTGGTCAACTGTGCGGGCAGGAGGGGCAGCTGGCGCGGGCAGGCGCGCAGGCGCGACCGGTACTGTTGTCGGGGACGCGTGTCGACTCCCGGGGTTGGCCGCGTGGCGCAGCAGGAGTGGAGGATTTGGGCTGTCGCCTGTTCGGGCGACACGTGGCGGGCGCTGAGGCGGGTCGGACGGACCGTGGATCCCGTCCGACGGCGCGCCTTGGGCCGGGCCCGCACTGTGCGCGCCCGAAAGTCTTGGGCCGGGCCGCACTGTGCGCGCCCGGAAACTTCCGGGCGCCCGAGAATGGGGACCCGGATGGCATTTTGCTAATTGTTTGGGAGGCCTATTTAAACAGCCGAGCTCCTTTCTTCTCACTTTTTTCCACCATTTCCGAGCCTCCTCTCACCAAGGTGTCTTCAGCAAAGTTGTTCCCCTTCGAGTTCTACATCTTCTGGAGGATTTCCAAGATTTGTGGTGGCACGCACTCCGAGGTTTGGATTTTACGGGCGCGGCGCGACGCTCGTTCCCTTGTGATTCCCTTCGTCGCATTTCAGTGCTCGGACTCTCCCGAGCTACCCCGGCACTCCTTTTCAGCGATTCTTGCGCCATCGTCTTCACGACAGGTAGGGCTACGTTTTCCGTGTTTGCTGGTTTTTCCCATCCCGAGGTTTTCATGGGTTTTTCGGATCATCTTGTGACCTCTTTTGCTGTGATGGAGTTTTGGACAGCGGTTCGGTGTTTCGGCGATATCTCCGCAACCAGACATCGGATTGAGGTGATTCAAAAGGCAATTTGCATCTACGCACCGCCAGGAGTCTCTCTGAATTTTCTTGGATTTTCTGGAATTTTCCCCGAAGGTGAGAAACCCCTTTTTACAGAACTTTGTAGCACAGTTTTGGGTGGAAGTATTGTTTGGGGTAGTTCTCTTGTCGATTTTGGATCTCAGCGTAGAAAACTCGTGTGGGAACGTGCAGGTACTCGTTTCGACCGGTTCGTCGCGAGGATCGTGACGGTATTTTTCCTGGAATTTCTCGAGCACATCTCGCAGGTGAAAAAGGCAAAACTGTGGACTGATTGTATTTGGGGCAGATTTTGGTGTGAGCATGGTGGATTAATTGTGCTTGTTCTTTTGGGGTATTTTGTGCAGCACGTGGTGATCGTTGAGACCGGGCGCGGACTTCGCTGTTGGGATCTGGGTTTAGCGCTCGAGGTGGGTGGTTGCTTTACTCCTCTTTTCTGATATACCCACTAGGAATATTAGAGTGATCCCCTTTATTGGACATGTTGAATGGTCCCCTAATGGACATGCATGCTTAACTAGATAATTGTGAGCCTATCATATGGAAAACATTATATTGGAAACTGACATGTTGGAACTTATACATGCTCATGGACATCGTTTTAGCCTTTAACCTTGCATGAGGGGGGGATGTACTTTCATATCGTGTTATTGTGAGGCGTCTTGTGGGAGGGTACCACTTGAGGATTTTTTGGACAGGCATAGGTGGATGATTCATGTGAGGGTGATTAGCAGGTAATGGACATGTGCGGTTTGGATTATGATTTAGCATGATGATTACACCCAGGTGGAGTTATTACTTGATACACATGATGAACCACTATTTGTCACTCCCCCTTCTTTCTTCCATGAGGAGATAGGCTTGATTTCAGGGATATCTAGTTAGACCCATTTCTGACCGCTACACTATATGTTGGGACTGCCTTGGGAGGAACCCTATTGTCTCTTCTTCCCCCTATTCCCTTAGGCAGGGCGGCTATTTGTTGCTCGGGTTTGAGCAGGGATCGGCATAGTGTAGCCGGGGCTTGAATTTTAGCTTTTGGGGTATTGCGGCTATTGCGGATAGTAGGTGGTTGACCGGATGTCGGACCTGGGTCAGGATTGTCATTATGGGTGTGGTTGTTAACCCTCCATCTTTTGACTACCCGCTAGGCATTTGAGTAGCTTCTTTGATTAAAAGGATAAATGCACTTTATGTGTGGCAATGGCAGGCTTATGTGATTAAACAGATATTGTTAAACTTACTTGATTGGGGATTATGATTGTAGGACAGTAACATCTGTCAAAGGTAAGGCTAATCAATAATTGTGGGCTTTGGGTTTGTGGCATAAGCAGGCACAGGCTATCTCATATTTACTGTTCTCATACTGTTCTATACATGCTCTAACCTTATAAAGGTTATCGACATCTGTTCATTTTTATATCATCTTGGGACATTTGCATGCTTGTATGGTCACCTGTTAGCCACCTTTTTCTGCTACACTATCATGCTGGAATTGGACTTAGGGAGAAACCATGCTTTTCTCTTCTTTATTTATATTCGGGGGATAGTGCGCTCGGGTTCGAGCAGGGACTGGGATAGTGTAGTCAGACAGTGTGGGCTTTGGGGACAGGCAGGCTGTTAGGGCCGGGCATTGCGGCAACCGCGGATCTTTGGCGGTTGACCGGACAGTGGTTATTGCATCAGATTGGGATAGAGGATTTGGATTTTCTTCTAGTGGATGGGTTTTCCACCGTGATCAGAGTCATGATCCAGTCCTGCTGATTTGGTACTTGTTACCCAGGCATTATACTCGTGTGGGTCGCTCCCCTCGAGGTGCCACTCCGGAGTGTGCGTTTTTACAGGCTTCGAGTCTTCGAGACTCCCTTTCCTATCGGTGTTATGCGTAGGCGGGCATACCGATTGGCAGGCAGAGCAGGCAGAGAGTACCAGTGCTTACTGGTGTATCGATTGGGCTGGTCAGGCAGGCGGTTGACATTCTGATGCATACATTCAGCTATTCTTTTAGCTCAGTTTTTAGAGGCATTCTCATAGTGGTAGCTTTCATCAGGAGTCATACTCATTGCATACCACCATTATTCCTTTTTGCTCTGGTAGACCTAGTGGGCGTGTCAGAGTTGAGGTTTTACCCATTAGGGGAGGCTACTGGTTACTAGTAGTCTCACCCCCATTCTTCTTTCCTCTTTTGCTTCTCCCTTGTTTTGCAGTGTTTTATGCGGGTGCTACTGGGCTTACAGTGGCGGGTCGAGGAGAGAGGACGGCCGAGTAGATAGATCTCGAGGCAGGATGAGCATGTTAGCTGGATTGTTGGTGTACCCATGTTTCCTCAGACGGTAGTACCTTTACTTTGGGACTGGCTTTTGCCAGCAGGTTGTATTTATTTTGGTGAGCTGGGAGAGACAGATGTATCATTTATACAGATGTATTGTATTTTATTTCCAGCTTCAGTCTGAGATGTATTAGTTTTAGTTCAGCTCTGTTTTTATTGCTCTTTTATTATATCTCTTTTATCTGAGCAGGTTACTGGCGCTTCGTGTACACGGAAAATACCGTGTGCACGGCGGATCTGTGGACGGGCCCGGTGTTCTGGTTTACACCCGGGGCGTGACAAATGATTAGAGCGCCGCCCCCTCTCACCTTGCGTATAATACGCACAAGTTACGCGCCTGGCCCCGCACGGCTGGGCGGTTACTACTAAAGCGTTTGGCGTCGTCCGCATGCGGAGGTGCCCGCAAGCGCGGCGCCCGCATGCGGCGGTGCCCGCAAGCGGCGACGCCCGCATGCGGCGGCGCACAAGCGGCGGCGCCCCAAATGCGGCAGCCCGCAAGCGGCCGTGCCCGCATGCGGAGGCGCCCGCAAGCGGCGGCGCCTGCATGCGGCGGCGCACAAGTGCGGTGCCCACATGCGGCAGCCCGCAAGCGGCCGTGCCGCATGCGGAGGCGCCGCAAGCGGCGGCGCCCGCATGCGGAGGCGCCCGCATGCGGCAGCCCGCAAGCGGCGGCGCCCGCATGCGGAGGCGCCCGCATGCGGCAGCCCGCAAGCGGCGGCGCCCGCATGCGGCAGTCCGCATGCGGTGCCGCCCGCAAGCGGCAGCCCGCATGCGGTGCCGCCCGCAAGTGGCAGCGCCCGCATGCGGCAGCCCGCATGCGGTGCCGCCCGCTAGCGGCGGCGCCCGCATGCGGCGGTCCGCATGCGGTTGCCGCCGTGCGCGCCGGATTCCGGCGGTGCCCACGCCCCTTCTTTTCCTTTCCCCCCCCCCCCCCTCTCGTCCGCTCCAACCAAGAACGGGGCGAGAAGGCAAAACCCTAGCGTGCTCACCTCGTTGTCGGAGGGAGAGGCGATCCGATCCTGCGCGTTCGGCTACAAGGAATGTGAGGACGCCTCCTTCTCCTTCCTTGGTCTCGCCTCTTGGGTCCTCCGCGCAGTCGGTGAGGAAGCAGAAGGGTTTGGTTTGGGAAACTGAAGGGTTTGGGGGAAAAGTGGAAAATCACCGTAGGTAAAAGGGAGTGGTGGTGGTTTTAAAAGGTGAGCTGGTAGTTAAAGGGATTACGGGTGGTTATGGGGTGAGTGGTTATTTGTTGGGTAGTGGGTAGTTATGGGGAGTTGCGGGTAGTTAGGGGAGTTGTGGGTAGTT
>CM055068.1:31275415-31303290 GCA_029204045.2 Tillandsia leiboldiana | reverse complement strand
AACTGTGGTCCCAGGTCGTTGAGTGTTGTCCGACCAGTACTGTTGGCCTGAGTTGTGGGTCGCTCCTGGCTGTGGAGTACCTCCAGCCAGTGTGCTTTGTGCTGCGAGCTGTTGGAGAGGCTAGTGTCTCGTGTTTCGTGTGGGCTGATCGGCTGAGTCGTCGAGAGTGCTCTGACTGTTGTGCGAGATATTTGGGGATCTTGAGTCCTACCGTTCTGGGAGTGAGCTTGGTTTTTGACTATAGCCTGCTTATGCCAATTTGTGATACTCTATGCCGCGCCGTTTTCCTCAGTTCGAGTCGCGTCCCTGAGATGCCGCTGTGGATACGATGGTTGGCCTGTTGAGGCAGTTTTCCGCAGTGGATGCAACGATGGGCCTGTTGAGGCAGTTTTGCGCGAGGGGTGAGTTAGTCGGGCAGGACGCCCCACGTAAATCCCGTCCTCATGTGGATGTGTGGTAGTGGGCAGGTGCGTTCCTAGTCGACAGGCGCAGGCTTGACTGGACCCTATGAGGCAGTCAGTTCGATTGGGTCTTTTGAGCACCTTGGATGCGAGTGGTCTCTTTTACTTTCATCTGTTCCACTTTTTGAGTATCTAGATAGAGGCATGGTAGCTGTAGAGTAGCTCCAGCTTTTCTTGTACAGATTTCATTGCACTATCATCTTTTACCTCTAGTAGACTTAGTGGGCAGACCATTGGGCTTATTGACGGCACCCACTAAGAACTACTGTGGGAAGTAGTTCTCACACCCGTCGTGGTGTCTTTTTCCCCAGGAACTTCTTCTCCTATTCCTGTTGCTCCAGTTGCTGATCCTTCTGACCGAGGCGAGGGAGTCGCTAGCTAGTTCCCTACCCGTCGTTGGAGTGTAGCGGTACCCCTTCAGAGGAGAGCTTCAGTAGATTAGTTTACTTCTTTTTTCTCTGTTGAGAGACCTTTGTTGTGAGGTATAGAGTTGTACTTTATTTTACAGTTTGAGAGACTGTTGTAGTGAGGATATCTTTGTAGTGAGAGCTTGTACACTGATGTATTTATTGGAGATATCTCCCTTTCGAGCTTTGTATCAGAGGACTTTGTATACGATTGTTTTTGGGAGATGGATATTGTATTATTTTCAGTTGTACAGTGTTTGGATTACAGTTTTTAGTAGTTTACTTTCAGCTCTGATATCTGTATACTGTAGTTGATTCTTTCTGCAGGTTAGACGCTTCGTCTGTACGGCAGTTTCCGTACAGATGGCGGATCTGTTAGCGAGCCCGGGTCGCAGTTTCGACCCCGGGGCGTGACAGCATGTCCTAAGAAGCTTCGGATTTCCGCCACCGTTGTTGGCCGAGCCCAGTTGATCACTGATTCAATCCTCCTCGGATCCACTGCAATTCCAGACGTCGAAACGACATGCCCCAAAAAGTCCACCTCGCGGAGCCATAACTCACACTTTATAAGTTTTGGCATATGGTTTCTGATCTCGGAGGGTCTAGGGGATTAATCGCGAGTGCTCCCCATACCCATTGTCTGTGCGAGAGTAGATCGGAACGTCAACTATAAGACCATTACCGGCTGGTCTAAGAAAGGCTTGAGTATCCTATTCATCATGCCCATGAGCACCGCTGATGCGTTAACGAGTCTAAACGGTATAGCCGTAAACTCATGTTGACTATTCCGAGCTCGCAGGTCTGTTTTTAGTATGTCATCATCCCGGACTCTAGGCTGGTGATAGCCGGTCCGCAGATCAATCTTTGGGAATGCCGTTGCTCCTTGTAGTTGATCGCATAGGTCATCTATCCGAGGTAGAGAGGTACTTGTTCTTCTCGTGTCAAGATCCATACGGTACTTATGAACGCTACTCGACTGCCTTCTACCAAGCTTCTTGCCCGCAACAAAGAAAAGCGAGCAAAAGGCATTCCTACAAGCTGAGTTTACAAGTTCCGGTAAGTCCGGTTCCCGGAGACACGCTTGGAACTTCAAGCAGTCAACTACCGCTTAAAGATTGCCGCGACTGTCGGCCCCAAGCGCTACGCCGATAACCCTTAACGGAAACCTCATTAGTTCTTAGAGACTAAGAACCCGCCTCACCCTCACTGGGCAGGAAGGAGTACAGCCGCCTGCCTCGATGGGTAGCCTAAAGATTTGACCGAACTTATTTCTACGGTGGGGATTTCTTCTAATAACTAAGGTAGGGCGAAAACATGAAGCGAGGTGAAAGGGTGGGATGCTTAGGTGTTGACACCAAAGTTCTAGCACGATGATCTGAGACTCGAGTATTACCTGCTACATCATGCTCTGTGGGTTCGTCCCCTGGTGGGTCATCGTATAGACTCTCCCTCCTCCCGGTTGCTGAGACGAAGGTAGAGATGCTGTTACGGATGATGTCCCCGTTTTCGAGGGGCAGTTGATACGATAGTGCCCCGGTTTGCCGCATCGAAAACAATGGTCTTGCTTCTTGGGACATTCGGTCACTTGGTGTATTCCATCGCAAATGATGCAAGACTTGTCCACCGGCCATTGTCCTCCTGTCGGCGCATTCTTGGTTCCTTGTTGCAATCTCGGGTATTTAGGAGGCCGGCTCCTCTTGGTATGTTCTTTTCCAAAATTTGGCCGAGTTCGCTTTTTATCCCCGTTGTGATCTGAGCTCTCCCATCGGGCTCGTGAAATTGCCAATCCGCGCTCCACCAAAGTGGCCCTATCAACCACCTCCTGGAAGGAGTGCAAATCCGCCGCTTGCACCACCTTGAAGATGTCGCTCCGTAAACCGTCCACAAAAAGACGGGCTTTGTGAGACTCATCTCTTATAACAAAGGGAACACATTTGATCAACCTCACAAATGCCCGTTGGTATCCCATAACTGTCCGACTTCCTTGCTTGATGTGCCTCAGGTCATCTTCCATCTGCTGTTTGATGCTGTCGAAGAGAAATGCCCCAAACAGTTTTTCTCGGAACATGGTCCAAGATGGAAGGGCGGTGCCCACCGAGGGGTCCGGGCGCACCATCTTCCACCACATGCGGGCGTTTCCCTCAAGGAAGTGGACTGCCAAAGGGACCCGTTCATGTTCCTCAATCAATAGGTCTTCAAAAAGCTTCTCCATGGTATCCACCCATTTTTCCACGACCCAAGGGTCGGTCGTCTCTCCCTCAAACACGGGTGGGTCGTACCTCTTGAAATTTGCCAAGTTCGCTGTCACCCTACCCCATTCGGTTTGCTTGATAGGGGCTTCCCCTGCTGCGACGGCGGACACTCTGGGAGCAGGTGTCACCACGGTCTCTCTCAAGGGGTCTCCAATAACGGCTCCCAGCGTAGGTCCCAAAGTTGCTGGTGTTAGTGTTACTGAAGGCGTCGTCGGATGAACCGACGGTATCTCGGTCACCGTGGTCGGAGGAGGGGCGACCGTAGTCTCGCTGTCTGCCACCGGCGGTCCCGTCACTGGTGCGGCTGGTCCGGGCAGAGAAGCCTGGGCGACCTCCACTGGTGCAGTCGGTTGTTGCGTCAACTGACGCACTTGTTCCATACAGGTTGCTAACTGCCCGGCCATCTCTCGTAGTTGTTGTCGGAGAAGCTGATACTCTGCCGCTGTTGGCACCGTACTTTCTGCCCCTGCGTTCCCCCCTGATAACCCATTTCGGGCCATTATTCGCTGTATACAAAGAAACCAAGTCATCCCTAGACCTAACTGGTCTAGCACCACGACCTACAGACGCACCGAAATTAAATCCCCCTTTTTCCCTCGCACACTCACGATCTACTGCACCTACACCTTGGTTATCTCATGTTCAATTGCTTGTGGCGTTATGCACTATGGATGTTGGTTACTGACTACTGTGGTTAAAGTTGTTTCTCTCTGATACCATTTAATCTGTCATGCCCCGGAGGTCTAAGGATAAGCGGAAAAGTGTATATTTTTTTTTTTCTTCTTTATAATTAAGTATCGACCTCGCCCCCGGTGCGTGTCAGACCGCCACATATACAAATTCACTCTTCAAGCGGACAGAGTCTCCTTTGTATATGCACGGCGTCATATTTACAACAACAACAACAACTACATTCTTTAACCTCACAGTCACGGTGAACAAAAGAAGGAAAAGTAATTTCATTCATTCACATCAAAGATCGCTACAAGTTCGCAAACGGTGTCCACCCAACACCCAAATTTTCCAAAACTTCTACACATTCACAAGAGGCGGCTACATGTTTTTGAAAGGATAAATCCAGAGGTTTTCAAAGCAGTGCCCACACGACACTTGGTTTTGGAAAGTATTTTCGAAACCCTTTTTGTTCAGTATAAAACATGCCGCATATAAGTCATTAAGAATCATGATAAAGATCACATCACAAAAACAGTCTCTCAATCCAACATCCACAACATTCCACAGTCAAGCAATTGAGAACTTAAACTTAGATAAAAGGAGATGAGATAACCCAAGCAAGAACAACGGAATAAACCTCACACAGCTAATGTTCTTTAATCGCTGCCTCACCGTCGTCCCGACTACTACACCTAGTCAAACCTGCCACGGAGTGGGTAAAGTCAGTGACAAATAAAGTAGATGTTTCAAACAATTAGCAATAACTTTAAAACAAAAACAACTGCACCGGAACCTTTCGCTTTTCCCTCATGTATTGCTAAATCCCTGCCACAAAACAAGCTGGGCCCCAACCCCAGATTACCGAATCAAGCTGGGCGCCAACCCTAGAATACCGCACTCATTTTCTTGGTGCCTCCAACCCCTCCACTGCCCAAGTAGCAGTCGCCTCCCCTTGAGGGGTCCCCATCATCACTAGTCGTGGGGTACACGGGCCAACGTGCCATCTTTCCGGAAAAATACACCCTATGCGGTGGCCAAGCCGCCGGTGTGCGTGTAAGTAATATGAGTGTAAAATAATGTTGCGACCTTAGCCGCGTTAGTCAGATTAGTAAAACAATCATGCGAAAGGTTAATTCAATTGAAACACCTCTTCTACTTTAGTAAACAGATTAACATACTTTTTACGATAACATGGTGCATTTATTGCACTAGTTGCACTTATTGCAAGGGTACCCACCTGAAATGAAGATAACTGACGGCGCCTGCGACCCTCCTAAGCAAATCAGAACTCCTCGCGACCTACTAAAATATCCAAGAGCACAAATTAACACCTTACTCTAATCAGGTAAAATCAGTGATCCCAACCACTGTAACATTAAACCCACAAAAATCGAAACCACAGTGCCTAGAGGATCGCGACGTCAATGAAAAACCCAACAAGTCAAAATCGTCAAGTAAAACAGAAAACTCATATCAAGCCGGTAACATCAAAGGCTAACAACAACCGGGCCGCGACTATTTCATCGCGAACTCCATCGGAACCCAAAACCGCTAACAGAAAATCGACAAAACCCAATTCTCAACCGGTAGCCAGCTCGGGACGTCCATGGTTAAACCACGAAGACCCCGACGGCGAAAATGATAAGGAAAAAGGCCCGACGGCGCGACCCCGACGATTTCGTCAAGGCGCGGAGCGTCGGCGAAACTAGCACCTGACATGGCGAAACGGTGACCTAAAAGATCCTAAGTAGCCATGCCAAGAAAACCGCGGAAATGGTGATCCCAACGGCGAAAACGGCGCTCAAAACGGTGGAAAACGGGCCAAAACGGAGCTACCGAACTTCCGGCTGGCGGATGGTGCACGGAGCAGCGCGTGGACCGAGTCTGCGCGTCGGCGGCTGCTGTCACGCCCCGGGGATTCAAATCGCGCGGAAGAGGAGCCACCGATGCCCCTGAATCAGCCATATATTTATTTTGTAAAACATTACTCCCCGGCGCGTGCCCAGACCCGCCGCATACACAAATTCACTCTGCAAACGGGCAGAGTCTCCTTTGTATATGCACGGCGTCTCAACTACAAAGTGTCTCACAAGGCGTAGCACACACAATCTCTAACCACATCAGTTGGGGTCTCGTACACATACAACCAAACAATTCACATGATATTCTAGCATTCACTTGGAGCATAGAGGCCGGTGTTTTGAAAGGATAAATAATCGCAAGGTTTTGAAAGCGGCATCCACACGACGCCATTGTTTATGAAAACAGTTCGCAAACACATAAATCCCACAAGGTTTATAAAGCTCGGTGCCCACACGACACCCATGTTTTAAAAATAGTTTTCGCAAACGGTTTTCTTTGTTTTTCATCGTTCAAAACGGCCAAGTAAGAGAGAACGTAGTATTCATTCAATTATTCAAAAAGAAAGGAAAGAAAAGGGCAACATCCACTTCGACCCCACGGGGGTGTCGCAATCCACAACTAGCTACCATGAATAATAAAAGAAAGGGGAAAGAAGAGTCACTGTATCTGAAGTCATCCAAAAATCAGATCAGCCCCCTAACGTCCTCACCGGCGCCCTAGCACTCGCCCCTGGACGAACCTGTCACGGAGTGGGAAGTCAGTGACTAGAAATAGCATGATAAGCGTAGTAAACAAAGATAAGGCAAACCACAAACACCGGAGCAACTATCCTTCCCATGCATCATCCACCACACCCTGTATCAATATGACATCGGGCACCTTCCCCGATGCCCACCGCCGAGCACCTGCCTCGCAAAGCAGCATCGGGCACCTTCCCCGATGCCCACCGCCGAGCACCTGCCTCGGCCGCCGAGCACCCGCCTCGACGTCACCGCTCACACCCCCCACCCATGGGGGCCCCCATTCCTAACGCCACCTTCGCGTGGGGTACACGGGTCAACGTACCACTTTTCCGGAAAAGCACACCCTTTGCGGTGGCCAAACCGCGGGTGTGCGTGTAGTAAATCTCGAGCCTCATCCGAGCACCAACCTCGGTAAACCAGACCGAGCACCTGCCTCGGCATCCAAATATCCACAAAATAGCTTTAACAGGGTTAGTGCATAAACAGAAGGAGACTGACAATTCCACCTTGCCCCAACATGCTATTTCTAACAGTTAAACCCCATTCCCGAATTCCCCGGGAACGTACCCACCTTGTGTGCGTCGTCCTGCGTTCGTCCAGTCCGCGTCGGTGCTCCAGTCGCCAACAGCGTCCCGCACTCCTGAAGGAACATAGGCAAATCGAGACTTAGAAGTCCGAAACTTACAACGACTCCCTACAGCGTGCGGCGGAGTTCTTCGCACGGCACCGGCCCGTGCGACGAACACTCTGCCAGGGTGCAGCCCCGCGCGGCACCAGCCCGCGCGGCCGCCCCTCCTGCGGGTGGCCCCGCGCGACCGAGCGCCGCGCGGGCGCGCTGCCCGCGGTGCGGGCGACCCCGCGCGGCACCAGCCCGCGCGGGCGCCCCTCCTGCGGGCGGCCCCGCGCGGCCGAGCGCCGCGCGGGCGCGCTGCCCGCGGTGCGGGGCGACCCCGCGCGGCACCAGCCCGCGCGGCCCGCGGTGCGGGGCGACCCCGCGCGGCACCAGCCCGCGCGGGCGCCCCTCCTGCGGGCGGCCCCGCGCGGCCGAGCGCCGCGCGGGCGCGCGGCCCGCGGTGCGGGGCGACCCCGCGCGGCACCAGCCCGCGCGGGCGCCCCTCCTGCGGGCGGCCCCGCGCGGCCGAGTGCCGCGCGGGCGCGCTGCCCGCGGTGCAGGGCGGCCCCGCGCGGCACCAGCCCGCGCGGGCGCCCCTCCTGCGGGCGGCCCCGCGCGGCCGAGCGCCGCGCGGTCGCGCTGCCCGCGGTGCGGGGCGGCCCCGCGCGGCACCAGCCCGCGCGGGCGCCCCTCCTGCGGGCGGCCCCGCGCGGCCGAGCGCCGCGCGGGCGCGCGGCCCGCGGTGCGGGGCGACCCCGCGCGGCACCAGCCCGCGCGGGCGCCCCTCCTGCGGGCGGCCCCGCGCGGCCGAGTGCCGCGCGGGCGCGCTGCCCGCGGTGCAGGGCGGCCCCGCGCGGCACCAGCCCGCGCGGGCGCCCCTCCTGCGGGCGGCCCCCCGCGCGGCACCAGCCCGCGCGGGCGCCCCTCCTGCGGGCGGCCCCGCGCGGCCGAGCGCCGCGCGGGCGCGCGGCCCGCGGTGCGCGACGGCGCCGGGCCTCCTCCCTCCTCGTGACCAACAAAAGAAAGAAAGAGGGAGATTCCCCCGAACGAAACGCGTCCGACTCACCTTGATGTGCGAGAGAGGAGGAAGAGAGGGATCGTCCGCTTGCCTCCACCGGTCCACCCTTGCGGTGTGCTTGGTTTCCCTTTGCCGGCGGCTACGAGGGAGGAAGAAAAGAGAAAAAAAGGCGGCCACCAAAAGAGAAAATAAGAGGAACCCTAATCCTCTTTCCCACACGGCCATATAAATACTAAAAAGGATTAGGGTTTACCTTAAAAGGTGTGCGTGCTGCCAACACGGATCCCGAGGCGTCTAAGGGGTCCGAACTTCAAAAATTTATTCTGGGAGAACCGGGAGTCGGAATGCGAAACCGATCGCGTCCCCGTTCTCCGTCTCGCGAGCCCTTCCGCCTAAAAATGTCCGCGAGTCCCGACGGACTTTCCGGAAAAACACTAAAGAATTGTCCCACAGTCGGACAGTCGTAAGAAAGGGATAACGGAAAGGGTAATGGAAAAGCCAGGTCTTACAGCTGCGCGGCGTACGCCGGTTGCACGCAGGAAGTGTGCACCGCGCATTCTGGGCTGGGCCGGAGCACGACACAAGCGCGCACCGGGCTCACGGCCGCAGGGGCCTGCGGCGCGCACCGGGTGTACGCTGTAGCGTGCACCGCGCCTGAGCGGGCCGGGCCGGCGCACGAATGCGTGCGCAGGGTCTGCGGCTTCCGCACCGCGCGGTGTGCGCCGGGTGCACGCCCTGGCCCGTGGACCGCGGGCTGAGAAGCCCGTAGGGGTGAATAGTAACATCCCTTTTTCGGTTTTCTTCTCCGTTTTCGCTCCCGTTTCGCGGTTTCTTCTCCGTTTTCGCTCGCGTGCGACTCCGGCGAGGTCCCCGCGAACATGATAACGGCGGCGGCGGCCTCCCGTTAACTCCCCCGTGCTCCGAGGAAACACCCACAAAAACCCCCGAACGAATTCGCGTTAAATCTAACGACTAAACCATTGATCGACGAACAACCAAAACATCGATCGAAATCCCGATCAAAAGAACGATTAAAAACCATTGATCAATCCGATCAAGAACAAGGACAAAACATTGATCAAAAAGCCAAAATAAAAAACCCGTGATCAATGTACCGAAAAGGTTGACTTTAAAAGAACACGAAAAACCCCCGATTATTTCGTCAAAAAGAGATAACGGTCGCTAACCTCGATCTATCGGGATTAAAGAATCGATCTTGTTCCTTCGCGGCGTTGGGGATCCGGATCCGCTCCCCGTAGATGATGGCGTCTCGTTCTCCGATCTCCGGCACGTCAATCGGGGCAATCGGGTCCCTCCGCTTTCTCCTTCTTTCCTTCTTTTCTCCTCCGGTTAGGGTTCTCCTTTCTTTTCTCTTCTCCGAACTAGGGTTTTTTCCTTCCGGTAAACGGAGTTTAATTATCCTCTTATTATTAATTTATTTATTTTATTTTATTTTATTTCATATGTACGTAAAAAGAAAAAATCCCATATTCGGATATTTATTATTTAACAATAAATATCTATTCTCACGAGATAATTCTAAGATTTCTCGAAAAGCGTGCCAGATCTTTTGCACGAATTCTGATGTAACCCATGGTTACCGCGGCCTTCAAAATCCCATTCCGGGAGATCCGTAAGTCAGATTTTAGATCTGATTGTATCGCCGTTCATCGTTTTTCGAGCTCTATTACCGAAAAATATCCGCACCGTGTGTTAGTCAACTCAAAAGAGCTCGATAACTTAATTTTCTCTAACTTATACTCTATTAGCAGGAGGGTACAATATCACTAGAAAAGCCGTGTCATTACACCGTTAGCTTGTGCTCGTGACGTATAGATACCTGATCACGTGTTACACGTGGATGAGTGTTGTTGGTCCTGCCCAGTGCAGTTAGGGCCCCGGATTTTGCATGTTGATCTTTTGGTCCTTCGTGAGCTCCGGGATTTCGATGTAGTGTTGGGTATGGACTGGTTGACTCAGTATTATGCTACCATCGAGTGTAGAGAGAGGACTGTGACCCTTCGTGAGCCGGGTCAGCAGGAGTTTGTTTTTAGGGGCTGTCAGAGTACTCTGTTTGCAGCGAAGATCTCTTCTGCTAGAGCACGACAGATGATGAGCCGTGGATGTGTCGCTTTCTTAGCTACTGCTATAGAGGTGCCTACGGCGATGCCTGGGCTCGAGGACATTCCTATCGTCCGAGAGTATCCAGATGTGTTTCCTCCTGAGCTATCGTCCATGCCGCCGGATCGAGAGATTGAGTTTGTGATTGATGTAGTTCCCGGAACTGCACCAATCTCTAAGGCACCCTACAGGATGGCCCCTGCAGAATTGAGGGAGTTAAAGGCTCAGCTACAGGATCTCTTGGATCGCGGGTTTGTGCGACCCAGTGTTTCTCCTTGGGGAGCCCCGATTCTATTTGTAAAGAAGAAAGACGGATCACTTAGGCTTTGTGTGGACTACCGGGAGTTAAATAAAGTGACTGTCAGGAACAAGTATCCCCTTCCTCGGATTGATGATTTATTTGATTAGCTTCAGGGAGCTATGGTCTTCTCAAAGATAGATTTTCAGTCCGGTTACCACCAGCTGAGGGTGAGGGCCGAGGATGTACCCAAGACGGCGTTTAGGACTCGGTACGGGCATTATGAGTTCACAGCGTTACCTTTTGGTTTGACGAATGCCCCGGCCGCGTTTATGGATCTGATGAACCGAGTGTTTCAGCCGTACTTGGACCGTTTTGTGGTGGTTTTCATCGACGACATTTTGGTTTATTCCCGTAGCGATATTGAGCACGAGGAGCACTTGAGGATAGTGCTGCAGCTCCTAAGAGAGAAGGAGTTGTATGCCAAGTTGAAGAAGTGCGCCTTTTGGCTTCAGGAGGTTTCTTTTCTAGGCCACGTAGTTTCAGCCGCAGGAGTGGCAGTGGACCCGACGAAGATTGATGCAGTTCGGGATTGGCCTAGACCGACGACGGTGACTGAGATTCGGAGTTTCTTGGGCCTCGCAGGCTACTACCGTCGATTTGTAGAGGGCTTTGCGAAGCTCTCTACCCCCCTCACTGGATTGACCAGGAAGGGGGTAAGATTTGTTTGGACAGAGCAATGCCAACAGAGCTTCGAGGAGTTGAAGCAGAGGTTGATTACCGCGCCAATCTTTTCACTACCAGTCATGGGAGAGGGATTCGTGATTTATAGTGATGCCTCCCACAGCGGCCTAGGATGTGTGTTGATGCAGCATGGTAGGGTAATTGCCTATGCTTCGCGCCAGCTAAAGGATTATGAGAGAAATTACCCTACGCATGACTTAGAGCTAGCTGCCGTTGTTTATGCTTTGAAGCTCTGGCGACATTATTTGTACGGCGAGCGCTGTGAGATCTTCACCGATCATCAGAGTTTGTAATACCTGTTCACTCAGAAGGAGCTCAACTTAAGGCAACGCCGGTGGCTTGAGCTGCTAAAGGATTATGACTTGAACATTCTGTATCATCCCGGCAAGGCCAACGTGGTCGCAGACACTTTGAGCAGGCGAGCAGGGCAGACCTTGAGCATGCTTATTACCCAGCAGAGGCCACTGAGAGAGCAGCTGAGGAGATTGGATTTGGAGGTTGTGTCCCCTGGGGTTTCTGCAAGACTGATGTCTATGGTCTTGCAGCCCATACTGCTGGACAGGATTAGAGAGAAGCAGAGTGGAGACCCCTATCTTGAGAGGATCAGAGACCAGGTGCAGCTTGGTCAGGGCGGGGACTTTTCTGTGGATGCAGCGGGAGTACTTAGGTACAGGGACCGCTACTGTGTACCCGTGGACTCAGAGATTAGAGAGCTGATCCTTAGGGAGGCTCACTATACACCTTACACCCTCCACCCAGGGGGGACGAAGATGTATAGAGATTTGAGGGCACAGTTCTGGTGGCAGGGAATGAAGAGAGATGTTGGAAGGTTTGTGGCTCACTGTCTAACTTGCCAGCAAGTTAAAGCTGAGCATCAGGTTCCAGCTGGCAAGTTACAGAGCCTTCCAATACCCGAGTGGAAATGGGATTGTGTCACCATGGACTTCATTGTTGGACTGCAGAGGACTCGGCGTGGAGCTGACGCCATATGGGTGATTGTGGACCGATTGACCAAATCAGCCCACTTTCTGCCGATACAGTCGGGTTGGACCTTGGAGAGGTTAGCACAGTTATATTTGGACGAGATTGTGAGGCTGCACGGGGTGCCCGCATCGATTGTGTCTGATCGGGATCCCAGGTTCACTTCACAGTTTTGGAGGAGCTTGCAGATCGACCGCCTTGGGGACCCAGCTTCAGTTTAGTATTGCCTTTCACCCACAGACCGACGGACAGTCCGAGCGGACTATTCAGACTCTGGAGGACATGTTGAGAGCTTGTGTCCTGAGCTTTAGCGGCAGTTGGGATCGGCATTTGAGATTAGTAGAGTTTGCCTACAATAATAGCTTCCAGGCGAGTATCCAGATGGCGCCCTATGAAGCATTGTATGGTAGGAAATGTCGATCGCCTTTATGTTAGAGTGACGTGGGTGAAAGGAAAACTTTGGGGCCGGATTTGCTTTTGGAAGCCGAGGAAAAGGTAAAGATTATTCGGCGTAATCTAGTGACTGCACAGAGCCGACAGAGGAGCTACGCCGATAGGAGGCGGCGAGACTTGGAGTTTCAGGTGGGAGATCATGTGTTTCTGAAAGTCTCGCCCTCTCAAGGGATTCGACGCTTTGGAGTGCGCGGGAAGCTGAGCCCACGTTTTATTGGACCATTTGAGATTTTAGAGCGCATCGGACCTGTCGCCTATCGGGTTGCTCTACCGCCGCGGTTGGCTGGTACTCATGACGTATTCCATGTGTGAGGACTCGAATCCCCACTTAAGGATTTATTGATGGATTAGTGGCTTCTAGGAGTGTGTGTGCGCGTGTCGGGCCCAAGAATTGAATTTTCTGGTGAAATTGGAGCTTGTTTGCTTATCAGGAAACCCATTCGGGGCGATTGAGGTTTTTGCGCGTTTATTGGAACCAAGGATTTGACCCGGCGTGAAAAATGGATCAAGTTTACTTTTTCGAGAATTTTCGAGAAATTTTAGAAGTGGGATTTGGCCGAACGGACCTCGGATTTGGATTCAGCGCGCGAAAACGAGCGGATTGGACTATTTACTTGAATTTTTCGGAGCTCGGACGCGAAAACATGGATTTCGAGGTGATTTGGTACTGTTCTGGTGGCCGGAGAAGCGCCGGCGGCGGCGGCGGACGGCGGAGCGCGGCGGTTGGCGGCGGCGTTGGCGCCCGGCCCACCGCGGAGGCGTGCACCCGGGCGCTGGCCACGTGGCGGCACCCGGTTGGCGGGCGCAGTGGGCGCGGTCCACGGGAAAGGCGCGGGTGCACGGTGGACCGGGGGTGGACACGTGGTAGAACGTGATTGGGTGGTGTTGTGCGCGCGGTCCACGGTGCGGGGAGCAGGTACCTCGGGCTGCGTGCCCGACAGGCGCGCGTGGGCGCACGTGGGGCGCAGCGTGGGCGCGCTGACCCGCGACTCCCGGCGTGGTGCCACGTGTCGGCGCGGGATTCAGCCACGTGGCGCATGACTGTTGGCCCAAACAGCTGTTTACTGTTTGGGTGTACACGTGGCAGCCTGGGAGATTTCCGGGCGTGAACAGTAACGGGCCGGGCCCGTTGCTGTAGCAGCCCGGAAGTACCGGGCGCCCGAAAGATTGGGCCAAAAGTCCAAAAGGGTGGATTTTCGGGCTGGGCCTATAAATAGGCTGCTTGCTGAGCATTTTTACCCATTTTTCCGAGCTCCTCTGCCCTTGGCCCCTTTAGCAAAGTTGTTGACCTTTGTGTTGCGCATCTTCTGGCGGAGGCGCGGAATTTTTGGAAGCCGTAGCATCGATGTTTACGGCATTGTAGCGTGGAGCAGCGATTTTCTGTTGGAGGCCCGTTATCGCCGCATTTCGGTCTGAGAGGTCCACAGAGCTACCTTGACTGTATTTTTGGGTAATTCTTGCGGCGTTGGATTCATGGGAGGTACGTCTTCGACTTCCGTTTTGAGTGTTTCATCTAGATTTGGGTTTTTGGCATGGTTTTCGAGGCTTTACTGAGCCCCTTTTGTGCTGGTGAGGTTTCTGGACAGCAAGGCCTTTGCGGATTTTTATCTCCACATGCGGACATCAGAATTCGACGTTTCAAGGCTCTATCGACATCTACACTTCACGAGGATCGCCTTCATATTTTTACTGGAATTTTTGGAGGCTGTTTTACAGGTGAAAATTTTGCAGAAAGAAGACTGTTCATTGCAGATTTTAAAAATATGGAATTTAGTGGAATTAAGTGTAATTCTTGGATCTATTATGTACCCAGGATGCTTTGAACACTACTTTGGTACTGTTGGCTTGGTGATTGTGCTCGTATATCTATTTCTGGGCTTTCTTAGCTGTACGACCCTGGACAGTTGTGCACATTCAGGTGGGTGGCCCTGTCTCCAAGAATGATGGAATGTGCATTAAATCTGCTATAGTAGGACCATGCATGATAGTGATATTCCTGTGTAGCATGCTAGAATATGATAGCTGTTGATTCTAGAGTTATATGATGATCATGCGATCTCTTGTTCCTACTCTGTAAAATTATTATTATTATCTTGGAATTTGACCTAGCACCCCGTCATATGCAGCATGTTCAGCCAGACTGTAGAAAATTTCAACTTGGGCTAGGTTTATTCTGCTTTAGACATCCACACTTCTTTCATTTCCTGGACATAGTGTTTTACTCGCCCGGGTAGTGGGCCGAGTGGTCGGGTTTCTTTTAGTGTGGGATGCATTCTTGCACTCGTGCTTGGGAGCAGAGTGGAGTCTGGTAGATACAGTTGATCGTTCATCTGTGGCAGGAGCCGTTTGGTAGATGGCGGTCCCGAGATGTTTTGGTTTCTTATTATATTGTCGCCACTGTGTCAGTGGCAGCTTTGTACCAGTGATAGCAGGACCTTGAACCCAGAACTGTTTTTGGACACACATATGATTTTAGTCAACCAATGTTTTCTTCCGAGCATCGTGGAGTCGCCGAGTCTGTTCATGTTTGATTGGACAAAGGCATTAGCTCTACGAGGCTTGGATATAAAGCTTGTTTTCAATTGTTTTCCTAAAAAGAACTAAAAATTATTAAATATGGATTTCTTTCAGATCAAATGGCTTTCAATAAGAAATATCACCTTTTTCCAATAAATTTAACCACCCGAGATAGTTCGAGTGGTCTGGGTTCCAAGGTCTGCCTTTTTCCTTTGGGACGAGAACAACGAGAGGCTATGCCTAGAGCCTATTCTTGTTTGATTAGGGTTGTAGGTTCTAGTATTTCGGGGTTCCCGGACCCTTTATTGTGTCTGTTGTGGAGTTATCCTGTCAGTGATGCCTGTTTTAGGGAGCCGTTGGGTTGACAGCGGTCCCGACTGTCGAGTGTTCCTTGTTGCTCGGGTTAGAGAGCAGGGATGGGGGATAGTATAGCTATATTGTTGAGTCGGGTGGGATTGCACCAGATTATCGACTCGGGTTATTATTTCGGTAACCGCGAACTGTGGGCGGTTTGACCGATTAGTGTTATACATCAGTTGGGGCTGGGTTTTGCATTGTGGATTGAGTGAGTCTCCACTTTGAGCATTGTGTCAACTTTTGCCTCATTGGCTGAGATACTTGACAGAGCTGTTGGACATGGGTTACTTTTGACTCGAGCGGGTCGCTCCCCTCGAGTGCCACTCCGGAGTAGGCGAGACCGGGTTGTTGTAACCGGCGTTGAGATTGAGCATTAGACCGGGTTGCTGTAACCGGCGTTGAGATTGAGCTTTAGACCGGGTTGTTGTAACCGGCGTGAGATTGAGTTCTTCTATCGTGACTTGTCGACACAGTCCCTCTGGCTGAGCCAGTTTTGGCAGCTACGGACATACCTACGGTAGACCCGTCCTGTTGAGGATGTGGGGCAGTAGGTAGGCGCATGTTTGACTGGACCCGAGGAGGCAGTCAGTTCAGATTGGGTGACCATACTGATATGTTAGTAGATGCACCATGTTATCATCTGTTCAACTTTTTGAGCATCTAGATAGGGGCATAGTAGCTGTAGAGTTATTCATTTCCAGCTCTTTCCTTCAGTATTTTATTTATTACCTTATACCTCTAGTAGACTTAGTGGGCTGACCGTTGGGCTTGTTGACGGCACCCACTGAGGACTACTGTGGGATGTAGTTCTCACATCCGTCGTGGTGTTTTTTTCCCCAGGGACTTCTGTTACGGAATTTGAGTTGGCGTAGTTTCGTGAAAGTCTCAAGTCTTGAAGATTGAAGGTGAAGAAAGTTGGATCATTTAACTCAATCTCAAGAAAGAAGAATTCAAAAGGATCAGGTATGTTTTACTAAAGATTTTGTGTGATCCGAATACTTCTTGTAGTGTAGAAACACTTGGAAGAATCTTTCATTGCATAAAAATCAAAAACTGGACTTGGGACATGTTTAGGATCCGGATCAGGTTGTTCGATCCGGATCCCGAAGGTGGTTCGTTCATACACCAGTTCAATCCGGATCGTAGCCTCTCTTGATCCGGATCCCGAACACTGAGTTTACCATCTTCCTTGAACGATCCGGATCAGGCTTCGCAATCCGGATCCCGAACGTTGATGTTTGGTGAACTGTATGAACGATCCGGATCAAGCACTTCGATCCGGATCCCGAACCTTCGTTTTTCTGGAATTGCCTGACTCGTTGCGACGATCCGGATCACAGTTAATCCGATCCGGATCGCCGTCCGTAAAATCTCCAGAAATGTTAGGTTTTTGATTCTTATCTCCTTCCTAGGGTTTCTAACCTATAAATAGACCCTATGACTCTTCTTCTAGGGTCAATCCGAAAAAGAGGCCGAAAATAACTATAGCCGTCATTTTCATATATACGCCTCTAGATCCACATATAGAGAAGAAAGGAAATCATTAGAGAATACTCTATGTTTCTTCATCTATATTGATTAGTTTGATTCTAGGTTTTCATACTCACATCTTGAGTTGAATCAAACTAATGAATACTTAGATGGTATTTCCGATCTATCTTTGATCTAAGTATTCGGCGGATCATCACCACCCAAAACAACGATTTACCCCAAAAATCGGCGCGTGGATTCGCGTGTCCTTGTGGATTCAAGGTTCAACCGCTCTCGTGGATTCGGAGCGAGGCACGTTCGTGGATTCGAAGGGTGCTATTGGGTGAAGACCGTGGATTCGGTCGGACGTCGTGGATTCGACGTTGGACGCCGTGGATTCGGCGTTGGGCGCAGATCGTGGATTCGAGAAGCGTCGCGGAGCGAGCGGAGAAGATCCTCTAGGAGCGTATGGAAAAGGTTGAGTCGTAACTGTGTACGGTAAATCACCTTGTACGTGTTTTAATTCTAGTGGATTTCTGCCGTGTTATCGGTCCCGTGGTTTTTTACTCCGGTGATGGAGTTTTCCACGTAAAAATCTTGCGTATTATTTTTATTTCCGTATTGGGTTTTTATCGCAACAATTTTTGAGTGTTTATGTGTTTACACCTATTCACCCCCCTCTAGGTGTTTTTTCCCCTATTTAGATCCTTATTACATATAACCCAACAAGTGGTATCAGAGCGGGAATAGGGTTGTAAACAATGGTTGAAGGTGGAAACATCAACCGACCCCCGTTCTTCGATGGAACAAATTATGCGTACTGGAAAGTACGGATGAAAGCCTTTTTAATTTCCATCGACGAACGGGTGTGGCAATCAATTGAATTAGGATGGTCTAATCCAACTGAACTTATTGGTGATGTTCGCACCTTAAAACCTAGGTCGAAATGGACCAAGGAAGAGTTAGATTCATCTTCTTACAATGGCAAGGGAATTAATGCTATCTTTAATGCCTTATCTCAAACTGAATTCTCTCGCGTCTCGGCATGTGAGACTGCGAAAGAAATCTGGGATGTTCTTCAGGTTACACATGAGGGAACTAATCTCGTGAAGATTCAGAAACTGCAAATGCTTACGAGCAAGTTTGACTCTATCTTAATGGCAGAAAATGAATCTTTCACGGACTACTATACACGATTGCAAGACATCGTAAACTCATGTGCTAATCTGGGAGAGAAGATTCCAGAATTTAAGATTGTAAGAAAGATCTTAAGAACTCTTCCTGAACGATTTCGCCCAAAGGTTACTGCCATTGAAACTATTAAACACCCGGACGAAATACGTGTAGAAGAATTAGTTGGTTCATTACAAACTTATGAAATGACATTTACTACTAACAATTCTTCTGGAAAGGCATCCACTTCTAAGTCTTCAGGTTATGCGTTGAAAACAACTAAGGAAGAAGACGCGGATACGTCCTCCTCAGACGATGACGAGAACCTTTCTATGGAGGAATTTGAGAAGCAGCTCGCTCTCTTGACAAGGAAGTTTCGCCGCAATTTTCGAAGGGGTAATTCAAGCAAATCTCCATCCTTCGGAAAGTCGAACAAAGGCAAGGGTACTTCAGGTTACAAGTCAAGAAAGCAAGAGAACTTCTCAAAGGATAAGAAAAGTTCAGAAGGACAACTACAATGCTTCAAATGTCGAGGCTACAGCCACATTGCAACGGAATGTCCTAACAAGTATCCGGCAAAGAAGAAGGCGATGCAAGTCGTCACTTGGGATGACAACTCAACGTCAAATGAGTCGTCTTCGAGTGATGAAGAAAAGAGCTCCACCGCATTCCACGCGTCCGTATCTTCACCCTTCATGTGCTTTATGGCAAATACATCTGAGTCGTTGTCCAACTCCACTGTTGAAAAGAACGCAACGGACAACAAATCGGATGATTCGGAAGGTGAAGAATTTGCTCTAGCCTATCACAGATCTTTACGGGATTTAAAGAAACCGGCTAAGCAAAACAAGGGGTTGAGAGGGAGATTGCAGGATCTCGAAGAAGAAGTAAAAAGGGTAACTTCTCTCTCGACCGATCTTGAAGTGGAAAGGGATAAACTGATAAAAGAAAATGTTTCCCTTCAAGAGTCCAATGAGCAACTCGAGAAGAACTATATAGATATGGTGAACAAAGCGAACTATTTCTTGAAGCTCTACGGCGAGGCCCGACGGGAAAAATTGGAAATGACAGAGACCATTTGCCAACTCAAGGATGACTTACAGCAATTTTCTTTAGGAAGGAGTAAGTTGGATAAACTTCTTGGTCTTGGTCAAACAAACAAGTTCGGCCTCGGATACAATCGAACTAAAGACAATTTTAGTTCGGTTGGGACAGTCTTTGTGCCTCAGTCGGTATCTCCTTCTCCGACACCGGAAATCATGACAACCAACGACAACAAGCCTACTTCATCCTCTTCAGAATCGTCAAGCACAAAGGTATGTTGTCGTTGTAATTTTGCAGGGCACATTGGAAGAAATTGCAAGATTGGAGCTCAAGGATCAAATCAACCACATCTTGCAACTGCTACCAATAAGTTCACTCCATGGAATTCAAAGAAGGATTCTCCTAAAGAAAAGGACATTGGTAGTACTTCAAACAAGACGATGACAAAAGAAAAAGACCAATCTTGCAAGACGTCTTCATCAAGGAAATCTTCTCGACCATTGCCAACATACTCCAAAACTCAAAAGGTTTGGGTATGCAAAGGTGAAACCCCTCCTTGTCTTTAATCGTTTTACGATTAAATCTTGTGTAGTTTATGTAGACTATTTTCTTTTCTTCTTTTTCTTTTGGCCGATCTGTCAACCTTCTTTGGGAGGTAAATGGTACATTTTTTATTGGTTGATGATTTCTCTCGGTTTTCTTGGGTAGCATTTTTAAAAGAGAAAGCTGATACGTTTGACTCTTTTCATGAGATTTGCCATCGTATTATGATTGAAAAGAATGAAAAGATCATTCGTGTTAGAAGTGATAGAGGTGGAGAATTCATAAATTCAAAATTCATTGATTTTTGCACTTCAAATGGAATTAAACATGAATTCTCGGCACCCTATACACCTCAGCAGAATGGTGTTGTTGAGCGCAAGAACAGGGTTGTTCAAGAGATGGCGCGTGTGATGCTTCATAGCCGGAATTTACCGCTACATTTTTGGGCTGAAGCTGTGAACACCGCTGTCTATGTCATTAATAGAGTTTACTTGCGCCCAGGAACTTTAAATACACCATATGAGCTGTGGTTTAGTAGAAAACCCAATATCAAATATTTTCGTGTCTTCGGGAGTCGATGTTACATTTTACGTGACCGTGAAAATCTTGGAAAGTTCGACTCTCGAAGTGATGAAGGGATCTTTTTGGGTTATTCTACGAATAGCAGAGCATATCGAGTATTTAACATTGAATCTAAGACGATCGTAGAATCTATAAATGTTAAAGTAGATGAAGCTTTTCACTTTGAAACTGGAAAATCTACCCTCGATATCTCTCTAGATGATGATTCTCCTGCTAGTGCATCTTCTCATAATAATACTTCCAATATTAATGATGCATCTAATGGTTCTTCAAGTTTATCTGATGTGCAGGAATCATCTCATATATCTCCGAGTACTCCGTTTCAACAAACGTTACGAATCTCCAAGGATCATCCGGAATCGAATATTATTGGAGATCCTCAAGAAGGAGTCAGAACTCGGAGGCAGTTGGTTTGTGGATTCGCTTGCTACGTATCTTTAATCGAACCAAAGAACATAGATGAAGCTCTTCAGGATGACTACTGGATTAAAGCAATGCAGGAAGAGCTCCATCAATTTGAGCGAAACAAAGTCTGGGAATTAACGAAGCCTCCAAAGCAACACAATGTGATAGGTACCAAATGGATCTTCAAGAACAAGAAAAATGAGGATGGTACTATCATCAGGAACAAGGCACTATTAGTTGCTCAAGGCTACTCTCAAGTAGAAGGTATAGACTTTGATGAAACCTTCGCCCCTATAGCTAGACTCGAGTCCATTCGTATACTATTTGCTATTGCTTGTCATTTTAAAATCAAATTATTTCAAATGGACGTTAAGAGCGCATTTCTAAATGGGTTTTTAAATGAGGAAGTTTATGTGGCTCAACCGAAAGGTTTTGTAGATCATAAACAACCTAACCATGTTTTTCGTTTGAAAAAGGCTCTTTACGGTCTGAAACAAGCACCGCGAGCATGGTACGAAAGGTTAACAAAGCACCTTTTGGAGAAGGGCTATACTCGAGGGGGAGCTGATAGGACTCTCTTTGTGAAGCATTATCAAAGCAATTTCATTGTAGCACAAATCTATGTCGATGACATTGTATTTGGCGCAACAAGAGATAATGATGCTTCTAAATTCGCGGAGACCATGGAAAGCGAATTTGAGATGTCCATGATGGGCGAATTGACTTATTTCCTTGGATTGCAAATTAAACAAAATGATGAAGGTATTCACTTGAGTCAATCCAAGTATGCAATGGAGTTGGTCAAAAAGTTTGATCTAGAAAATTGTAAACATTTTCCGACTCCAATGGGAACTAGCCACAAGGGACTTGGAAGTGAATCACATAGTGAGAATGTAGACGAGAAACTGTATCGAAGTATGATTGGAAGTCTACTTTACCTCACGGCTAGTCGCCCGGATATATCTTTTGGTGTTGGGATTTGTGCGAGATATCAATCAGCACCAAAGGAGGTTCACCTGAAAGCGGTGAAAAGGATCATCCGGTATATCAAAGGATCAATTAATTTCGGAATTTGGTATCCTATGGGAACAAGTTTGGATATTGTTGGATACTCAGATGCCGATTGGGCAGGATCAGTGGATGATCGGAAAAGCACGAGTGGTGCATGCTTCTATCTTGGCCATTGCCTTGTTGCATGGCACAGTAAAAAGCAGAACTGCATAGCACTCTCGACTGCCGAAGCGGAATACATTTCAGCTGGAAGTTGCTCAACTCAACTCATTTGGATGAAAAGCGTATTGAGCGACTTCCGCATTTCAGCATCTTCGGTAACAATACTTTGTGACAACACTAGTGCAATTAACATTTCTAAAAACCCTGTGTTGCACTCTAGAACAAAACATATTGAACTTAGATATCATTTTCTTAGAGAGCTAGTTGAATCAAATACTCTTCAACTTTCATATATTTCAACTGAGGATCAATTAGCTGACATTCTAACAAAACCTTTGGATCAAAAACGTTTTATTCATTTACGAAAAGCAATTGGGATGCTTTCCTTGAAATAATCTTCTTTTTGAAATCTTTGCTTAGGATAGGTTTTGTATTTGTTTTTGTTTTGTTCATTATCTATGTTTGTACATAGGACATTAATTGAGCATAGATCATAATTGACTTTAATTACATCTTTTCGCACATTTAGAAATTTATTATGCTTTTGCCATCATAATATTTCACTGTTGCAATGATCATTTATGTTAATTAAATCATCTTCTAAAGTGATCAAAGTCAATTTCTCTCTCTATGATCTCTTGGTATAGTCATTATCTTATTTGACTGCTTAGTCGAGTATGAAATCGAGATCAATATTTGGTTGAATACTTTATATCTTAAATAATTGATAGCCAATTGAGGGGGAGTCATAGAAAAGGTAAAATGCTCAAAAGATGTGGAAAGAGTTACATCCCAATGAGGAGTGTGAAAACTACCACCACATGGAGGAAAGAGCTACCAACTCGGTCGTCCGAGTATTGTGTGCAGCTACCACATGTATACCAAGCATGGTTGTTCAAATTTTTGATTAAGTAAAATGCATGATTGAAATACTTGACTCTGTCAAATTTTAAGGTTGGTATAAGGTGGGTTTTTAAAGAAAGATGCTCAAAGAGCCACTCTCTTCAACAGATTGTCTAGATACATTATCTATTATATTTGGGATTTCAAACATCTATTGATCTTTGTATTTCATTTTCTTTACTGAATTGATGATTTGATAAAGGCATTACTCATAAGATCAAGTTAGATGTAATTGAAGGTGTTCAACTTTAAGGGATTTAATTTTTGTAAATTTTCGTTTCATTTTTGGATATTATTGATAGATTTGGCATAATCTAATTCTTGTTGTTTGAAACGATGATTTTTGTTTAAAGTGGATACACATTTGCGCTTACAATCTTTTTCTGGTTTTTCTTGAATTTCTCTGAAATTTTCTAAAGAAAAAGTTGGGGCCGATCCGGATCGGGCTAGATGATCCGGATCCCGAACGCAGGAATTCTTCTGCGGGCTGACGATCCGGATTGTATCTGCCGATCCGGATCCCGAACGCAGTTTCTCACTGCGGGTAGCCGATCCGGATCGCAGTTATGAACTGATCCGGATCGCGGCTAGGTTTTATAAAGAACGAAAGGGGTTTTTGATTTCTTTTACTCCAATCTTTTGTTCCAAAGTTTCCAGAGTCTCTCTCTCTAGATTTCATCCTTCCTGGAAGCTTTCAAACTCAAGTTCTTCAACTCCAAGTAAGTTTTATTGATCAAAATCTCGGTTTTTTCACCGTTTTTCTCTTTTTCTCCTCAAACGTGATGAATTTCTTGGATCAACTTTGTTTGTGGATGGTTTTTGATCAGATTTCTTTTGAAATAAGAACTCTGGGTAGATTAGTTTTGATTATATGCTAGGTATTCTCCTGATTAACGGATTTTTTAGGCTTCGATTTCTAAAATTTCTGTTTTAGGGCATATAATAAGGATTTTCGAAAATCATGCAATTGATCTATTTTTAAAAGTCCTTTTGCAAAACTAATTTGATTCTTAGTCTCTCTACATGATTATGATTGTTTGGGTACAATTTTTCAATCTTTGAAAATTAACAATTTTTCATGTGTTCTTGAGTTGTTGCTCACAGGATTTTAATCTTCTTAAAGCACTCGGATCAATGGGATTCTCATGGATCATCCTTTTATTGGTCACTATGGTGCACACTCGGGCCACAAATAAGTTAAAAAGAGCTAAGAAAACACAACAAAAGGGTAAGTTCCTTGTGATCAGCGACACAGAAGTGGATTGTCACGAGGTAGATTGGACTGCATTGACAGATGATGATGACTTATTGCCTGAACAAAAGGCGTCCGATGCATCGAAAGGAAAAGCACCCATGGACAAAGGTAAAGCACCTATGACTGCACCAACCATCTCAGTAAAAAGGAAACGACTCGCTCGACGGTTTGGACGAGCACGAGGTTTCATGGCTAACGAACCGACTATTCCGGATTCTCCACCTCGGGAGGAACAAGTGTTCGTTAATTCGGATCGCCTAAAGGCATTTGAGAATCGTGAATGCATTGGTGAGAGGCATGTCAATATAGAGGCTCTACGAGACCACTCCCCTGAGTTTGGCGCTCTAATTGAACAAGCAAACCTTATTCAAGTTTGTCGGTTTCCAGAAGTGCTTGGATACTGTCTGCATCTTGAAAGGGCCTTCTATACAAATGCACGACACCTTCGTGAAATTAAAAACGGTCCAATGGAATTTTACACGAACATCCAAGGTACAAGATTCAAAATTACTCCACAATTGATTGGCGAGGTTTTGGGAATGCCTGCCAGCAAGACAGGAGTTAATTACTTGAAGGGAAAGGTTTTGACAAACACTGTGTGGCAAAGGGTTATAAAGGGAATTTGTTTGGAAGGAACGCAATCAACGGAGAAATCGATCAGATCCAAGGAACTTCGTCTTGAGTACCGATTTCTAAACTTCATCATTTGTTACAATATCCTTCCAAATTTGCAGACGAAAGTCTTGAGATGGGATCGAATGCTATTTTGGGATTGAATATCAACATTCCATACATCATTTGGAATAGAATGACAAGATATGTTGAGCACCCTCATCCCACAGAGAGAATTCCATTTCCACTGATTATAATGAGGATTTTGAAGAAATTCAGGTTGACATTACCTCACCGACTTATCATCAGTGTTTGGGCATGATCGATGAGTCCACCGTCGTGAAGTCACTTCACAAATTACCCCATGTAACTCCAGTCCCAACGTGCGGAACAAAACCTGGTAACGACACTTCCGCGTCACCATCACAACCAGCACCCACACCAGCGGATGAAGCATCAGTCTCATCCATCTACAAAGAACAACAACGATTATCGGTTGAGCAGGAACAGATCTCGAAGGCACAAACGAGAATCTCCAATGAGCTCGAGCTCATCACGCCAGCTCACATTACCATAACTAAGAAGATCAATTCTATGAACAAGCGGGTGAAAAAGATGTTCTCAAAGATGGGCTGCACAAGCTCTGAAGACTCAGAATCTGATGACTGATTTCTTCTTTTTACTCTTTTGCAGATTTTTAATCCTTTTGTGCAGGTTTTTCAGTTTTAGGACTCACTTTTAGTTCTTTGATATTTTTTACTCTCCTCCGATTTTTTTTTTGGTAACTTTGGCTTTGTTTGTGACAAAAAGGGGGAGAGAGTTTTGAGAACTTGAACAATGATATTGTGAAAAGTGTGATCTTGTATACATCAATGATGAACAATGATGACTGCATCAAGGTAAGGGAACTTGAACAATGATTGTGAAAATCTTGCTGATGAAGATTGTGTATACATCAAGGTAAGTATCACTTCAACTTCAACTTTGGTTTTCATCTTGTGAGTGTTTGCATGTCTCGACTAACTATTCGACTAACTATTTGGCATGTAATATAACTAACAAGTTGATGTTGGACTAACATTGTGTGACATTTGGTTTTTAATTGCTAGAAGATATGTTGGTTTTTGACTATGATTCTCTTACATATCTGAATTCTCAAATGTCATGATGATCAGATAAACTCTATCTCTGTACTAGGTTTTGTATGCTAAATATTCTTGAGGTATCTAACGATCTCTTTTTGTCAAGAATGATTTCTTTGTGCAGAGAGTACAGATGTCTAAGTCTAGAGTCTGTTTTAGGAGTTTATCTCATGTTTTTAAATTTTCGGATCTCCATTGTAAATTTTTGTTGTATGGTGATAGCAACAAAAATATCTTTTGAATTTTCTTTAGTGGATCTGTGTTTTGTCACGAAACCGCCAAAGGGGGAGATTGTTACGGAATTTGAGTTGGCTAGTTTCGTGAAAGTCTCAAGTCTTGAAGATTGAAGGTGAAGAAAGTGGATCATTTAACTCAATCTCAAGAAAGAAGAATTCAAAGATCAGGTATGTTTTACATAAAGATTTTGTGTGATCCGAATACTTCTTGTAGTGTAGAAACACTTGGAAGAATCTTTCATTGCATGAAAATCAAAAACTGGACTTGGGACATGTTCAGGATCCGGATCAGGTTGTTCGATCCGGATCCCGAAGGTGGTTCGTTCATACACCAGTTCAATCCGGATCGTAGCCTCTCTTGATCCGGATCCCGAACACTGAGTTTACCATCTTCCTTGAACGATCCGGATTAGGCTTCGCAATCCGGATCCCGAACGTTGATTGTTTGGTGAACTGTATGAACGATCCGGATCAAGCACTTCGATCCGGATCCCGAACCTTCGTTTTTTCTGGAATTGCCTTGACTCGTTGCGACGATCCGGATCACAGTTAATCCGATCCGGATCGCCGTCCGTAAAATCTCCAGAAATGTTAGGGTTTTTGATTCTTATCTCCTTCCTAGGGTTTCTAACCTATAAATAGACCCTATGACTCTTCTTCTAGGGTCAATCCGAAAAAGAGGCCGAAAATAACTATAGCCGTCATTTTCATATATACGCCTCTAGATCCACATATAGAGAAGAAAGGAAATCATTAGAGAATACTCTATGTTTCTTCATCTATATTGATTAGTTTGATTCTAGGTTTTCATACTCACATCTTGAGTTGAATCAAACTAATGAATACTTAGATGGTATTTCCGATCTATCTTTGATCTAAGTATTCGGCGGATCATCACCACCCAAAACAACGATTTACCCCAAAAATCGGCGCGTGGATTCGCGTGTCCTTGTGGATTCAAGGTTCAACCGCTCTCGTGGATTCGGAGCGAGGCACGTTCGTGGATTCGAAGGGTGCTATTGGGTGAAGACCGTGGATTCGGTCGGACGTCGTGGATTCGACGTTGGACGCCGTGGATTCGGCGTTGGGCGCAGATCGTGGATTCGAGAAGCGTCGCGGAGCGAGCGGAGAAGATCCTCTAGGAGCGTATGGAAAAGGTTGAGTCGTAAGTGTGTACGGTAAATCACCTTGTACGTGTTTTAATTCTAGTGGATTTCTGCCGTGTTATCGGTCCCGTGGTTTTTTTACTCCGGTGATGGAGTTTTCCACGTAAAAATCTTGCGTATTATTTTTTTTCCGCATTGGGTTTTTATCGCAACGATTTTTGAGTGTTTATGCGTTTACACCTATTCACCCCCCTCTAGGTGTTTTTTCCCCTATTTAGATCCTTATTACATATAACCCAACAACTTTCTACTCCTGTTACTGCGGCTCCAGTGTGTTGCTTCTTCAGACCGAGGTAAGGGAGTCGCGGAGCTAGATCCCTACCGTCGGCATCCAAGAGTGATGTAACCCCTTTTTATATTTTGAGAGTACTTGGGTTGCGAGACCTTGTAGTGAGGTATAGAGTTTGTACTTTTATATCAGGTTGAGCGACCTTTTGTACTTGTGGTGAGGACTTGAGTTGTATTTTACTTTTATTTATAGCAGTGTTACTTCCAGCTCTGATATCTGTTTGAGTACATCTTTCTTTTGCAGGTTTGAACGCTTCGTCTATACGGGGTTCACCGGATGGGCGCGGATCGGTTAGGCGAGCCCGGGGGGGTTTTTTCCCGCAGTTTCGACCCGGGGCGTGACCATGTATCATTTTGGAGGAGGTTATGTGTATGATCCCTCGCACATCTTGGCGTCACATCCTTAGAGATGGATGACGAGCTGCACTTTCAGGAGCGCC
>CM055068.1:31185234-31275315 GCA_029204045.2 Tillandsia leiboldiana | reverse complement strand
GTGGATTCGACGTTGGACGCCGTGGATTCGGCGTTGGGCGCAGATCGTGGATTCGAGAAGCGTCGCGGAGCGAGCGGAGAAGATCCTCTAGGAGCGTATGGAAAGGTTGAGTCGTAAGTGTGTACGGTAAATCACCTTGTACGTGTTTTAATTCTAGTGGATTTCTGCCGTGTTATCGGTCCCGTGGTTTTTTACTCCGGTGATGGAGTTTTCCACGTAAAAATCTTGCGTATTATTTTATTTCCGCATTGGGTTTTTATCGCAACGATTTTTGAGTGTTTATGTTTTACACCTATTCACCCCCCTCTAGGTGTTTTTTCCCCTATTTAGATCCGTATTACATATAACCCAACAAGTGGTATCAGAGCGGGAATAGGGTTGTAAACAATGGTTGAAGGTGGAAACATCAACCGACCCCCGTTCTTCGATGGAACAAATTATGCGTACTGGAAAGTACGGATGAAAGCCTTTTTAATTTCCATCGACGAACGGGTGTGGCAATCAATTGAATTAGGATGGTCTAATCCAACTGAATTATTGGTGATGTTCGCACCTTAAAACCTAGGTCGAAATGGACCAAGGAAGAGTTAGATTCATCTTCTTACAATGGCAAGGGAATTAATGCTATTTTTAATGCCTTATCTCAAACTGAATTCTCTCGCGTCTCGGCATGTGAGACTGCGAAAGAAATCTGGGATGTTCTTCAGGTTACACATGAGGGAACTAACCTCGTGAAGATTCAGAAACTGCAAATGCTTACGAGCAAGTTTGACTCTATCTTAATGGCAGAAAATGAATCTTTCACGGACTACTATACACGATTGCAAGACATCGTAAACTCATGTGCTAATCTGGGAGAGAAGATTCCAGAATTTAAGATTGTAAGAAAATCTTAAGAACTCTTCCTGAACGATTTCGCCCAAAGGTTACTGCCATTGAAACTATTAAACACCCGGACGAAATACGTGTAGAAGAATTAGTTGGTTCATTACAAACTTATGAAATGACATTTACTACTAACAATTCTTCTGGAAAGGCATCCACTTCTAAGTCTTCAGGTTATGCGTTGAAAACAACTAAGGAAGAAGACCGCGGATACGTCCTCCTCAGACGATGACGAGAACCTTTCTATGGAGGAATTTGAGAAGCAGCTTCGCTCTCTTGACAAGGAAGTTTCCGCCGCAATTTTCGAAGGGGTAATTCAGCAAATCTCCATCCTTCGGAAAGTCGAACAAAGGCAAGGGTACTTCAGGTTACAAGTCAAGAAAGCAAGAGAACTTCTCAAAGGATAGAAAAGTTCAGAAGGACAACTACAATGCTTCAAATGTCGAGGCTACAGCCACATTGCAACGGAATGTCCTAACAAGTATCCGGCAAAGAAGAAGGCGATGCAAGTCGTCACTTGGGATGACAACTCAACGTCAAATGAGTCGTCTTCGAGTGATGAAGAAAAGAGCTCCACCGCATTCCACGCGTCCGTATCTTCACCCTTCATGTGCTTTATGGCAAATACATCTGAGTCGTTGTCCAACTCCACTGTTGAAAAGAACGCAACGGACAACAAATCGGATGATTCGAAGGTGAAGAATTTGCTCTAGCCTATCACAGATCTTTACGGGATTTAAGAAAAACCGGCTAAGCAAAACAAGGGGTTGAGAGGGAGATTGCAGGATCTCGAAGAAGAGTAAAAAGGGTAACTTCTCTCTCGACCGATCTTGAAGTGGAAAGGGATAAACTGATAAAAGAAAATGTTTCCCTTCAGAGTCCAATGAGCACTCGAGAAGAACTATATAGATATGGTGAACAAAGCGAACTATTTCTTGAAGCTCTACGGCGAGGCCCGACGGGAAAAATTGGAAATGACGAGACCATTTGCCAACTCAAGGATGACTTACAGCAATTTTCTTTAGGAAGGAGTAAGTTGGATAAACTTCTTGGTCTTGGTCAAACAAACAAGTTCGGCCTCGGATACAATCGAACTAAAGACAATTTTAGTTCGTTGGGACAGTCTTTGTGCCTCAGTCGGTATCTCCTTCTCCGACACCGGAAATCATGACAACCAACGACAACAGCCTACTTCATCCTCTCAGAATCGTCAAGCACAAAGGTATGTTGTCGTTGTAATTTTGCAGGGCACATTGGAAGAAATTGCAAGATTGGAGCTCAAGGATCAAATCAACCACATCTTGCAACTGCTACCAATAAGTTCACTCCATGGAATTCAAAGAAGGATTCTCCTAAAGAAAAGGACATTGGTAGTACTTCAAACAAGACGATGACAAAAGAAAAAGACCAATCTTGCAAGACGTCTTCATCAAGGAAATCTTCTCGACCATTGCCAACATACTCCAAAACTCAAAAGGTTTGGGTATGCAAAGGTGAAACCCCTCCTTGTCTTTAATCGTTTTACGATTAAATCTTGTGTAGTTTATGTAGACTATTTTCTTTTCTTCTTTTTCTTTTGGCCGATCTGTCACCTTCTTTGGGAGGTAAATGGTACATTTTTTATTGGTTGATGATTTCTCTCGGTTTTCTTGGGTAGCATTTTTAAAAGAGAAAGCTGATACGTTTGACTCTTTTCATGAGATTTGCCATCGTATTATGATTGAAAAGAATGAAAAGATCATTCGTGTTAGAAGTGATAGAGGTGGAGAATTCATAAATTCAAAATTCATTGATTTTGCACTTCAAATGGAATTAAACATGAATTCTCGGCACCCTATACACCTCAGCAGAATGGTGTTGTTGAGCGCAAGAACAGGGTTGTTCAAGAGATGGCGCGTGTGATGCTTCATAGCCGGAATTTACCGCTACATTTTGGGCTGAAGCTGTGAACACCGCTGTCTATGTCATTAATAGAGTTTACTTGCGCCCAGGAACTTTAAATACACCATATGAGCTGTGGTTTAGTAGAAAACCCAATATCAAATATTTTCGTGTCTTCGGGAGTCGATGTTACATTTTACGTGACCGTGAAAATCTTGGAAAGTTCGACTCTCGAAGTGATGAAGGGATCTTTTTGGGTTATTCTACGAATAGCAGAGCATATCGAGTATTTAACATTGAATCTAAGACGATCGTAGAATCTATAAATGTTAAAGTAGATGAAGCTTTTCACTTTGAAACTGGAAAATCTACCCTCGATATCTCTCTAGATGATGATTCTCCTGCTAGTGCATCTTCTCATAATAATACTTCCAATATTAATGATGCATCTAATGGTTCTTCAAGTTTATCTGATGTGCAGGAATCATCTCATATATCTCCGAGTACTCCGTTTCAACAAACGTTACGAATCTCCAAGGATCATCCGGAATCGAATATTATTGGAGATCCTCAAGAAGGAGTCAGAACTCGGAGGCAGTTGGTTTGTGGATTCGCTTGCTACGTATCTTTAATCGAACCAAAGAACATAGATGAAGCTCTTCAGGATGACTACTGGATTAAAGCAATGCAGGAAGAGCTCCATCAATTTGAGCGAAACAAAGTCTGGGAATTAACGAAGCCTCCAAAGCAACACAATGTGATAGGTACCAAATGGATCTTCAAGAACAAGAAAAATGAGGATGGTACTATCATCAGGAACAAGGCACTATTAGTTGCTCAAGGCTACTCTCAAGTAGAAGGTATAGACTTTGATGAAACCTTCGCCCCTATAGCTAGACTCGAGTCCATTCGTATACTATTTGCTATTGCTTGTCATTTTAAAATCAAATTATTTCAAATGGACGTTAAGAGCGCATTCTAAATGGGTTTTTAAATGAGGAAGTTTATGTGGCTCAACCGAAAGGTTTTGTAGATCATAAACAACCTAACCATGTTTTTCGTTTGAAAAAAGGCTCTTTACGGTCTGAAACAAGCACCGCGAGCATGGTACGAAAGGTTAACAAAGCACCTTTTGGAGAAGGGCTATACTCGAGGGGGAGCTGATAGGACTCTCTTTGTGAAGCATTATCAAAGCAATTTCATTGTAGCACAAATCTATGTCGATGACATTGTATTTGGCGCAACAAGAGATAATGATGCTTCTAAATTCGCGGAGACCATGGAAAGCGAATTTGAGATGTCCATGATGGGCGAATTGACTTATTTCCTTGGATTGCAAATTAAACAAAATGATGAAGGTATTCACTTGAGTCAATCCAAGTATGCAATGGAGTTGGTCAAAAAGTTTGATCTAGAAAATTGTAAACATTTTCCGACTCCAATGGGAACTAGCCACAAGGGACTTGGAAGTGAATCACATAGTGAGAATGTAGACGAGAAACTGTATCGAAGTATGATTGGAAGTCTACTTTACCTCACGGCTAGTCGCCCGGATATATCTTTTGGTGTTGGGATTTGTGCGAGATATCAATCAGCACCAAAGGAGGTTCACCTGAAAGCGGTGAAAAGGATCATCCGGTATATCAAAGGATCAATTAATTTCGGAATTTGGTATCCTATGGGAACAAGTTTGGATATTGTTGGATACTCAGATGCCGATTGGGCAGGATCAGTGGATGATCGGAAAAGCACGAGTGGTGCATGCTTCTATCTTGGCCATTGCCTTGTTGCATGGCACAGTAAAAAGCAGAACTGCATAGCACTCTCGACTGCCGAAGCGGAATACATTTCAGCTGGAAGTTGCTCAACTCAACTCATTTGGATGAAAAGCGTATTGAGCGACTTCCGCATTTCAGCATCTTCGGTAACAATACTTTGTGACAACACTAGTGCAATTAACATTTCTAAAAACCCTGTGTTGCACTCTAGAACAAAACATATTGAACTTAGATATCATTTTCTTAGAGAGCTAGTTGAATCAAATACTCTTCAACTTTCATATATTTCAACTGAGGATCAATTAGCTGACATTCTAACAAACCTTTGGATCAAAAACGTTTTATTCATTTACGAAAAGCAATTGGGATGCTTTCCTTGAAATAATCTTCTTTTTGAAATCTTTGCTTAGGATAGGTTTTGTATTTGTTTTTGTTTTGTTCATTATCTATGTTTGTACATAGGACATTAATTGAGCATAGATCATAATTGACTTTAATTACATCTTTTCGCACATTTAGAAATTTATTATGCTTTTGCCATCATAATATTTCACTGTTGCAATGATCATTTATGTTAATTAAATCATCTCTAAAGTGATCAAAGTCATTTCTCTCTCTATGATCTCTTGGTATAGTCATTATCTTATTTGACTGCTTAGTCGAGTATGAAATCGAGATCAATATTTGGTTGAATACTTTATATCTTAAATAATTGATAGCCAATTGAGGGGGAGTCATAGAAAAGGTAAAATGCTCAAAAGATGTGGAAAGAGTTACATCCCAATGAGGAGTGTGAAAACTACCACCACATGGAGGAAAGAGCTACCAACTCGGTCGTCCGAGTATTGTGTGCAGCTACCACATGTATACCAAGCATGGTTGTTCAAATTTTTGATTAAGTAAAATGCATGATTGAAATACTTGACTCTGTCAAATTTTAAGGTTGGTATAAGGTGGGTTTTTAAAGAAAGATGCTCAAAGAGCCACTCTCTTCAACAGATTGTCTAGATACATTATCTATTATATTTGGGATTTCAAACATCTATTGATCTTTGTATTTCATTTTCTTTACTGAATTGATGATTTGATAAAGGCATTACTCATAAGATCAAGTTAGATGTAATTGAAGGTGTTCAACTTTAAGGGATTTAATTTTTGTAAATTTTCGTTTCATTTTTGGATATTATTGATAGATTTGGCATAATCTAATTCTTGTTGTTTGAAACGATGATTTTTGTTTAAAGTGGATACACATTTGCGCTTACAATCTTTTTCTGGTTTTTCTTGAATTTCTCTGAAATTTTCTAAAGAAAAAGTTGGGGCCGATCCGGATCGGGCTAGATGATCCGGATCCCGAACGCAGGAATTCTTCTGCGGGCTGACGATCCGGATTGTATCTGCCGATCCGGATCCCGAACGCAGTTTCTCACTGCGGGTAGCCGATCCGGATCGCAGTTATGAACTGATCCGGATCGCGGCTAGGTTTTATAAAGAACGAAAGGGGTTTTTGATTTCTTTTACTCCAATCTTTTGTTCCAAAGTTTCCAGAGTCTCTCTCTCTAGATTTCATCCTTCTGGAAGCTTTCAAACTCAAGTTCTTCAACTCCAAGTAAGTTTTATTGATCAAAATCTCGGTTTTTTCACCGTTTTTCTCTTTTTCTCCTCAAACGTGATGAATTTCTTGGATCAACTTTGTTTGTGGATGGTTTTTGATCAGATTTCTTTTGAAATAAGAACTCTGGGTAGATTAGTTTTGATTATATGCTAGGTATTCTCCTGATTAACGGATTTTTTAGGCTTCGATTTCTAAAATTTCTGTTTTAGGGCATATAATAAGGATTTTCGAAAATCATGCAATTGATCTATTTTTAAAAGTCCTTTTGCAAAACTAATTTGATTCTTAGTCTCTCTACATGATTATGATTGTTTGGGTACAATTTTTCAATCTTTGAAAATTAACAATTTTTCATGTGTTCTTGAGTTGTTGCTCACAGGATTTTAATCTTCTTAAAGCACTCGGATCAATGGGATTCTCATGGATCATCCTTTTATTGGTCACTATGGTGCACACTCGGGCCACAAATAAGTTAAAAAGAGCTAAGAAAACACAACAAAAGGGTAAGTTCCTTGTGATCAGCGACACAGAAGTGGATTGTCACGAGGTAGATTGGACTGCATTGACAGATGATGATGACTTATTGCCTGAACAAAAGGCGTCCGATGCATCGAAAGGAAAAGCACCCATGGACAAAGGTAAAGCACCTATGACTGCACCAACCATCTCAGTAAAAAGGAAACGACTCGCTCGACGGTTTGGACGAGCACGAGGTTTCATGGCTAACGAACCGACTATTCCGGATTCTCCACCTCGGGAGGAACAAGTGTTCGTTAATTCGGATCGCCTAAAGGCATTTGAGAATCGTGAATGCATTGGTGAGAGGCATGTCAATATAGAGGCTCTACGAGACCACTCCCCTGAGTTTGGCGCTCTAATTGAACAAGCAAACCTTATTCAAGTTTGTCGGTTTCCAGAAGTGCTTGGATACTGTCTGCATCTTGAAAGGGCCTTCTATACAAATGCACGACACCTTCGTGAAATTAAAAACGGTCCAATGGAATTTTACACGAACATCCAAGGTACAAGATTCAAAATTACTCCACAATTGATTGGCGAGGTTTTGGGAATGCCTGCCAGCAAGACAGGAGTTAATTACTTGAAGGGAAAGGTTTTGACAAACACTGTGTGGCAAAGGGTTATAAAGGGAATTTGTTTGGAAGGAACGCAATCAACGGAGAAATCGATCAGATCCAAGGAACTTCGTCTTGAGTACCGATTTCTAAACTTCATCATTTGTTACAATATCCTTCCAAATTTGCAGACGAAAGTCTTGAGATGGGATCGAATGCTATTTTGGGATTGAATATCAACATTCCATACATCATTTGGAATAGAATGACAAGATATGTTGAGCACCCTCATCCCACAGAGAGAATTCCATTTCCACTGATTATAATGAGGATTTTGAAGAAATTTCAGGTTGACATTACCTCACCGACTTATCATCAGTGTTTGGGCATGATCGATGAGTCCACCGTCGTGAAGTCACTTCACAAATTACCCCATGTAACTCCAGTCCCAACGTGCGGAACAAAACCTGGTAACGACACTTCCGCGTCACCATCACAACCAGCACCCACACCAGCGGATGAAGCATCAGTCTCATCCATCTACAAAGAACAACAACGATTATCGGTTGAGCAGGAACAGATCTCGAAGGCACAAACGAGAATCTCCAATGAGCTCGAGCTCATCACGCCAGCTCACATTACCATAACTAAGAAGATCAATTCTATGAACAAGCGGGTGAAAAAGATGTTCTCAAAGATGGGCTGCACAAGCTCTGAAGACTCAGAATCTGATGACTGATTTCTTCTTTTTACTCTTTTGCAGATTTTTAATCCTTTTGTGCAGGTTTTTCAGTTTTTAGGACTCACTTTTAGTTCTTTGATATTTTTTACTCTCCTTCGATTTTTTTTTTGGTAACTTTGGCTTTGTTTGTGACAAAAAGGGGGAGAGAGTTTTGAGAACTTGAACAATGATATTGTGAAAAGTGTGATCTTGTATACATCAATGATGAACAATGATGACTGCATCAAGGTAAGGGAACTTGAACAATGATTGTGAAAATCTTGCTGATGAAGATTGTGTATACATCAAGGTAAGTATCACTTCAACTTCAACTTTGGTTTTCATCTTGTGAGTGTTTGCATGTCTCGACTAACTATTCGACTAACTATTTGGGCATGTAATATAACTAACAAGTTGATGTTGGACTAACATTGTGTGACATTTGGTTTTTAATTGCTAGAAGATATGTTGGTTTTTGACTATGATTCTCTTACATATCTGAATTCTCAAATGTCATGATGATCAGATAAACTCTATCTCTGTACTAGGTTTTGTATGCTAAATATTCTTGAGGTATCTAACGATCTCTTTTTGTCAAGAATGATTTCTTTGTGCAGAGAGTACAGATGTCTAAGTCTAGAGTCTGTTTTAGGAGTTTATCTCATGTTTTTAAATTTTCGGATCTCCATTGTAAATTTTTGTTGTATGGTGATAGCAACAAAAATATCTTTTTGAATTTTCTTTAGTGGATCTGTGTTTTGTCACGAAACCGCCAAAGGGGGAGATTGTTACGGAATTTGAGTTGGCGTAGTTTCGTGAAAGTCTCAAGTCTTGAAGATTGAAGGTGAAGAAAGTTGGATCATTTAACTCAATCTCAAGAAAGAAGAATTCAAAAGGATCAGGTATGTTTTACTAAAGATTTTGTGTGATCCGAATACTTCTTGTAGTGTAGAAACACTTGGAAGAATCTTTCATTGCATGAAAATCAAAAACTGGACTTGGGACATGTTCAGGATCCGGATCAGGTTGTTCGATCCGGATCCCGAAGGTGGTTCGTTCATACACCAGTTCAATCCGGATCGTAGCCTCTCTTGATCCGGATCCCGAACACTGAGTTTACCATCTTCCTTGAACGATCCGGATTAGGCTTCGCAATCCGGATCCCGAACGTTGATGTTTGGTGAACTGTATGAACGATCCGGATCAAGCACTTCGATCCGGATCCCGAACCTTCGTTTTTCTGGAATTGCCTGACTCGTTGCGACGATCCGGATCACAGTTAATCCGATCCGGATCGCCGTCCGTAAAATCTCCAGAAATGTTAGGTTTTTGATTCTTATCTCCTTCCTAGGGTTTCTAACCTATAAATAGACCCTATGACTCTTCTTCTAGGGTCAATCCGAAAAGAGGCCGAAAATAACTATAGCCGTCATTTTCATATATACGCCTCTAGATCCACATATAGAGAAGAAAGGAAATCATTAGAGAATACTCTATGTTTCTTCATCTATATTGATTAGTTTGATTCTAGGTTTTCATACTCACATCTTGAGTTGAATCAAACTAATGAATACTTAGATGGTATTTCCGATCTATCTTTGATCTAAGTATTCGGCGGATCATCACCACCCAAAACAACGATTTACCCCAAAAATCGGCGCGTGGATTCGCGTGTCCTTGTGGATTCAAGGTTCAACCGCTCTCGTGGATTCGGAGCGAGGCACGTTCGTGGATTCGAAGGGTGCTATTGGGTGAAGACCGTGGATTCGGTCGGACGTCGTGGATTCGACGTTGGACGCCGTGGATTCGGCGTTGGGCGCAGATCGTGGATTCGAGAAGCGTCGCGGAGCGAGCGGAGAAGATCCTCTAGGAGCGTATGGAAAAGGTTGAGTCGTAAGTGTGTACGGTAAATCACCTTGTACGTGTTTTAATTCTAGTGGATTTCTGCCGTGTTATCGGTCCCGTGGTTTTTTACTCCGGTGATGGAGTTTTCCACGTAAAAATCTTGCGTATTATTTTTATTTCCGCATTGGGTTTTTATCGCAACGATTTTTGAGTGTTTATGTGTTTACACCTATTCACCCCCCTCTAGGTGTTTTTTCCCCTATTTAGATCCTTATTACATATAACCCAACAACTTCTACTCCTGTTCCTGCTGCTCCAGTTGTTGCTTCTTCAGACCGAGGTAAGGGAGTCGCGAGCTAGATCCCTACCAGTCGTCATCCAGAGAGTAGATGTACCCCTTTTTATATTTTGAGAGTTACTTGTTGAGAGACCTTGTAGTGAGGTATAGAGTTGTACTTTTATATCAGAGTTGAGCGACTTTTGTACTTGTGGTGAGGACTTGGAGTTGTATTTATTTTATTTATAGCAGTTTACTTCCAGCTCTGATATCTGTTTAGCGTAGCATCTTTCTTTTGCAGGTTTGACGCTTCGTCTATACGGGGTTCACCGTATGGGCGACGGATCTGTTAGCGAGCCCGGGTCGCAGTTTCGACCCCGGGGCGTGACACCATGTATCAGTTTTGAGGAGGTATGTGTATGATCCCTCGCACATCTTGGACTTCACATCCTTAGAGATGGATGACGAGCTGCACTTTCAGGAGCGCCCGATGCAGATTCTTGCTCGCGAGACGAGAGAATTGCGCAATCGGGTCATACCTTTTGTGAAGGTACTTTGGAGCCACCATGATGAGAGAGAGGCTACTTGGGAGCCTGAGGATGAGCTGAGGACTACCTATCCTGATTTGTTTGAGACCCCTTCCTGACTTTGGAGCTTTTCGGGTTTCGAGGACGAAACCTTTTGAAGGAGGGGAGAGTGTAGTATGCCGGTTTTTAGTTTGAGCTTACCGACTCTGCAGATGGGCTTTTTGGGTGGGAAAAGCCGTGAGCATGTGTATTTTCAGATTACAGCGGAGTTCGGGAGGTTCCGGACTGCGGCGGAGGGGCCGAGGTCAAAAAGTGAGTTATCGTTGGCACTTTTGGATTATTTTATTCTTTTAATTTTTTTTAAAGGCTTTTGATGATGTTGCCTTTTTCTTTAGTGTTGTTGGTTGGTGGAGTTGGCTGAGGAGTGGTGGTGGCTTAATTAAGGTAGGTGAGTTGGTGGGCATTAATTAAAATCCCCTAATTAATTTTTTCCTGTTGCTTTATTTAAGCTGCTCACCTTCAACCCCACCTCACCACCTTCTTCTCCAAGGGTTAAAGGCACGGTTGGCCTTGTGGGAAGTAGAGGAAGAAGAGTGAAGAAAAGGAGGGAAAAAGGGTAGTGCTCTTGTGCTTTTCTCTCTGCTGCGAGGACGTGGAGCCGAGCGAGGGCGCGGCGAGCCTCGAGGGAAGAGGTTAGTTGTTTATTTTATTTTTTTTTGAGAGCTTGGGATTTTTCGTTGATTCTTTTCTTTTCTTTTCTTATCTTTTCTTTTTCCTGTTGAAGTGGCCTTGCGGACTGGTTGTCCGGGGCATGGGCGCAGCTGTGTGAGCCACGCGCACGCATGGATATGCCGAGTGGCTGTGGGGCGAGCCGCTGCGCGGGCGCGTATGAGCGCCGCGCGCAGCAGGCGCCCTGCTGCTGTTGGTGCGCAGCAGGGCGCCAGACCGCCTGCTGCAGGCTTTCTGGGCGCCGCGCCATGGTAGGCGAGCGCGCAGCGCCGCGGCACCCGCACGGGTTGCGTGGGCGGCGCTGCGGGCTGCGCACAGGGCGCGCAGCGCCGCTCGCGCGCGCAGCGGCACTGCGGTGCGCGCGCGGTGCCGCGGGCCCCGCGCGGGCCGCGCGCGGCACTGCGGTGCGCGTGCGGTGCCACGGGACCGCGCGGGCGGCGCGCAGTGCCGCGGGCCCCGCGCGGGCCGCGCACTGCGGGCCGCGCGTTGGGCGCGCGGCGCTGCAGGCCGCACGCTAGGCGCGCGGCACTGCAGGGCGCCGCGCGGGCGGCCCTTGTGCCGCGGGGATGGATTTTTTGAGCCGTGCGGCCGCACTCCGCGCCGTTGCCGCGCACGGGGCCGCTCGGCGACGCGCCGCGGCTCGTGCGATCGGTTTTTCGTGCTCCGCGCGGCGTTTTCCTCCGTCGGTTGGGTTCTTTCCGCCGTTGAGGGTGCGGTTTCTGGCCGCATGTTTTCTAATTCCGGTTTATCTCCTTTTCTCGCAGTTGGTGCCATTGTGTTAGCTTACTACGTGGCTGGTGGTGCGTGTTTTGCCGCGTGGAGCTGTGGGTTAGCATCGGGACCTCCGTTTGTCGCACGGTTTTGCTGGTTGATCGCAGGTGGGTTGGTTCATTCCAAAAATTACCAAATGCCTATAAAGCTTTTGAATGCAAAGGTATCATGTCTCTTTTACCAGTATCTAATATGATAACTGCCCGCAGTCGTGGTAAGTATGTGGGAACCCGGGCAGTGTTTGATGCCCTATTCTGTTTAGTAAGCATTGTTATTGCTCCCGGGCCATGTTATAAAACTGGGGAAGATTCCTTTTTATTCATGAATGGTCCTTATGTTATATTTAGCGGGGTTTATCAGATTTAGTCGAGTGAGGTTGTTCCGACTTGGACACGAGTGTGAGTAGTGTCATTTGAGCATTCGAGTTTTTCCGATCTGGTTGATCGTGGACTATAGCCTGCATATGCCGCTTGCTGAGACAGTTGAGACATGTTTGATACTCGGTGGGGTCGCTCCCCTCGGGTCACTCTCCGGACGCGTAAATGTATTGATACCCCTGGCCGAGTTACCAGGTGGTTACTCGCCCCTGGCCGAGTTACCAGGTGGCTACTTGAGTGAGATTGAGATAGTCGGACAGGACGCCCCACGTAAATCCCGTCCTCAAGTGGATGTGTGGTGGTGGGCAGGTGCGTTCCTAGTCGACAGGCGCAGGCTTGACTAGACCCTATGTGGCAGTCGTTGAGATTGGGTGACTTGAGCGGGTGATTGTAGCATATGTTCTTAGATGGTGTTTCCTTAGAGCATAGCATTGAGGCATATAGTGGTAGATTCATTTCCAGCATTCATACACTATCTATCTATCTATCTATCTATCTGTTTTTGCCTCCAGCGGACTTAGTGGGCATACCGTGAGTTTTGGCGACGGTACCCACTGAGATATGCTTTTGGAGTAGATCTCACACCCGCTGCGTGTGACAGGTGTTCCTGAGGCGTCTATTCCAGGCTTGGCTCGTGCGGAGTCTTCAGACCGAGGTAAGGGCGTAGCCGACTAGTTCCGACCCGAGTCTGTTGAGTCAGAGGTAGAGTGGCCTGTACTTTTTGGTTTTCCACTTTTGTACCTGATAGTGATATTGTACTTATGTCTCGTGAGTTAGTGGATCTTTGTACTTGGACTTTTATCTACTTAGTGTTTGAGTTTTCTTTCTTCAGTACTTTCTTTTCAGCTCTGGTACTTGTATAGCTATTGATCTCTTTTGTAGGTTAGCCGCTTCGTCTGTACGGCAGTTTCCGTGCAGACGGCGGATCTGTTGGCGAGCCCGGGTCGCAGTTCGACCCCGGGGCGTGACAGCTAGTCAAGGTTCCAATAATACACTATTTCTAGCATGCTGAAACCTATCATAATAGAATTAGAGAGAAGTCCGCAGACTTGGAGAAACATCCAACCCACCTGGAACGCTTTCCGCAGGCAAACGCTGAAGTCGGTGAAGTGCCGGATCCTCAAACTGACGAAACTTCGAAAATTGTGCCACGCGCGCGCGCACTGCTGTGAATCACGGAAAAATCCCCCGGAAGCTCAAATAAATTCCCTCGAGTCCTCACAAGAATCCGCGCGCAGCCGGCTCACTCCACGGCCAAAACACAGTGCAACAGGGGCTCAAGTACACCACAACACCATCACCAAGCATCAACATTAAGCAACTGCCCACAGCAGCTACATAAATCACATTAGGCTCCCAGCACAGCACAAAAATCCAACACACTCCCCATAGGCTTCAACAGCACACATTAATACACTCACTAATTCATTCACCAAAAATCCACAGCACAACTTAAAATACTTGCTCACAATATCATCAATTGCTTAAGTCCACCCACACATACACACAAGACCACAGTACACTCCCTGCTCACATAATCCCCACAATGCACACACAAGGAGAAAATCCCTAAACTCCAAGCCTCCAGCCAAGCTACAGTAACTCCAACGCCGCGCCGTCCACGCAACAACCAACTTCCCGCTGCATCCAGCCCGTTGCCAGGATTCGCTGCGACCACATGCTGCGCAGAGAGAGAGAGAGAGAGAGAGAGAGAGAGAGAGAGAGAGGGGAAGAAAATCAATAAAATAAAATAATAGAAATCAATTTGAACTCGGCCTGCAGCCCACGGCACCGGCCCTCGGCTTGCGCGCCAACCGCATGTAGCAGCCGCGCCCACCACACGTGCTGCTGCCGCTGCCGCCAAGCTGCTGCTGCTGCCGCGCGGCGCCAGGGCCCGCCCCGCGGTGCCCTGGCCCGTAGCGCGCACCTGCAGCGTGCTGCGCGCACCCCGCGCTGAGCGGGGCCCGCCTGCGCAGCGCCCACACGCGCTGCGCGGCGCCCGCAGCGCCCAGCGCGCGCCTGTAGGGCCCCTGAACCCCATGCAGCTTTTTCCCGCGAATCCACTGTGTAAACACCTGTTGATGGTGTATCTGGCCCATAGTGCATCAAAGGGGTGCCACAGATGGACCCTGTGAGCTTTGGTTAGCTGTGTTGGCCTTTGGCTGCTTTTGTCGAATTTTAGAAAAGGATTTAGGCCAAATGGAGGGTGGATTTGGATTCGGCGCGGAAAAACGCTTGAAAATGGCTTTTTGTTTGCTAAATTCGGAGTCCGGATGCCCAAAAAGGACTCCCGGAAGTTTTACAGCTTTTTGGTGCATGGGGGAGCCGTGCACCGGCGGGGGTGCCACGTGGCAGGCCCGGATTGGCCGGCGCACGCGGCTGGGTCCCCGGAGCGCAAGGGTATGAACCGGGGTGCACCGCGGGGCGCGTGGACCGGGGCGCACCACGTGGCAGCGCCTGATTGGGCGGCTCAGGGTGCTCGGTCCGCGGGTGCGCGCGGGGAGGCGTGGACCGGGGGCGAGCCACGTGGCAGCACCCGGTTGGCGGGCGCATGTGCGCGCGGTCCACGTAGCGTGCGGGGCAGGTGTCGGGGGCAGGCGCCGTACCGCGGGCAGGTGGCTGTACGCGGGGCAGGCGCGGGCGACGTGCGCGGTGCCACGTGGCGCCCGCTGATTCGCGGGCGCCACCTACCGCGTTGACGCGGGCAGGGACACGTGGCGCTCTCCGCGGTGGCTTGCACGGCTGCAGCGTGTTCCGGGGACGCGTGGCGGGCGCTGGGGAGGGTCGGACGAAGCGCGGATCCTGTCCGACGGCATGTAGAGGGCCAGGCCGCACTGTGGCTTTTTTCTCTAAACCCGCACCTCTTCTGCCCGAGCCACCTTAAAGAGATTTGTTCATCTCTTAATGTTTGATCTTCCTGCCAAGTTCTAGGATTTTAGGAGCACGCATCCCGAGGTTCCAGATTTTACGGCGCGGCGCGACGTTGCATTCCCTGTGTTCTTCTTCGACGCAGTGGCAGTGTAAATTCTCCCCTGGGCTTCCTATACTACCTTTACCAGTGATTCTTGCGCCGGGAGACTCCTAACAGGTAGGGCTTCATCTTTTATTTTGGTCGCACTTTCCCATTTCGAGGTTTTGGCACGGATCCTGAGGAAAATATGTGACCCCTTTTTTTGTGAGGATTGTGAGGACAGAATCGGAGTATTTTGGCCGTATCTTCGCGCACGAGCGTCAGACGGAAACGAGCTTGTACAACTTTTTCTTCGACAGATCGCAAGGAACGCGCTTGTATTTTTCTTGGATTTTCCTGTGATTTATGTGAAGGTGAAAATCCCTGCTTTCCCAGTGAACAGTGTACAGTCTTTTATACAGATTTTTGTTTGTGTTACCACCTTGCCATATTTATATCTTGACTTACCGAACTCAGATTTGGGCGTGCAAGCAGCCATTTCGAAGGTATCGACACGAGGATCGCCGTGATATTTTTCTGGCAATTTTCTGGGAATTTGTAGCAGGTGAAAATTAAGCATCTTTGGGACTGTTGTTGCATGTGTGTGTAAGAGCAGATTTTGGGAATGCATGTGTAATAGTGGACTTTGTGTTGTGCCAGGAGTGTTTTGAGTGTGCTGAACTTATTGGAGCAGGAGAGTTGATTTATCTGGTAATTTCAGCAGTTGGGACTTGGACAGTTAGCACTTCAGGTGGGTGGTTGTTGTTCTCCTCTCCTTTGGTATGCCACTAAGAATGTCAGAGAGTCCCAATGGTAATGATGCTGAGTTATTGTTGGTAGCCCTGCATGCACTAGGAAATTAATTAATTGATAATTAATCCTTGATGTTAATATTTTTGGCATGATGTTGATAGCATGATTACTTCATTCAGTCGCTTAATTATTTTGGACAGCATGTTTAGGGGCAGGATAGCATTTGATGGCTTTACATTATCGATTATTCAAATGAGATTGTCATCTTGGCTTATGTTGCATTTAATTTGATTACTCTTATGAAATAGACTAAAATACTGGGACAATTGCATGTTTAAATTGGTCACTTAGCCAAGTCACTTTTTACTGGTACATTATCTTCTGCGATTTGACTTAGGAGAAACCATGCTTTTACTTCTTTCTCCTATCATTTAAACTACTGAGATAGCAAGCTTGGGTTCGAGCGGGGGCAGGGATAGTGTAGCCAGGTTTGTTGAGCGAGTTCGTCATACTAGATTGGGGTTTTGGGTTATTGCGGCAACCGCGGACATTGGGCGGTTGACCGGATGCTTACTTATGCATCAGATTGGGGATAGGATTCCTCTAGTGGAGGGAGTTTCCCACTTATTGATTATCATCGCATTGATTGGGGGTTCGGGTTATCTTTAGTGGAGGATTTTTCCCACTTTGATCATTGTCATGATCCAGTCCTGCTATACAGTGATACTCGATACAGAGATGCTTGTGATACTGATGACAGAGTTACTTTACTCGTGTGGGTCGCTCCCCTCGAGTGCCACTCCGGAGTAGGCGATTGACACATCGGCCAGTGAGTGCCAAACATTGATTATGGCCAGTGAGAGCCAGACCTTCCGTATCGGTCAGTGAGTACCGATTTATGAGCAGATACTTGAGACAGTTTGAGCAGGCAGTACCAGGGGTTTCTGGTCCTTCGATTGGGTCTATTTAGACAGATAGTTTTGCTGATACATGCTTTCAGTTACCCTTTTCGTTATTGCATTAGAGGCATAGTTGTGGTAGCTTCCTTTTATCAACAGATTTATAGCTTACCACCCTTCTCCTTTCCTGTTGCCTCTGGTAGTCCTAGTGGGTATGTCTGAGTTGAGGCTTTACCCACTAGGGGAGGCTACTGTTTTATAGTAGTGCTTACCCCCATTGTCTTTTCTTGTTCTTTTTCCCCCTTGTTTTGCAGAGTCCTCTGCGGGAGTTGCTGGGCCGTCAGCAGCGGATCGAGGTAAGAGGATTGCGGATTAGTTAGCGAGCCACCCGAGGGATTTTAGCTGGAGTTTTTGGTGTACCTGGTTTTTCTCAGACAGTACTTCTATGTTTCTTTTTGGGTCTGGCTTTTGCCAGCTAGTTGTATATTTGTGGTGAGCTGGGAGAGATGTTTGTATTTATTTTACTGTTGTACTTTTTACTTCCAGCTTCTGTCTGAGATACAGTAGTTTTAGTTCAGCTCTGACTTTATGCTCTTTTATTATGATCTCTTATCTGAGCAGGTTACCGACGCTTCGTGTATGCGGGAAATACCGCATGCACGGCGGATCTGTAGGCGGGCCCGGGTTCTGGTTTACACCCGGGGCGTGACAGATTAAGTTGGTATCAGAGCTTAGGGATAGGTCAGTTGGGACTTTGGAAACCCTAGGCTTTTGGACAGACCCTAGGATGATAGGGCGTGAGTGGCGTGACATTTTGCAAAAGTTGGCGATTTTTTTTATATAGTTGACCCTTCCTGTGAGTGAAGAGAGATCGACATAGTCTATTTCTGTTGAACCATTATGTTGGCTGCAGACAACGTAAGGTTACAGAAATAGGGGGATGTCTTTTGACTTTCGATAGATTGGGTCGTGTGGAGTTTTGTTGCTGATGTTTGGTTTCTTGTGGTAGGATGCCTCCTCGACGCCGGATTCCTACTCGGGGTGCCCCTTCACCCCCTGATGAGCCAGAGCAGTCCAGACCCTCTAAGCTTAGCGAGTTGAGGGCCTTGGTGGCCCAGTTGGCGGAGGGTCAGCGCCGCTAGGAGCAGAGGATGGACCAGTTCCTTGCCCAGAGAGAGGCACCACCCCCGGCTGTTCCTGAGGCCCCTGTGCCTCCTGTTGCACCATCTGTGCCTTCGGCGCCATCTTCTAGTAGCGGGGCTCTAGGAGCTATTCAGCCTTTGACTGCGGAGGAGGAGCAGGACATTGCCGACAAACTCTCCAAGTTTGTCCGGCGGGGCCCGCCTAGGTTTACAGGGCGGGATGCACAGCCTCGGGATGTTGGGAGATGGCTTTCAGCGATGGAGAAGCTTTTCTGGGACTTTTTCATCCATCCGAGGTACCGTGTGCACATGGCGGTGCACTGTTTGGATGGAGACGCGGATGCTTGGTGGCAGCGGGTAGAGCCACTAGAGTTCCGGGTTACCCGACAGCTGCCTTGGGAGGAGTTCCGACGGATGGTTTTGGACACCTACTTCTCGACCAGTGTGAAGAGGAAATTAGAGGATGACTTGAAGAACCTCTAGCAGGGCGATCGGTTGGTGCAGGTTTATTTTCAGGAGTTCATGGAGTTGCTTAACTGTGTGCCTTTCGTCGCTCGTGACGGTCCGCACCAGGTCGAGTTGTTCGAGGCAGGCCTCCGTCCAGAGATTTACACATTAGTGCATGCCCAGAGATTTCAGACCCTTGAGGCGGCCGCAGAGCATGCACAGTGGGTGGAGAGAGGAGGTCAGGTGGTGGCTAGACGGAGGGCCGCGGTCGCGCAGAGTTCCGACAGGAAGCGACCAACCCCTGATGACGGGGGACAGGCCAGTTCATGGAGACCACCTCTACCGCCACGACCCCAGTCTTATGGCCGTGGGTGTTCAGAGAGGCGAGGGCCTGGTGGACCCCAGAGACCGCCGCAGCATCAGCAGCAGGGATCACAACCGAGGCAGCAGAGATCTCAGCAGCATTCCTCGAGGCAGCAGCAGCGGTCGAGGCAGCCCCAGTCTTCCGACAGATGCATCTTCTGTGGAGGGCAGCATCGTGCCGGCACTTGTGACCAGAGGTGGGGCCGATGTTTTCGATGTGGACAGACGGGACATGTGCTAGCTACTTGCCCCCTTACTACTTCCTCGACACCTTCTTCGGCATCGGCTCCATATTCCCCTCAGCAACAGCGACCACCAGCTCAGCGGCCCTATGCTCCAGCGAGCAGGCCGTCTTCATCGTATCCTACCGATTTCCGACCTCCAGCACCGAGCGGGCGGGTATATGCCACCCAGTTAGCGGACTCTTCAGTGGCCGACCAAGTGGTGGCAGGTATTATCTTACTCTTTGGTATTAGGACTCGCACTTTATTCGACACTGGAGCATCTCATTCTTTCATTAGTCGAGCATTTGCATCCCTTCATGGTTTAGAGATAGAGTCCTTGTCACATACATTAGAGGTACAGATCCCTGATCACGTTTTGCATGTCGAGGAGCATTGTGTGGCTTGCCCGGTGCAGTTGGGACCTTGGATATTGCCTGCAGACTTGTTTGTCTTGCAGCAGCTCCAGGATTTTGACTTGGTGCTAGGGATGGATTGGCTGTCACGGTATTCCGCCACTATCGACTGCAGAGAGAGGGCGGTGACTCTTCGAGAGCCAGGATAGGAGGAGTTCATCTTCAGAGGCTGCCAGAGCACGCTGTTTGCAGCGACCATTTCCTCGGCTAGAGCTAGGAGGATGATGAGCAGAGGTTGCACTGCCTTTCTGGCCACTGTTGTGGAGGTGCCTACGGCGGCACTGGGACTCGAGGATATCCCTATTGTCCGAGAGTTCCCAGATGTGTTTCCCCCAGAGTTGACGACGATGCCGCCGGAGAGGGAGATTGAGTTTGTGATTGATGTGGTCCCTGGGACTGCACCAATCTCAAAGGCACCCTATAGGATGGCGCCAGCCGAGTTGAGGGAGTTGAAAGCCCAGCTTCAGGATCTTTTGGACCAGGGCTTTATCCGACCCAGTGTTTCTCCTTCGGGAGCGCCTGTATTGTTTGTGAAGAAGAAGGATGGGTCACTTCGGTTGTGTGTGGACTATAGGGAGTTGAATAAAGTGACCATCCGGAACAAGTATCCCCTCCCCAGGATAGATGATTTGTTTGATCAGTTGCAGGGAGCGTCTGTGTTCTCGAAAATTGATCTGCAGTCCGGTTACCACCAGTTGAGGGTGAGGGCCGAGGACATCTCCAAAACGGCATTCAGATTGCGGTACGGGCATTATGAGTTTACGGTGATGCCTTTCGGGTTGACTAATGCCCCTGCCGCATTCATGGACTTGATGAACAGGATATTTCAGCCGTTTTTGGACCGGTTTGTGGTGGTGTTTATTGATGATATACTGATCTATTCCCGGAGTGATGTGGAGCATGAGGAGCACTTGAGGACTGTGCTACAGCTTCTGCGAGAGAAGAAATTGTATGCCAAGTTCAAAAAGTGTGAGTTTTGGCTCCGGGAGGTCGCCTTTCTGGGCCACATTGTTTCAGCTGCCGGAGTGGCGGTTGATCCGGCCAAGGTGGATACTATTCGAGATTGGCCGAGGCCGACGACTATCACCGAGGTGCGGAGCTTTCTTGGATTGGCTGGCTACTATCGGCGTTTTGTGGAAGGCTTTGCGAAGCTTTCCTCTCCCCTCACACGTCTGACCAGGAAAGGGGTTAAGTTTATTTGGAACGAGACTTGCCAGAGCTGTTTTGAGGAGTTGAAGCAGAGGTTGATGACCGCTCCGATCCTCGCTCTCCCGGTTATGGGAGAAGGATTTGTGATTTACAGCGATGCCTCTCATAGTGGTCTGGGGTGTGTGTTGATGCAGCATGGTAGGGTAATTGCCTATGCTTCACGGCAATTAAAGGACTATGAGAAAAATTACCCTACTCATGATCTTGAGCTGGCAGCGGTGGTTTTTGCTTTGAAGCTATGGCGGCATTATTTGTATGGTGAGCATTGCGAGATCTACACGGATCATAAAAGCTTAAAGTATCTGTTCACTCAGAAGGAGCTGAACTTGAGACAACGCCGGTGGTTGAAATTGTTAAAGGATTATGATTTGAGTATCCTTTATCATCCCGGCAAGGCCAATGTTGTGGCAGATGCTTTGAGTAGGAGGACGAGTCTAAGCCTGATGATCTCGCAGCAGGCGCCGTTGGTCGAGCAGTTGAGGCGGCTACAGATAGAGGTGGTATCCCCTGGGGTCTCTGCTAGACTTATGTCTATGGTCTTGCAGCCCACTCTGTTGGACAGGATCAGAGACACACAGAGTGAGGACCCCCGCTTGGCGAGGATTAGGTCGCAGATTCAGGCAGATCAGATAGGGGATTTCTCTGTGGATAGCTCGGGAGTACTGCGGTACAGGGATCGAGTGTGTGTGCCTATGGATCGTGAGATTAGAGATCAGATTTTGAGGGAGGCCCATTATACACCTTATACCATTCATCCTGGTGGTACAAAGATGTATAAGGACCTCAAGGCACATTTTTGGTGGCCCGGAATGAAGCGGGACATTGGGAGATTTGTGGCTCATTGTTTAACTTGCCAGCAAGTGAAGGCAGAACACCGGGTTCCTGCTGGCAAGTTGCAGAGTCTCCCAATTCCCAAGTGGAAATGGGACCACATTACTATGGATTTTGTTACTGGACTACCGAGGGCGCAGAGCGGAGCAGATGCGATTTGGGTTGTTGTGGATAGACTCACCAAGTCGGCACATTTCTTGCCTGTTCAGATGACTTGGTCGTTGGAGCGCCTAGCACAGTTGTATCTGGATGAGGTAGTCAGGCTGCACGGTGTACCTGCTTCGATCGTTTCAGATAGGGACCCGAGATTCGTATCCCACTTTTGGGGGAGTTTACAGTCAGCTTTGGGGACCCAGCTCAGGTTTAGCACCGCTTTCCACCCACAGACTGATGGACAGTCTGAGCGCACCATACAGACCCTAGAGGATATGTTGAGAGCGTGCGTGATGGATTTTGGAGGAGGGTGGTACCGACACTTATCATTGGTCGAGTTTGCGTACAACAACAACTATCAGGCGAGCATTCAGATGGCTCCGTTTGAGGCGTTGTATGGACGCAAATGTCGGTCGCCCTTGTATTGGAGTGACGTGGGTGAGAAGAGGACTTTGGGACCGAATTTACTTTTGGAGGCTGAGAAGAAAGTCAGAGTTGTTCGCCGACATCTTGTGACAGCCCAGAGTCGTCAGAAGAGCTACGCCGATACTCGACGGCGAGACCTAGAGTTTCAGGTTGGTGATCATGTTTTCTTGAAGGTCTCGTCCTCGAAAGGGGTCCGGAGATTTGGAGTGCGGGGGAAGCTCAGTCCCCGCTTTATTGGACCCTTTGAGGTACTTGACAGAGTTGGTCCTGTGGCATACAGAGTTGCCTTACCCCCACGCCTGGCCGGAGTTCATGATGTCTTCCACGTCTCAGCTCTGAGGAGGTACGTTTTTGACCCGTCGCACGTGATTGACTTCACTTCGTTGGAGATCGGCGAGGACTTGGTCTACGAGGAGCGCCCGTTGCGGATTCTTGCTCGTGAGGAGAGGGAATTGCGCAATCGGGCCATTCCATATGTGAAGATCTTGTGGAGCAATCACGAGGAGCGAGAGGCTACTTGGGAGCTGGAGACCGAGTTGAGAGATGCCTACCCCTTCTTGTTCGAGGCTTCTGATTGAGGTACGTCTGCTTTGTTTATCCTTGTTTCGGGGATGAAACTTTTTTTTAGTGGGGGAGGATGTAGGGCCCCTGAACCCTATGCAGCTTTTTCCCATGAATCCACTGTGTCAACACCTGTTGATGGTGTATCTGGCCCATAGTGCATCAAAGGGGTGCCACAGATGGACCCTGTGAGCTTTGGTTAGCTGTGTTGGCCTTCGGCTGCTTTTGCCGAATTTTAGAAAAGGATTTAGGCCAAACGGAGGGTGGATTTGGATTCGGCGCGGAAAAACGCTTGAAAATGGCTTTTTGTTTGCTAAATTCGGAGTCCGGATGCCCAAAAACGGACTCTCGGAAGTTTTACAGCTTTTTGGTGCATGGGGGAGCCGTGGACCGGCGGGGGTGCCACGTGGCAGGCCCGGATTGGCCGGCGCACGCGGCCGGGTCCACGGAGCGCAAGGGTATGAACCGGGGTGCACCGCGGGGCGCGTGGACCGGGGCGCGCCACGTGGCAGCGCCTGATTGGGCGGCTCAGGGTGGTCGGTCCGTGGGTGCGCGCGGGGAGGCGTGGACCGGGGGCGCGCCACGTGGCAGCACCCGATTGGCGGGCGCATGTGCGCGCGGTCCACGCAGCGTGCGGGGCAGGTGTCGGGGGCAGGCGCCGTACCGCGGGCAGGTGGCCGTACGCGGGGCAGGCGCGGGCGATGTGCGCGGTGCCACGTGGCGCCCGCTGATTCGCGGGCGCCACCTACCGCGTTGACGCGGGCAGGGACACGTGGCGCTCTCCGCGGTGGCTTGCACGGCTGCAGCGTGTTCCGGGGACGCATGGCGGGCGCTGGGGAGGGTCGGACGAAGCGCGGATCCTGTCCGACGGCGTGTAGCGGGCCAGGCCGCACTGTGCGCGCCCGAAAACCGTGGGCCGGGCCGCACTGTGCGCGCCCGAAAGTTTCCGGGCGCCCGAAACTTGGGACAAAAGGGGAATTTTCCCATTTGTTCCTCCAGCACTATAAATACCTACCCGAGCCTTCTTCTTTGGCTTTTTTCTCTCAACCCGCGCCTCTTCTGTTCGAGCCACCTTAAAGAGATTTGTTCATCTCTTAATGTTTGATCTTCCTGCCAAGTTCTAGGATTTTAGGAGCAAGCATCCCGACGTTGCATTCCCTGTGTTCTTCTTCGACGCAGCGGCAGTGTAAATTCTGCCCTGGGCTTCCTAGACCACCTTTACCAGTGATTCTTGCGCCGGGAGACTCCTAACAGGTAGGGCTTCATCTTTTATTTTGGTCGCACTTTCCTATTTAGAGGTTTGGGCATGGATCCTGAGGCAAATATGTGACCCCTTTTTCTGTGAGGATTGTGAGGACAGAATCAGAGTATTTTGGCCGTATCTTCGCGCACGAGCGTCAGACGGAAACGAGCTTGTACAACTTTTTCTTCGACAGATCGCAAGGAACGCGCTCGTATTTTTCTTGGATTTTCCTGTGATTTATGTGAAGGTGAAAATCCCTGCTTTCCCAGTGAACAGTGTACAGTCTTTTATACAGATTTTTGTTTGTGTTACCACCTTGCCAAATTTATATCTTGACTTACCGAACTCAGATTTGGGCGTGCAAGTAGCCGTTTCGAAGGTATCGATACGAGGATCGCCGTGATATTTTTCTGGAAATTTTCTGGGAATTTGTAGCAGGTGAAAATTAAGCATCTTTGGGACTGTTGTTGCATGTGTGTGTAAGAGCAGATTTTGGGAATGTATGTGTAATAGTGGACTTTGTGTTGTGCCAGGAGTGTTTTGAGTGTGCTGAACTTATTGGAGCAGGAGAGTTGATTTATCTGGTATTTTCAGCAGTTGGGACTTGGACAGTTAGCATTTCAGGTGGGTGGTTGTTGTTCTCCTCTCCTTTGGTATGCCCACTGGGAATGTCAGAGAGTCCCAATGTTAATGATGCTGAGTTATTGTTGGTAGCCGTGCATGCACTAGGAAATTAATTAATTGATAATTAATCCTTGATGTTAATATTTTTGGCAGGATAGCATTTGATGACTTTACATTATCGATTATTCAAATGAGATTGTCATCTTGGCTTATGTTGCATTTAATTTGATTACTCTTATGAAATAGACTAAAATACTGGGACAATTGCATGTTTAAATTGGTCACTTAGCCAAGTCACTTTTTACTGCTACATTATCTTCTGGGATTTGACTTAGGAGAAACCATGCTTTTACTTCTTTCTCCTATCATTTAAACTGCTGAGATAGCAAGCTCGGGTTCGAGCGGGGGCAGGGATAGTGTAGCCAGGTTTGTTGAGCGAGTTCGTCATACTAGATTGGGGTTTTGGGTTATTGCGGCAACCGCGGACATTGGGCGGTTGACCGGATGCTTACTTATGCATCAGATTGGGGATAGGATTCCTCTAGTGGAGGGAGTTTCCCACTTATTGATTATCATCGCATTGATTGGGGGTTCGGGTTATCTTTAGTGGAGGATTTTTCCCACTTTGATCATTGTCATGATCCAGTCCTGCTATACAGTGATACTCGATACAGAGATGCTTGTGATACTGATGACAGAGTTACTTTACTCGTGTGGGTCGCTCCCCTCGAGTGCCACTCTAGAGTAGGCGATTGACACATCGGCCAGTGAGTGCCAAACATTGATTATTGGCCAGTGAGAGCCAGACCTTCCGTATCGGTCAGTGAGTACCGATTTATGAGCAGATACTTGAGACAGTTTGAGCAGGCAGTACCAGGGGTTTCTGGTCCTTCGATTGGGTCTATTTAGACAGATAGTTTTGCTGATACATGCTTTCAGTTACCCTTTTCGTTATTGCATTAGAGGCATAGTTGTGGTAGCTTCCTTTTATCAGCAGATTTATAGCTTACCACCCTTCTCCTTTCCTGTTGCCTCTGGTAGTCCTAGTGGGCATGTCTGAGTTGAGGCTTTACCCACTAGGGGAGGCTACTGTTTTATAGTAGTGCTTACCCCCATTGTCTTTTCTTGTTCTTTTTCCCCCTTGTTTTGCAGAGTCCTCTGCGGGAGTTGCTGGGCCGTCAGCAGCGGATCGAGGTAAGAGGATTGCGGATTAGTTAGCGAGCCACCCGAGGGATTTTAGCTGGAGTTTTTGGTGTACCTGGTGTTTCTCAGACAGTACTTCTATGTTTCTTTTTGGGTCTGGCTTTTGCCAGCTAGTTGTATATTTGTGGTGAGCTTGGAGAGATGTTTGTATTTATTTTACTGTTGTACTTTTTACTTCCAGCTTCTGTCTGAGATACAGTAGTTTTAGTTCAGCTCTGACTTTATGCTCTTTTATTATGATCTCTTATCTGAGCAGGTTACCGACGCTTCGTGTATGCGGGAAATACCGCATGCACGGCGGATCTGTAGACGGGCCCGGGTTCTGGTTTACACCCGGGGCGTGACAGCGCCCGCCTGCGCGCCCTGCGCACGCCCGTAGCGCCCAGCGCGCGCCCTGCGCTGCGCCCGCTTGCCACCGCCTGCCTGCTGCGCTCCTGCCTGCTGCGCGCGCAGCGCCCGCAGCTGTTGGGCGGCGCCCTTGCGTGCCCGCACGGCAGGCTGCACACGCCGCGCGCGGCGCCCATGCGCTCCCGCGCGGCTCCCCCGCTTCGGCACTCCAAGCACACGTGGACAGCAGTCCACACACACACAAACACCACCAACACCACCTCGAGCTCCACTCCAAAAACCCAAAGAAGATTAAAACCAAGCTTCTCTTTCTCTCACTAAAAAGAAAACTGCACATACCTCATTTAAACACGCCGCGCGCGCCGCTCGACGCGCTCTCCGCTTGGCCCCACGGCTCCCAGCAGGAAGTTTCCACTATCAAAGCTCATCCATTCCTTCTCTATTCCTTCTTTTCTTCTTCTTCTTCTTCCTTCTTTTCTCTCTTTCTCTCTTCCTCTGCTTTTGCTTAAATCCTCTGTTTTGCATTATTGAAAAAGATGGTGATGATGTGGCGCACTAATTAGCAGCAGGCTAATTAAGAGGGTGGTTGGCAGACATTAATTAGGGAAAAAGACCATAATACCCTCCTAGAAGAAAATATCTAAAGCACTTAATATACATTCCATTCCTCTAATCTGCTTTCTTCTTTCTTTCTTTCTTCCATAAGAAAATGCATCCAAATTAATTAAACTAATTAAATAATCCACCAAAAGGCCCCTGCCAACTTACTTTTTGCCCTAGGGGCCACCGCACCAGTCTGGAACCTCCCGAACTCCGCTGTAATCTGAAAATACACATGTCCAAAGCTTTTCTAACTCAAAAGGCTCAATTGTGGAGTCGGTGTGATCAATCCAAAAACCGGCTCCAAAATCGCCAGTTCCAACTCACTTTTTGCCTTCGGGTCCTCCACGTCAGTCCGGAACCTCCCGAACTCCGCTGTAATCATAAAGTACACCTGTTCCAAGTATTTCCCAATTTTTTTGTACACCATTGTTGTCACGCCCCGTCGTCGAAACTGCGACCCGGGCTCGCCAACAGATCCGCCGCCCATACGGGAAGCCCCGTATAGACGAAGCGACTAACCTGCAAAAGATCAACTATACTCTACAGATATCAGAGCTGAAAGTAAACTGCTAAAAAAGAAAATATATACAACTCAAAAACCCCCCCAAAACACAATTCTCTCGAACTGTAAAATAAAATACAACTCTATACCTCACTACAAAGGTCTCTCAACATGAACTCTCAAAAAGTAAAAGGGTACATCTACTTTCTGGACGACGACGACTGGTAGGAATCTATCTCGCGACTCCCTTACCTCGATTAGCTGGATCAGCAACAGGAGCAGCAGGAACAGGAGCAGAAGTCCCTGGGGAAAAAGACACCACGACGGGTGTGAGAACTACGTCCCAAGTAGTTCTCGGTAGGTGCCGCCAACAAGCCCGATGGTCTGCCCACTAAGTCTACTAAAGGCATAAAGTAACAATAATGTGATACTGAAATGAAATGGCCAGAAAATAACTCTAAAGCTACTATGCCTCTATCTAGATGCTCAAGGAGTGGAACAGATGGAAACATGATGCATCTACTAACACTCAAAGTACGGTCACCCAATCTACACTGACTGCTGCATAGGGTCCAGTCAAACCTGCGCCCACCTACTGCCGCACATCCTCAATAGGACGGGTCTACCGTAGGGTGTCCGTGACTGCCAAAACTGGCCTAGCCAGAGGGACTGCGTCGACAAGTCGCGATAGCAAGTAACAGGCCCAACTCCGGAGTGGCACTCGAGGGGCGCGACCACACCGAGGAAAGTATCCGCGTATCTCTGTCGAGCTCAATATGGCTCATGCAGGCTATAGTCCAAACCGCGATCAACAAGATCGACTAACAACACCAACGCTCACTCACAGGCTGGAAAATCACACAGCCGAGGGCCACCGTCCACCAGACGGCTCCCACAACAGAACACTAAACTCACAGAAAGGACCGACACCATAAGGGTTCGGAGACCCGATAGGCCGGTGCTAAGAACCCTATCAAACAAGAACAGACTCTAGGATCCGCCTATCGAAGTTCCGGACCCCCTTATAGTACAGGAATGCAACAATCTCAGTACTACACGCAGAAGACACCAACAGGGCCCGAAAGTCCCTGGAGACCTACACCTACAACCCTATCAAACAAGAACAGGTTCCAGGCTCGGCCCACGTGGCTTTCGTCCCGACAAAGGAATGACCCCTAGAACCCAGACCACTCGAATCCTTTCGAGTGGGGAGATCTACAGGAAAAAGGTGACATTTGTTATTGAAAACCGTTTTCACTCAACCCACACAGGGTGAGGATTAAAAGTAATATCCTTTTTGAAAAGCTATCTTGCTTTGAGAAGAAATCCATTTTTATTGATTTTTAGTTATTTTTAGAAAAATAGTTAGAAAACAAGTGTTTTACCCAAACCCCGAAGGGCTGATGCCTTTGTCCAAATCAAACAAGAACAGACTCCAGCGGCCCTTCGATGCGTGGAAGAAAACATTGGTAGACTAAAATCATGTGTATGTCGTAAAGGGTTCTGGGTTCTAGGTCCGGCTAACACTAGTAAACTACTGCCACTAACACAGTGGCGACAACCCAAACAGGGGAAAACAAGACCTCCCGGGACCACCGTTTACCCCAAATGGTTCCCGGTACAGACAAGCGATCCACTACATCTACCAGACTCCACTCTGCTCCCAAGCACGAGTGGAAATGCCTCCCACACTAAAAGGAAGTCCCGACCGCTCGGCCCACTACCTTGGCGAGGATAACACTAAGTCCAGGAATGAAACACAATGTGTGGATGTCTAAACATAAATAACCCTAGCCCAAGTGAGGGTTTTCTACAGGTCTGGTTACACATGCAACATTTGACGGGGTTGCTAGGTCAGGTTCCAAGATAACAATAATTTAACAGGTGGTAGGAAGCAAAAGAGATCATAGATCATCAGATAAATACAAAGAATATTAACATTCAAATTCTAGCATGCTACCAAGTCCAATCACTATCATGCATGATTCTATATCAATAGAATTAGTGCACAGTCCATAGATCCTGAAAGCGAAGCCACCCACCTGAAGGTGCTAACAGTCCGGAGTCGTACAGCTGAGAATACCCAGAAACAACTATCTCAACTCACCCACCAATCCAACAATACAGGAACAGTGTTCAATACTTCCTGGGTACAAAAATACAACCCAAAGTCACACTTAATTCCATAAAATCCAAGTTTTACAATTCTGCTGGGAACATTCCTCTTAATGCGAAATTCTCACCTGTAAAACAAACTCAAAAAATTCCACTAAAAATATCACAGCGATCCTCGCGTCGAGACCTTCGAAACGGGTACCTGCATGCCCAATTCCGAGCACCGTAGGCCAAGTTACAAATTCCACAACACAGGTGCGCAAAACCTCACAGCCAGACAACTGTAATCCCATGCACAGATAAAGGGAGAAAACCATACCTCCGGGAAGGTCTCAGAAAAATCCAAGAAAATTACTATGATAATCCTCACAACTGAGTAGATACAAAAAGTACAAAGGCTCGTCTCAATCCGATGTCCGAGCGCAGAGAAAACCCCGAATCAATCTGTTGTCCTCGAAATCCTCACAGAAAACTAGGGTCCCAGTAAGCATGGAAGAACTCCTTGAATAACATGAAATGAGGAAATGCTGAAAATACCAAGATCGTAGCCTTACCTGTCGCGGATCCAACGACAAAGAAATCGCTCGAAAAGGTGGTCGGAGTAGGCCGGGGGAGCTGGGGCACCAAAACGCGACGGGAGAAACACCGGTGAAGGAACATCGCGATGCGCCAAGAAAATGGAAACCTCGATAAGCCTGCCACATAAAATTCCCGAAATCGATAGATGGATGCAGCACTACGTGGGGATCAACTTTGCTGAAGACCTCCCGCCGGTTTGAAGCTCGGAAATGTCAAAACCCTGCAAGTGAAGGCGGCTCGGGCATTAAATAGGCCGCAGAAAAACAAATGGAAAATTTCCATTCATGTCCCAGGATTCGGGCGCACCTGGCCCTGGCACTGTCCCGGTCACACGTGCGGGCAGGCGCAGCCTGGCCGCCTGCCACGCACGTGCCCCGAGGCGCCCGCCCGCAACCCTGTGCGCCGCGCCTCGTGAGCCCGCGAGTAGCACGCCGACACGTGTCCCCTGCACCCGGTCCACGTACCCTACTTCGGGTTTCGTGGACCGCGGCGCGTGCACCGACCAACCGGGGACTGCCACGTGTCCACCCGCCTTGGTCCATGCACTGCCGCGCCACCCAGTAGATTGCGCATCACGAGCCCGCCAATCAGGCGGCGCCACGTGTCCATGCGCCGGGTCCGTGCACCCAGCCGCGCCCCTCTATGGACCGAGTGCTGCGGACCGGCCAATAACAGGCCGCCACGTGGCAGCCGGCGGTCCACGACCCCTCCCATGCACCGAAATTCAGCGAAAACTTCCGGGAGTCCATTTTTGGGCATCCGGACTCAAAAACAAACAAGCAAATAACCGTTTTCAAGCGTTTTTCCGCGCTGAATCCAAATCCAACCTCTGTTTGGCCCAAAACCATTTCAAAAATTCGACAAATGCAGCCGAAGGCCAATCCAGCTGTGGATTTCACACAGGGTCCATCTGTGGCATCCCTTTGATGCACTATGGGCCAGACACACCAACACTAGGTGTTCTACACCACGGTTCGTGGGAGAAGCTACACGGGGATCGGGGTCACCACATCCTCCCCCACTAAAAGAAAGTTTCGTCTCCGAAACTGAAGCACACCACAACAACAAAACTAAAACAATCAAATCAACCCGAAGAACGCAAACGCTAAACTAACAAGAAAGGTACGGCTCCACCAGCAGGAAAGTCATCAACCACAACCCTCGATTTAGAAAACAGCTGAAACTAACGGAAAGTCCGAAAATTTCGAAAGATCAGTGCCTTTGCCCCTATCAAACAAGAACAGGTTCGGGCACTGTCTCCATTTCTGGAGCAATCTTTCGAAGTTTTCGTCATGTTCGTAAATTTCAACACAAAGGCGAGAAAATGGAGAGAAGTGTTGGTGCCGTTTCTGCTGTGGCTACAAAAACGAAAGCTACCACTAACCGAGACTCCTAAGGACACAACCTCTAGTCCTAAACGTCACAACTGCTCCCGAGGTGGCGTCTGTCCACAATCGCTGAAGCCCATGCTGCTGGAAGGATACGCCGGCAACCCGAGAAAAATGTACTCCTCCTGTCCAACTCACAGAAGGGTAATAGCTCTCATTCCATTATCAGTCGTAGCACGGCACCGCACCAACCAGTCCAACCTGTGTGCTCAATCCAAGTCCTGGAGCTGTCCTTGAATCGTCACATCAGCAGGTGAAGTCCCAAGTCTCAACTGCACTGATCATACACCGCGATCCTCCTCTACTCGTAAGATACTGGGAAGAATCCAAATGCTAAAACATGTAGCATAAATTCCTAACCCATACCCATGCAAAGATGCTGATGCAGATACTCTACTAATAATGCAGAAGAATGCAACGGTAACAAAATGCTCAACTCAGCTAACAGAAATAAAATCATACCTGCCGCGACACGATCTGCTGCCGGGGTGTCCTCCACCAGGGCTGCATAAACCCGTCCACAGGGTGCCGCAGATCGTCGTCCCGTCTCACCCGACGTCGTGGCCCACTCGGTCTGATGGTGTGCCGGAGGGGCTTCCGCTGATGGATAGGCAAGGGGGGGGGTGCTGTCGCAATCGACCGTACTGACAAAATGGCCTGGGGGCAAGCTCCGCGGAAATGTCCCAACTCTCCACAGAGGAAACACCGCCCCTGTCTCTGATCACACTGCGATGGTGGATGAGGCCCGCCACAGATGACACACCGCTCCTGTCGCTGCTGCCGATACTGCTGCTACTGCGGGGGCCCACCTGACCTCTGATGCGTACGAAACCCACGACCCACAGGATGAGATTATGGAGGTCTCGGAGGTCCCTGCCGGCTCGTCTGACCCTCATCATCCGGTGCTGGGCGCTTTGCCCCCGAAATCCCTGCGGGAGCTGGGGCCACCTCGACCATAACCGCCTCTCCGTGCTCCACATAGAGGGCCTGCTCCATAGAGGCATCCAAAGTCTGCAATCTCTGCGAGCGGACAAACTGGTAGATATCACGACGCAATCCTCACTCAAACATGTAGATCCGGTGCGCCTCATCCCTAGCCGCGTGCGGTACACAAGCCAACAACTGGTTGAACTCTACAATGTACTCATGGACGGGCCGATCTCCCTGTCGGAGATTCCTCAGCTGCTCCTCCAACCTCTGCCTGACGCTCTCCGGGAAAAAGGCTCCAAGAAGTAGATTGCGGAACTCCGCCCAAGTAAGCAGCTGGGTCCCAGGTGGACCTACTGGTCGAACACGCCGCCACCAGGCCTCGGCGTTGCGCTCCAAGAAGTGAGTCGCCAATAGAACCTGAAACCGCAACTCGATAAATAAGCTCTCGAAATGACGCTCCATAGCCGTGATCCACGACTCTGCCTCCCACGGCTCTGAACTCTGCCCCGAAAAACGAGGTGGGTTAAACTGACGGAATCTCAACAACAAATCCACCACCTCTCGCTGCTCTGCCCGGGTCAACTGTCCTGCCGCCCCGAACGGTTGTCTACCGGTATCTGGTGCAATAGGGGCTACCTGCACTGCTGGTACAACTAGGGGTGCCACAACTGGCGACGAAGGTGCGAGGAAACTCCCTAGGGGTGCTACAACTGGTTGTACCTTCTGCTCCAACAAAAGCATCATCCGACCCATGGCCTCCTCCTGGCACCGTGTAGCCTCCTCCTGGCGCCGAACAGCCTCCTCCTGGCGTTGAACAGCCTCTGCCAACTGGGCCATCTGAGCCCGAAGCTCCAGCACCTCACTCTGCTGACCCTGTGCTGGCTCCTCCTGCCCAGGCTCATCGGAGGGGGAAGGCTGAGAACGCGTCTGTACCCTGCGTCGGGGAGGCATCGTGCCCACCTGCAACACACATGCAAACATCAGGACAGTACCAAACAACACTCGACCCAATCCAGCGAAAGTCTAAGACATGTCATCCATTCCCTAGCATTATGTTGTCTGCAGCCAACATAATCGCTTAGGAGAATAAACATGCCAATCACTCATCCCGCCCCTTGGGAGAGGTATAAAACTCAATCAGGACTCTCGCTAAAAGTCACGACTCTCACGTAGTCATCCTAATGTCCAACCACAAGCCTAGGGTTTCTAAGTCCACAATGACCTACAACCTAGGCTCTGATACCACTCTAATCTGCCATGCCCCGGCGTCGAAACTGCGACCCGGGCTCGCCAACAGATCCGCCGCCCATACGGGAAGCCCCGTATAGACGAAGCGACTAACCTGCAAAAGATCAACTATACTATACAGATATCAGAGCAGAAAGTAAACTGCTGAAAAAGAAAATATATACAACTCAAAAACCTCTAAAACACAAGTCTCTCGAACTGTAAAATAAAATACAACTCTATACCTCACTACAAAGGTCTCTCAACATGAACTCTCAAAAAGTAAAAGGGTACATCTACTCTCTGGACGACGACGACTGGTAGGGATCTATCTCGCGACTCCCTTACCTCGATCAGCCGGATCAGCAACAGGAGCAGCAGGAACAGGAGCAGAAGTCCCTAGGGAAAAAGACACCACGACGGGTGTGAGAACTACGTCCCAAGTGATTCTCAGTGGGTGCCGCCAACAAACCCGACAGTCTGCCCACTAAGTTTACTAGAGGCATAAAGTAACAATAATGTGATACTGAAATGAAAGGGCTGGAAAATAACTCTACACCTACTATGCCTCTATCTAGATGCTCAAGGAGTGGAACAGATGGAAACATGATGCATCTACTAACACTCAAAGTACGGTCACCCAATCTACACCGACTGCCGCATAGGGTCCAGTCACACCTGCGCCCACCTACTGCCGCACATCCTCAACAGGACGGGTCTACCGTAGGGTGTCCGTGACTGCAAAAACTGGTCTAGCCAGAGGGACTGCGTCGACAAGTCGCGATAGCAAGTAACAGGCCCAACTCCGGAGTGGCACTCGAGGGGCGCGACCCCACCGAGGAAAGTATCCGCGCATCTCTGTCGAGCTCAATATGGCACATGGAGGCTATAGTCCAAACCACAATCAACAAGATCGACTAACAACACCAACGCTCACTCACAGGCTGGAAAATCACACAGCCGGGGGCCACCGTCCACCAGACGGCTCCCACAACAGAACACTAAACTCACAGAAAGGACCGACACCATAAGGGTTCGGAGACCCGATAGGCCGGTGCTAAGAACCCTATCAAACAAGTATAGACTCTAGGCTCCGCCTATCGAAGTTCCCGACCCCCTTATAGTTCGGGAACGCAACAATCTCAGTACTACACGCAGAACACACTAACAGGGCCCGAAAGTCCCGGGAGACCTACACTTACAACCCTATCAAACAAGAACAGGTTCCAGGCTCGGCCCCCGTGGCTTTCGTCCCGACAAAGGAACGGCCCCTAGAACCCAGACCACTCGAATCCTTTCGAGTGGGAAGATTTACAGGAAAAAGGTGACATTTGTTATTGAAAACCGTTTTCACTCAACCCACACAGGGTGAGAATTAAAAGTAGTACCCTTTTTGAAAAGCTATCATGTTTTGAGAAGAAATCCATTTTTAATGATTTTTAGTTCATTTTAGAAAAACAGTTAGAAAACAAGTGTTTTACCCAAAACCCGAAGGGCTGATGCCTTTGTCCAAATCAAACAAGAACAGACTCCAGCGGCCCTTCGATGCTTAGAAGAAAACATATTGGTAGACTAAAATCATGTGTATGTCGAATAGGGTTCTGGGTTGTCACGCCCCGTGGTCGAAACTGCGACCCGGGTTCGCCAACAGATCTGCCATCTGTACGGAAACTGCCGTACAGACGAAGCGTCAACCCTGCAAGTCAGATCTATAGGTAAAATGTATCAGAGCTGAAAAAGAAATATAACCAAAGCTACAGAAAAACCACTGAACATTTGATATAAATAAATTCCTCAATACATAGTCTCTCTCAACTATAAAAAGTAAATACAACAATCCTCACTGATCTCTCAGACTGTCCAGTACAAAAGTGGAAATATAAAATAAACCAGGTACATCTACCTCAGACTATCAATGCTGGTAAGGAACTAATCGGCCACGTCCTCACCTCGATCAGCTGTCTCCGCGCGAGCTAAGACGGAACAGCAGCCTCAGGAAACCTGTCACCGCGACGGGTGTGAGAACTACTGCAAAGGTAGTTCCCAGTGGGTACCGTCCCAATATCCACGGTATGCCCACTAAGTCTACTGGAGGCACAACAGATAGGTATGCAGATAGATAGATAGATAAATAGATAAAAGCTGAAGGAACTAAAGCTATCATGACTCAATCAACATGCCCAAGCAAAGTCTACTATAAACATGCATACACTCGCTACTGCTAACATGCCTCAAGTATCATGCTCAAAGGAAAAACTCATCTATGAACACGCTATGAAACTCACTCACACATATCACCCAATCCCAAATGACTGTCCCTCTTTTGGACCAGTCAAGCCTGCGCTCATCTACTGCCGCACATCCCGGAGGAACGGACTTACGTAGGGTGTCCCTCAAGGACTATCTCAGTAACCACATCGCGGCCTCGTCAGGCTCGGTATCATCATCGCATCCGGAGCGTAGCTCGCGGGGAGCGACCCCGCGAACTCAAGTATCTCAAGTATCTCATAACTGGTATAAAAAGCTAGGCTCAGCAGGCTATAATCCACGATCAAACAGATCGGTATCACGAGCTCAAAAGCACAACTCAGTCGGAAAAGAACCTCGACTCAAATATGAATAGCCCAAACACTCTCACAGCTATGTCGGAGAACCCTCAACGACTCAATCTAATAATGCACGACCATGGCTGAGTCGGAAACCTCCACGACTCGATCTGCCAGAACCCCAAATATCCTCAAAACTAAGTGGGAGAACTACCTCCACCACTAAATCATAAACACAACCCATGATCCCAACAAGGAAGAAGAACTCTCATGACACTAGAACTCGACAGACGATGCTCTAAAAATATCCTCAGCCCTCTGGCGCGAGTACACAATCAATTCGAACAATCTGGACCATTCATAATGTTCTCAATAGTTAAAAACCCTTTTGAAAATAGAGTTTTACTTAAAACGGGGCACTAAAAATATATGAAGGTCCAAATGTAGCCTGAATCTCAAATGAACTTGCAGTCTAGTGTCAAATATCCTCTAGATCATACTAAAAATGTCAGGGGCTTAAGAATGTCGTTCTACAATTTTCTAGGCAACTATCAAATTTATCAATATATAATAAATCAGCTAATCATGATCAATACATGACAAATAAGCTAAACATGATCAATATGCTTACAGAAGCATTAGAGGGCATTCCATAAATTTTGGAGAAATTCCAACCCACCTGGATCGCTTTCCGTAGGCATTGCTGAAGTCGGTGAAGTGCTGGAACCTCGAACTGACAAAATCTCGAAAATCGTGCCGCAAATCCCGGAAAAATCCTCGGAAGCTTCAAATAAAAAATCTTGACTCCTCTACAAAAAATCCAGCGCGCAACCGGCGCGCTCCTCAGCCAACAAAAATACAAGTTCGCTTATATCCAATTTACCTAATCCACAGCACAGTCTCAAGGCCCTCCAGTTAAAAACTGCACACTAATTACTAGGTGCTCTCTCAACAAAATAAACAATTGCACAATAGTTACACAACCCCCTTTACAAGTTCCAAAGGGCGCCCCAAAATAAATTCCATATAGCCCAAAGTGCTCACAGCATACACTAAGTCCTTCATTACAACAGCACCTTTAAATCCAAGTTCACAACACACACAACCACACAGCCCACTCACAAATCCCCTACAAAATCTGCACATTTACAAGCTCCAGATGCTCACCTAAACACACACTGCCAAAAATACCAACTCCACAACACTTATACAAGCTTCAGCACCTTCCATAAAACAAGCTTACATAGTCCAAATTACAAGCTCACATGTGCCTAATTTTACATAAATCTAAATCCATCAAAAGCAATCTGCACAGGCTCCAATTACAGGGTAAATACATACTCCTTACAACACACTTAATAAAAACCCAACAGCTCACTTAATAAATACGAGCTCAAATGGACAATGATAATATTCCACCTTACACAACCCAAATGCATAGGTCTAAAACTCCTCTGCACTCACAAAGAGTCCACAGCACACTCACACCTTACTCAAATATACTTATTTCTCTTACAAAAATCCACAGCACATTCACTTCCCACAAACAACAAATGTTCATCCAACCACAATTATACACTCACCAAACCCTCAAGTACACTCCAATAATGCTCACATTACAAAAGAAATCACTCAAACACATTACCAGTCCAATTGCACCCATAGAACACCAAACACATAGTCCATAGCTCACCTCCCAAAGCTCAGACACTCAAAGCTGACCAATTAAGGTAAAACTGTGTGCCGTGCAACGATCCGGCTCCGCACGGCACCTCGCCGAAAGCCGCAAACTTGACGATGATCTGCGAGAGCAAGAAGGGGAAAAACCCAAATTAGTGGAGAACACGGCAAAAAAGCGCGGTCGCCGACGTCAAAACGAGCCCCCGGCCGACGAGAACGCTCCGCGCCGCGCGAGGAGCTCCTGCGCAAGCATCGCTGCGTGCGGAGCTGCTGCTATCGCGGCAACCGCGCCAGCCGCGCGGCGTCAGGGCCCGCCGCGCGGCGCCCTGCCGCGCTGCACGGCGGCCAGGCACGCTGCTCGGCGCCCTGGTGCACGCTGCGTAGTGGCCTGGCGCCCACTGCGCAGCGCCCTACTGCGCGGGCGCCCAGCCGCGCGCTGCGCTGTGGCCTGGCGTCCACTGCGTAGTGCCCTACTGCGTGGGTGCACGAGCGCGCCCGGGCACCCAGCGCAGCCCAACCGCGCCCCCTGGCTGCGCCCCTCCACACAAGCCGCAACCAACCAAACGCACCCGACCACCTCCAAAATCCCAAACCAGCTCAAAACCAAACAAGAAATCCAATAAAAAACCAAGCTCAACCTCCAAACCAAAAACTGCAACATACCTCTTTAAATCCGTCGCGCGCGCCGCTCGTCGCGCTCTCCGCTCGGCTTCCGACCGAAGGTCCACCATCACATCTCCCTTACAAATCCTCTCTTTTCCAATTTTTTTCCTCTTCACATTCCTTCTTCTTCTTCTCTTTCTTCTTCTTCCAAACATTCCTCTACTCCTTTCATTTTCCTCTACTTTGCATGCTTGCAGGGAGAGAAGAAGGTGACGAGGCAGCATATTAATTAGGGTGGGTGGCTAATTAATGAGGTAGAAAAAAAAGACCCTTATGCCCCCAAGAGCAAAATATCTAAGCTCACTTCTAAGAATATAAAAACCACATGCACTCATCATTTCTCTTCTAATTTCCTTTCTTCACTGGCCAAATAACCAAAGTAATTAAATAATTAAATAATCAACCTTTAAGCCAATTCCATCCAACTCCAAGTCACTTTTTGCCTTCGGGGTCTCCGCACTGCCCCGGAACCTCCCGAACTCCGCTGTAATCTGAAATTACACATGCTCAAAGCTTTTTCTCCTCAAAAAGCTCAACCGTGGAGTCGGTGTGCTCAATCCAAAAACCGGCCCCAAAATCGCCAGTTCCAACTCACTTTTCGCCCTCGCATCCTCCGCTTCAGTCCGATACCTCCCGAACTCTGCTGTAATCATAAAGTACACCTGTTCCAAGTGTTTCCCAATTTTCTGTACTCCACTGAGAAGTCGAGGCTTTCCCGAGACTAGTCCTCTATCGGCGCACAATGCTCGGAAAACTCCGAATCAAGCTGGGGCTTCCGCGTCGATCTGACTCAACCCGAACTCAACTGTAACCCAATATGGAACACGCTCAAGGCGATCTCTCCGCACCATGCCATCCTGCGAGGTCGGTGCGCTATACGAAATCCCGGTATTCTACATGGGTTCTAGGTCCGGCTAACACTAGTAAACTACTGCCACTAATACAGTGGCGACAACCCAAACAGGGGAAAACAAGACCTCCCGGGACCACCGTTTACCCGAAACGGTTCCCGGTACAGACAAGCGATCCACTACATCTACCAGACTCCACTCTGCTCCCAAGCACGAGTGTGTTAAGGAATTTATTTTGGCGTATTTCATGAAAGTGTTAAGTCTTGAAGATTGAAGATTAAGAAGTTTGGATCATATACCTCAATCTCAAGAAAGAAGAATTCAAAAGGATCAGGTACGTTTAACTAATTAATTTTGATGATCCGAATACTTCTTATAGTGTAGAAACACTTGTATGGATTTTTAATTGCATAAAAAATCAAAAACTAGACATGGGATATGTTCAGGATCCGGATCAGTGATCACAGTCCGGACCCCGAACGTTGTTTATTCATGCGCAAATCCAGTCCGGACCGTGGATCTTCAGTCCGGACCCCGAACGTGGTTTTTGCAGAAACTGCATGAATAGTCCGGATCGGGTACTTCAGTCCGGACCCCGAATGTATGTTTTTCTGGAAATTGTCTGTTTAGCCACGACAGTCCGGACTGCCGATTCCAGTCCGGACCGTCGTCCTGAAAAATTCCAGATTAGGTCAGTTTTTGATTCTTATCCTCTTCCAACGGTTTCTAACCTATAAATAAACCCTACGATTCATTTTTTAGGGTAATCCAAAATACGGTCAAAAAGAGAAAAATCTACATATAGAGAAGAAAGGAAATAACGAGATTAAATCTATGTTTCTTCATCTATATTGATTAATTTGATTCTAGGTTTTCATACTCAGATTTTGAGTAGAATCAAATTAATGAATACTTAGATGGTATTTCCGATCTATCTTTGATCTAAGTATTCGGCGGATCATCACCACCCAAAAAACAACGATTTTCCCAAAATCGGCGCGTGGACTCGCGTGGCCTTGTGGATTCAAGGTGCTAGCGCTCTCGTGGATTCGGAGTGAGGTACGTTCGTGGATTCGAGACGTGCTACTGGGTGAAGACCGTGGATTCGGTTGGACGTCGTGGATTCGACATTGGACGCCGTTGATTCAGCGTTGGACGCTAATCGTGGATTTGAGGAGCGTTGCGGAGCGAGCGGAGAAAATCTACTAGGAGCGTATGGAAAAAGGTCGAGTCGTCTGTGAGTACGGTATATCACCTTTGAACGTGTTATAATTCTAGTGGATTTCGCCGTGTTATCGGTCCCGTGGTTTTTTTCTCCGGTTTTGGAGTTTTCCACGTAAAAATCTTCCGTGTTATATTTTCATTTCCGCATTGGGTTTTATTGCGCAACGATTTTTGAGTGTTTATTGTTTACACCTATTCACCCCCCCCCTCTAGGTGGTTTTTTCCCTATTTAGATCTATATTTTAACATAACCCAAAAATTGGTATCAGAGAGGGAATAGGGTTGTAAACAATGGCTGAAGGTGGAAACATCAACAGACCCCCGTTCTTCGATGGAACAAACAATGCCTACTGGAAAGTACGGATGAAAGCATTTCTTATTTCCATCGACGAACGGGTGTGGCAATCAATTGAGTTAGGATGGTTTAATCCAACTGAAATTATTGTTGATGTTCACACCATCAAACCTAGGTCGAAATGGACCAAGAAAGAGATAGACTTATCTTCTTACAATGGCAAAGGAATTAACGCTTTATTTAATGCCTTGTCACAAACGGAATTCTCTCGCGTCTCGGCATGTGAGACTGTGAAAGAAATCTGGGGATGTTCTTCAAGTTACACATGAGGGAACTAACCTTGTGAAGATTCAAAAGCTGCAAATGCTTACGAGCAGATTTGACTCTATTTTCATGGCAGAAAATGAATCTTTCACAGATTACTATACATGATTGCAAGACATCGTGAACACATGTGCTAACTTGGGAGAGAAAATTCCAGAATTTAAAATTGTAAGAAAGATTTTAAGAACTCTTCCTGAAAGATTTCGTTCCAAGGTTACGGCCATTGAAACTATTAAACACCCGGACGAAATCCATGTAGAAGAATTAGTTGGTTCGTTACAAACATATGAAATGACATTTCCTACTAACTATTCTTCTGGAAAAGCATCTACTTCTAAGTCTTCAGGTTTTGCGTTGAAAACAACAAAAGAAGAAGACGCGGATTCATCCTCCTCAGACGATGACGAGAACCTATCTATGGAGGACTTTGAGAAACAGCTTGCTCTCTTGACAAGAAGATTTCGCCGAAACTTTCGAAGGGGTAATTCAAGTAAAACTCCATCCTTCGGAAAGTGGAAGAAAGGCAAAGGTTTTTCAAGCCAAAAGTCAAGAAAGCAAGAAAGTTTTTCAAAGGATAAGAAAAGCTCAGAGGGACAAGTCCAATGCTTCAAGTGCCGAGGATACGGCCATATCTCAACGGAGTGTCCAAATAAGAATCCGTCAAAGAAGAAAGCGATGCAAGCCGTCACTTGGGATGACACCTCAACGTCAAATGAGTCATCTTCAAGTGATGAAGAGAATAACGCAACAGCATTCCACGCGTCCACATCTTCACCCTTCATGTGCTTAATGGTAAGTACATCCGATTCATTGTCCAACTCCTCCCAGGTTGAAAAAACTGCAACGGACGACGAATCGAGTAACTCTGAAGGTGAAGATTTTGCTCTAGCCTACTATAAACTTTTGAGGGATTCAAAGAAACTAGCTAAGCAAAACAAGGGGTTGAGAGGGAGATTGCAGGATCTCGAAGAAGAAGTAAAAAGGGCAACTTCTCTCTCGACCGGTCTTGAAGTGGAAAGGGATAACCTGATAAAAGCAAATGCTTCACTTCAAGAGAAAAATGAGCATTTTGAGAAGGAACATGTAAAAATGATTGATAAAGCTGGTTACTTCTTAAAGCTCTATACCGAGGCCCGACAGGAGAAAATGGAAATGACGAAGACCATTTTCCAACTCAAAGATGATTTAAAGCGATTCTCTTCTGGAAGGAGTAAGTTGGATAAGATGCTTGGTCTTGGTCAAACAAACCGATTCGGCCTCGGATACACTCAAACTGGAGACAGTCCTAGTTCGAGTGGAATAGTTTTTGTGCCTCAGTCGGTATCTCCTCCTCCGACGATGGAATTTAGAGCATACAATGACAACAACCCTACCTCACCCTCTTCGGGATCGTCAAGAACAAAGGTATGTTTTCGTTGTGGTTTTGCAGGGCACATTAGAAGAAATTGCAAGATGGGAGCAAAGCGATCAACTCAAGCGCATCTTGCAACAACTACCAAAAAGGTGATTCCCCGAAAATCAAACGAAAATTTTTCAAAGGAAAAGAGCCTTGGTAGTTCACCTCTCAAGACGATGTCAAGCGATGAATCAATCAAGACGCTTTCACCGAGAAGAATAACTTCACGAACATTCCCGACGCAGTCCAAAAAGGTTTGGGCGCGCAAAGGTGAAATCTTTCCTTGTCTTGTTGTTCATACTTCTTTACATGCTTATGACAACTCGTCTTGGTATCTGGATAGTGGGTGTTCCCGTCACATGACCGGTGACAAAAACTACTTTCAAAATTTAGAGAAAATATCCGGAGGACATGTTGTTTTCGGAGACGGTCGTTCTTCCAAAATTGTAGGAAAGGGAACAATCGCTATTCCAGAAGGCCCGGTTCTGAACAATGTCTTATTTGTTGAAGGCCTAAAGACTAACCTCATTAGTATAAGTCAACTTTGTGACAATGGTTTCTCAGTTAATTTTTCCTCTATAGAATGTATTATAACTGATAAGAACCATGTTTTCTTTTTGAAAGGGGTTAGGTCAGAAAATAATTGCTATGTTGTTTCAAATAAATTTCTGAAAAATGTAACCGAGTTTCTTTGGATAATGAAACTCTTTGACATGAAAGACTAGGTCACATTAATTTTAAAGAACTAGCAAGGATTTCAAATAAAGACGTGGTTAAGGGGGTTCCTAAACTTTTATTTAAAGAAAACATTGTGTGTGGTGGTTGTCAAAAGGGAAAACAATCAAGGGCTGCACACAAGAACTTGAACCACGTTGGTACCAATCGGCCCTTGGAATTATTGCACATGGACTTAATGGGGCCGACTCGTCAACCATATTTGGGAGGTAAATGGTATATTTTTCTGTTGGTTGATGATTTCTCTAGGTATTTATGGGTAACATTTTTAAAAGAGAAAGCGGATACTTTCGACTCTTTTCATGAGGTTTGTCATCGTATTATGAATGAAAGAAATGAAAAGATCATTCGTGTTCGAAGTGATAGAGGTGGAGAATTCATTAATTCTAAATTCATTGATTTTTGCACTTCCAATGGCATAAAACATGAATTCTCAGCACCCTATACACCTCAGCAGAATGGTGTAGTCGAGCGCAAAAACAGGGTTGTTCAAGAGATGGCGCGAGTGATGCTTCATAGTCGAAATTTACCATTATATTTTGGGCTGAAGCTGTGAACACCGCTGTTCATGTAATTAATCGAGTGTATTTGCGCCTGGGAACTTTAAATACACCATATGAGCTGTGGTTTTGTAGAAAACCTAATATCAAATATTTTCGTATCTTTGGGAGTCATTGTTACATTTTACGTGACCGCGAAAATCTTGGAAAATTTGACTCTCGAAGTGACGAAGGAATTTTCATGGGTTATTCTACAAACAGTAGAGCATATCGGGTATTTAACATGGAATCTAAAATGATGATAGAATCTAAATGTTAAAGTAGATGAAGCTTTTCACTTTGCATCTGATAAATCTACCCCTGATATGTCTCTAGATGATGATTCTCCTGTAAATGCATCTTCTCGTAATAACTCTTTCGATAATATTGATGCATCTAATGGTTCTTCAAGTTTATCTGATGTGCAGGAATCATCACATGTACCTCCGAGTACTCCGTTACCACAAACATTACGCATCTCCAAGGATCATCTGGAATCTAATATTATTGGAGACCCACAAGAAGGAGTCAGGACTCGGAGACAGTTGGTTTGTGGAGTCGCATGTTACGTCTCCATGTTAGAACCAAAGAACATTGATGAAGCTCTTCAGGATGACTACTGGATTGAAGCAATGCAGGAAGAGCTCCATCAGTTTGAACGAAACAAAGTCTGGGAATTAACGAAGCCTCCGAAGCAACACAACGTGATTGGTACTAAATGAATTTTCAAGAATAAGAAAAACGAGGATGGTACCATCATCAGGAACAAAGCACGTCTAGTTGCTCAGGGCTACTCACAAATTGAAGGTATAGACTTTGATGAAACATTCGCCCCGGTAGCTCGGCTCGAGTCGATTAGAATTTTGTTCGCAATTGCTTGTCATTTTAAAATCAAACTCTTTCAAATGGACGTTAAGAGCGCATTTTTAAATGAGTTTTTAAAGGAGGAAGTTTATGTGGCTCAACCGAAAGGTTTTGAAGACTGTAAACAACCTAACCATGTTTTTCGTTTGAAAAAGGCTCTTTACGGTCTAAAACAAGCACCGCGAGCGTGGTACGAAAGGTTGACAAAGCACCGATTAGAAAAAGGTTATACTTGAGGGGGAGCAGACCGGACTCTCTTTGTGAAGCATTATCAGGATAATTTCATTGTGGCACAAATCTATGTCGATGACATCGTATTTGGGGCAACAAGAGATAATGATGCTTCTAAATTCGCGGAAACCATGGAAAGCGAATTTGAGATGTCAATGATGGGCGAACTGACATACTTTCTTGGATTGCAAGTGAAACAAGATGTTGATGGCATCCATTTGTGTCAATCCAAGTATACAAGGGAGTTGGTGAAGAAATTTGATTTAGAAAACTCTAAAGATTTTCCGACTCCTGTGGGAACTAGCAATAAGGGATTAGGAAGTGAATCTCTTAGTGAGAGTGTAGACGAGAAGCTTTATCGCAGCATGATAGGAAGTCTACTCTATCTCACGGCTAGTCGCCCGGATATATCCTTTAGTGTTGGGATTTGTGCTAGATATCAATCAGCACCAAAGGAGGTTCACCTGAAAGCGGTGAAAATGATCATCCGGTACATCAAAGGAACTTTGAATTTCGGAATTTGGTATCCTATGGGAACAACGCTTGACATTATAGGATATTCAGATGCCGATTGGGCAGGATCTGTGGATGATCGGAAGAGGACGAGTGGTGCATGTTTTTATCTTGGCCATTGCCTTGTTGCATGGCATAGTAAAAAGCAAAACTGCATTGCACGCTCGACTGCCGAAGCGGAATATATTTCAGCAGGTAGTTGTTCAACCCAACTCATTTGGATGAAAAGTGTGTTGAGCGACTTCCGGATTTCAGCAACTTCGGTAACGATTCTTTGTGACAACACAAGTGCTATAAATATTTCTAAAAATCCTGTGTTGCACTCGAGAACAAAACACATTGAACTTAGATATCATTTTCTAAGAGAGCTAGTTGAATCAAATATTCTTCAAATTTCGTACATTTCAACTGAGGATCAATTAGCTGACATCTTAACAAAACCTTTGGATCAAAAACGATTTATTCATTTGCGTAAGGCAATTGGAATGCTTTTCTTGAAATAATCCCTTTTTGAAATCATTGCTTAGGTTAGGTTTTGTTTTGTGTTTTTGTTCATTATCTATGTTTGTACATAGAACATTAATTGAGCATTAGAAGTATTGACTTTAATTGCATTCTTTCATTTATTTAGAAACTTATTATGCTTTGGATATCATAATAATTCATTTGATGCAATGATCATTTATGTCAATTAAGTCATCTTTGTTTTGATCAAAGTCAATTTCTCTCTCAAATGATCTATTGGTTTAGTTTTTATCTTATTTGACAATTGAGTCGAGTATGAAATTGAGATCAATTTTTAGTTGAATACTTTATATTTTAAATACTTGATAGCCATTTGAGGGGGAGTTAATGAAAATTGTTATGCTCAAAAGATGTGGAAAGAGTTACATCCCAATGAGGAGTGTGAAAACTACCACCACATGGAGGAAAGAGCTACCACCTCGGTCGTCCGAGTACTGTGTGCAGCTACCACATGTATACCAAGCATGGTTTTTCAAGTTGATTAGATAAAACGCTTTTTGGAATACTTGACTCTGTCAAATTCCAAGGTTGGTATAAGGTGGGGATTTTATTGAAAGATGCTCAAAGAGCCACTCCTTACAATAATTTGACTAGATATATTATCTAATTTATCTGGGATTTCAAACATCTATTGATCTTGGTATTTCATTTTCTTTACCAAATTGATGATTTGATAAAGGCATTACTCATAAGATCATGATAGATGTAATTGAACTTGCTCAACTTTAAGGGATTTAATTTTTATAAATTTTCATTTTATTAATTGGATATTTTTGATAGATTTTGCATAATCTATTTCTTTTATTATGAAATGATGATTTTCATTTAAAGTTGACATGCAAAAGTGCTTACAATCTTTTTCTGGATTTTCTAGAATTTTTCTGAATTTTTCTGTAGAAAAAGTTTGGAGCCGATCCGGACTGGACAATCCGATCCGGATCCCGAACGCAGGAATTTCCTGCGGGTAGCCGATCCGGACTGGATTTACGATCCAATCTGGACCGCGGCTAGGGTTTTATATAGAACAAAAGGGTTTTGATTTCCTTTTACTTCAATCTTTTGTTCCTAAGTCTCCAGAGCTTCTCACTCTAGAAATCAACTGATTTGGAGCCTTTTCAACTCAGGTTCTTCGATTCCAAGTAAGTTTTCTTAATCAAAAACTCGGTTTTTCATAGTTTTTCATCTTTTTGCTCAAAAACGTGAGGAAATCTTGTAACTTTTTCGTTTGAGCTTGGTTTTTGGTCAAATTTCTTTTGAAATAAGAACTCTGGGTAGATTAGTTTTGATTATATGCTAGGTATTCTCTTGATTAACGGATGTTTAGGCTTCGATTTATGAAAATTCTGTTTTAGGGCATATAATAGGAATTTTTGAAAATCATGGGATTGATCTATTTTTAGAATTCTTTTTGCAAAACTAATTTGATTCCTAGTCTCTCTACATGATAATGATTGTTTGGGTACAATTTTTTCAAACTTTTGAAAATAAACAATTTTTCGTGTTCTTGAGTTGTTGCACGCAGGACCTTTTCGTTCACTAGAAATAGCAGAGATGGTGATCACTTGGGTAATCTTTCTTCTTACTGCAATGGTTCACACGAGAGCAACAAACAAATTGAAAAGAGCCAAGAAAACTCAGAGAAAAGGTGAGTTTGTTCTTGTTAACGACTCAGAGACTGAATCTGAAAATGAAGAGGTGAACTGGGACGAATTGATGGACGATGAAACAATGCCTATTAAGTCGATGCGAAAGACCCCTGATTCACTAAAAGGAAAAACTGCTGTGGATAAAGGTAAAGCACCAATGACATCATCATCTATCTCGATGAAAAGAAAAAGACTGGCTCGACGATTTGGACAAGCACGAGGGGTTGAAATTAATGAACCAATAGCTCCTGATTCTCCACCCCGTGAGGAACAAGTGTTCGTTAATGCAGATCGTCTAAGGGCGTTTGAGAATCGTGAATGCATTGGCGAGAGGCATGTTAATTTTGGGGCTCTACGAGACCACTCCCCGGAGTTTGGTATTTTGATTGAACAAGCAAACCTTCTTCAAGTATACCGATTCCCCGAAATGCTTGGATACTGTCTACATCGCGTAAGGACCTTCTACACAAATGCATGACACCTTTGAGAAAATGAAAACGGTCCGATGGAGTTTTACATGAATGTCCAAGGCACGAGATTTAAAATAACTCCACAATTGATTGGCGAGGTCTTAGGAATACTAGCTAGCAAGAGAGGAATTAACTACTTGAAAGGAAAGAGTTTGACGAACACAATGTGGCAAACGGTTATAAGGGGAATATGTTTGGAGGGAACTCAATCAACGGAGAAATCAGTCAAATCCAAAGAACTTCGTCTTGAGTACCAGTTCCTAAACTTCATCACATGTTACAATATCCTTCCAAACACGCAGACGAAAGTCTTGATGTCACGCCCCGGGTGTAAACCAGAACCCGGGCTCAATCACAGATCCGCCGTGCACACGGTATTTCCCGTGTACACTAAGCACTGGTAACCTGCTCAGATATAAGAAACATAATAAAGGAGCATACAACAGAGCTAAACTAAAACTAATACATCTCAGACAAAAAGCTGGAAAGTAAAAGTACAATAAAGCTCTCAAAAAGTACATGTGTCTCTCCCAGCTCACGAAATAAATACAACCAGCTGGCAGAAGCCAGACCCAAAAATAAAAAAAAATACGACTGTCTGAGAGTACAGGGGATACATCCAAAACTACAAAGCTCGAAATCGGGGAAGTAACTATCTAATCAGCTATCCTCTTACCTCGATCCTGGGTAGAGGGTCCCGCAACTCCCGCAGAGGACTCTGCAAAACAAAGAGGGAACAGAAAAGAGAAAACAGTGGGGGGTGAGAACTACTATAAAAACAGTAGCCTCCCCTAGTGGGTAGACCTCAAACTCAGACATGCCCACTAGGACTATCAGAGGCGAAAAATGCAAATGAAGGTGGTAAGCTACAAGTAACCCTACTGATGAAGAGCTACCACAAAAATGCCTCTAAGATGTCTAGCTAAAAGAATAGCTAATGATATGCACCAGAATGTCAAAGACTACCTGACCAACCCAATCGAAACACCAGTAACACTGGTACTGCCTGCTCTGCTGTCAACTCAAGAACCCAGTATCTGATCGGCACACGGCACGATCCCAAAGTATCCAATCGACCGGCACACGGCTCGGCCCTAAGCCTACTCCGGAGTGGCACTGGAGGGGAGCGACCCACACGAGTAAAGTATGTAACCATAAGTATCTAATGTAGCAGGACTGGATCAAGACTCTAAACAAGTGGGTAAGACCATCCACTAAAGAAGCCCGATCCCTCACCTCTAATCTGATGCAATAATAATAATACTAATAAGCCGGTCAACCGCCCACAGTCCGCGGTTGCCGCAACACCCAACCATCAATCCCCGACTGTCCCAACTCTGAACATCTGACTACACAATCCCCTAAGACTAGACAACAGGAGAATGAATAAAAGCATGGTTTCTCCTAAGTCAATTCCAGCATGTATGTGTAGCAGAAAAAGGTGGCCTAGCTAGATGACCATTCAAGCATGCAAAGTCCTTTACCTGATAAAACCATTTCAATTACTCTAACATATGCAACATTGAGTGTTTGGAACCTCCGATGTATATGTGGCATGATATATGATACATGATACAATTTAGATGCATAATCTACTAGCAAGTACCCTTTTTACAACATGAATTCTAACCACATGCCCAAACCTTCCCTTAACATACGACATGATATGGCTTTAGTATTATTTCCAAATAATTAAACTGCATATCTAAAACATGGAAACACCACTTACTAACTTGTAGCTTGCTAACAATGCAAATATTAACAAAGAAACCTTAATCTCATACAAGCATGCTAGATACATTCACAATTAATAGCACATGATCAAGGCATTCTAATAGGCCTAGTGACATTCACAAGTAGGAGGTTCACAACATCACCCACCTCAAGCGTTAATCCAAGTTCCCAAAAGCGAAACCCAAGCTCAGTCCAAATACTCACCACCAATCTGTACAAAATACCCCAAAGGAAAGTACTTAAGCTATTCATTCATAATTTCCAAAATCTGTCCCTTAATACCACAGTCCAGAATTCTCCAATTTTTACCTGCGAAAAATGCCCAGAAAAATCCAAGAAAAATACTATCGCGATCCTCGTGACGAACCCGTCGAAACGAGTACCTGCACGCCCAAATTGGAGTTTCCTACGCTGAGATAAAAATCCGGCAAGGGAAACACCCCAATCCAAACTGTACCAAATTTCTGTAACAAAGAACCACAGAAAAAGGAGATTCTCACCCTCATGCAAAATCCGGAAAAATCTGAGAAAAATCCAGGAGATTCCTTGCGAAACGTAGATGAATTTTGCCTCTCGAATCGCCTTGATCCGATGCCTGTGCGCAAAGTTACAGCTAGAAAACTGCGGTGCTGTCCAAAAATCCGCGAAGAAAAAAAGGGTCAAATGGGAGCTCGAAAAAATCTAAGATCAGCACGGAAATCGAGGAAGCTCGAAACAAAGAAGTTGAAGTCCTACCTGTCGAGAGTCCGATGGCACAAAAATTGTCGAAAAAGGAGGTCGGGGTGAGTCGGGAGAGCCCAAACACTGAAAAGGGACGAAGCGGGTCGAAGGTGAACAAGCGTCGCGCCGCGCCGCAAAATAGCTAACCTCGGGATGCGTGCCTCCGTAAATCCTCAAAGTCCTCCAATGGATAGTATACTGTGCAAGGAAAAACTCTTCTGAAGACCTCACAGGGAAAAGGAGTGTAAAAAGCCCGAAAAAGAACCCAGGAAGCCTATTTATAGGCTCAGCCCAAAGCTGTAAGTGGGCCGGGTTTTCGGGCGCAACTTTCGGGCGCCCGAAACCAGGAAAAAGGGTCGGACGGCCCCCGTCCGACGCGCCCGAAAGTCTATGGGGCTGACACGTGTCCCCATAACAGGGAACAGCGGTGCAAAGCTCCCCGCCGTGCGCCACGTGTCCTCCCGCGGTTAGCGGGGTAGGTACGGACCGCCAATCGCGCGCTGACGCGTGGCGCACTCGAGTACGGCCGCCGCTCGCGTCGCGACGCGTGGCGCACTCGAGTGCGGCCGACAGCCGCGTCAGCGCCCCCCTGTGCGCGCTCCGTCCCGAGGCGGGACTTCACACATTCCGTGCGCCGTGCAAACTGAGCCCGCCTGTAGTGATCAGGCCCTTAGGGGTATTTTTGACTCACATGTAGTTATTTAAGCCTTTAAGTGAAATAAAATTATTCAATTCTTAAAAGTTGGCCAGTGTGTGGTGCTGGTATTGTTCTGCGATAGAGCGCGAAAAATGATGGCCGACGGTGTGATCGGATCTGAAATCCGATGTCGGGATCTCCCGGAACGGAATTCTTAGTGATGCGGTGATTAGTCATGCATCGGAATCCGTGCAAAATATCTTGCACCCGTTGGAGATAAGGTGGGTTATCTCGTAGGGGATAATTAATTAATAAATTAATTATCCGATGACGGAAAATAGAATTTTCTTACGTACGAATTAAAGAGGAAATTAATTAAAGATATAATACGAGCTATATAAGGGATCCCGGTTATCGGAAAGAAAAGAAAAGAAAAATAAAACCCTAACCGGTGAGGAGAGAAAGAAAGAGAAAAAGGAAAAGACGGAACCCTAGCCGGAAGAAAGGGAAAGGAGAAAGAGAAGGAGCCCGATCTTCCCGGACATCGAACCGAAGGCAAGAACGCGACCGGACAACCTTCCCGTCGATCTTCGGTTAGTAAAATAATTGTTATAAATTATTTGGGATTTTTCCGTCGTCCTTTTTGTTTGAGTTCTTGAGTTTCTCCGTCGTATCCGTCACCGTCGCCGTCATCGTCGTCATGCTAGGGCACGGAACGGACGGCGGAGGCGCGCGGTGCCGCTAGGGCATCGCGCGGAGGAGAATCGCGGACGGCCGATCGCCGCCGCAAGCGGCGATGGGATCGGGCGGGCACCGCGCGGGTTGTACCCGCGCGGGCGCCGCGCGGCCACCGCGCAGGCGGCACCCGCGCGGACCCGCAACCGCGCGGGCACCGCGCGGGCGCCGCGCGGCTACCGCGCGGGCGGCACCCACGCGGACCCGCAACCGCGCGGGCACCGAGCGGGCGCCGCGCGGCTGCCGCGCGGGCGGCACCCGCGCGGACCCGCAATCGCGCAGGCGCCGCGCGGGGCACCCACGCGGGCGCCGCGCGGGCAACCCCGCGCGCGGGCGCCGCGCGGGCAACCCCGCGCGCGGGCGCCGTGCGGGGCCGCACCCGCGCGGGCGCCGCGCGGCCGCCGCTCGAGCAGCACCCGCGCGAGGCGCCGCGTCGCGTGGGCGCCGCCCGCGGAGACACGTCGCGCGGTTCCGAACCGCGCGGGGCTCCGGCGGACGGCGACGGCGGCGCGGGATTCCGGTTTTCGTCAACCCGGACGGTGTTGGACTTTTCTGTCGAAAAGAGTAAATTGGGTCTTTTGTTTTGGGATGTTAGTACACGTTTTTGACTATAGTTATCCTTGCGGACTTTCTTTAGGTCCAGGTGCGCAGCGGGGGTGCGCGAAGGATTCAGGTGTTCCGATTTCTCTTCAACTAGGTGGGTACGATTGCTATAAGTGCAACAAGTACAGTAAGTGCATCTATCATCATTAAAATGCTCTGAATTTGTCCAACAAAGTCGATGGACAGTTTAACCTTTCGCATAATTGTATTTTATCTAACAATTGAAGCGGCTACGGTCGCGGTGCTCACTACACGCCGATCTCGGCAAATCCGTTTTCGGATGCTGCACGTACACAGGCGGATTGGCCTCCGCATGGGTGTACTTTTCCGGAGAAGTGGTCTTTTTGACCCGTGTGCCTCACAAAGGGGTGGGAGCCGTGAGGACCTCTTCGCGCCTGCTGAAAATAGCACACCAGCACCGTGAAGAGGTTAAAAGCATTAAAAAGGTGTTTGCCCACGAGGGGAGACTTTAGTCTCTCCGACAGGTACTCTGGGGTTGGTACCCAACTTAATTGATAAATCTGGGGTTGGTGCCCAGCTTAATTATGTACAGGGTTTTAGCGAAAGGTTCCGGTGTAATCGGTTTGCTCCTTATTCCTTATTGATATTTAGACATCTACTTTGTTTGTCACTGACTTTACCCACTCCGTGACAGGTATTACTAGGTGCGTTAGCCGGGATGGCGGTGAGACAGCGTCGCGAGGACCGTAGTCAGGATACTTGGTTTTTATCTCGTTTTCCTTATACTTTAAATAGTTAATTTGCTTGTGGATCATATTAGTCGTGGACATGTATTAGTTAGCGCTGTGGATGAGGTGTACTTTTATACTTTTGATACTTTTAGTGATGTTTTCATACGCGGCACGTTTTCATGATAAACCAAATGATTTCGAAAATGTTTTCTCAAAACGAAGTGCCGTGTGGGCGCGGGTTTTGCAACCGCTGGTTTTATCCTTTCCAAACGTTGATGCCGCTTTAATAACTCGCTCGAAAAAAAATAATAACAAGGTGTCAAGTGGACACCGATCTTTTAACACATTAGTTAAATTACTGTACTCTGTTTGACGATGTATGTCTATTGTATGGTTGATGGTTAATGTATGATGTTGTAAATGAAACGCATGTTGTAAATGAGACGCCGTGCATATACAAAGGAGACTCTGTCCGTGGGCAGAGAGAATTTGTGTATGTGGCGGTCTGGCACGCACCGGGGATGAGGTTTAAGTTACTTTGTTAAGAAAAAAAAAAATAATACACGCAATTTTCCGCTTTGATAGACTCAAAAACCCCCGGGGGCGTGACAGATTAAATGGTATCAGAGAAAACAACCATAACCATAGTAGACGTGATCCACATCCACAGTGTAGGGTGCCACAAGCAAATTGGACATGAGATAACCAAGGTATAGGTGCGTAGTACGTGAGAGTACGGGGAAAAGGGAACGTAATATAGGTGTAATCGTAAGACAGGGTGCTAGGGTTATAACCTTAGGGTTAACATGGTTTCTCTGTTTATAGCGGACGATGGCCCGGACTAGATCGTCCACCGAGAATGCGGACGCGGACAGAGTGACCCCGGCCACCGCAGAGAACCAGCTCCTCCGGCGACGACTGCGGGAAATGGCCGGCAGGTAGCGACGCTGACGGAGCAGGTTCATCAACTGACGCAGCGACAGGCAACCGCGCCAGCCGAGCGCGATCCGACCCCTCCGCCCGAAACCACCGCACCCACTACGGAACCGCAAGGGACGGGTGGTACGACGACGGAACAGCCCCCAGCCCCAAGGGATGTACCTACTCCAACGACCTCGGGGCCCGTGTTGGGAGCGACAGCGGGGGAGGCAGGAACGACCCCTACTCTTGGGGGGTCCGCCGCTGCAGGAGGGATCACGCAGCAACGAGCGACGCGAGAAAGGGTCAGGACGAATTTGACTAAGTTCAAGAAGCATGACCCTCCCACTTTCGAGGGAGAGACGACCGATCCATGGGTCGTCGAGAAATGGGTGGATACCATGGAAAAACTCTTCGAGGACCTACTGATGGAGGAGCACGAGCGGGTTCCACTAGCCGTCCACTTTCTCGAAGGGAATGCACGCATCTGGTGGAAGACGGTACGCCCGGATTCATCTACAAACGACCCGCTACCGACATGGTCGGCCTTTAGAGAGGAACTTTTCGGCGGTTTCTTCTCCGATAGCGTCAAGCGGCAATTGGAAGACGACCTGAAGAACATTAGACAAGGGAACCGCTCGGTCATGGAATATCAAAGGGAGTTTGTAAGATTGGTTAACTGCGTCCTGTTTGTTATACGGGATGAACCCCACAAGGCCCGTCTTTTTGTGGACGGGTTACGGAGCGACATCTTCGAGATGGTTCAGGCAGCGGACCTGCGCACGTTCAGGGAGGTGGTGGACAGGGCCACCATTGTGGAGCGGGGATTCGCTATCACCCGAGCTCGACGTGAGGGATCAGAAAATAACCGGGAGAGGAAGCGGACACAGACTTACCCGGGAGGGGGCCCGTCTGGTGGGAGCCGACCCCCAAAGTACCCCAAGACACAACAAGGAAGCAAGAGTGCGCCTACCGGAAAGCCGCGACCAGCGAACAAGCCATGTGTTATTTGCGGAGCATCGCATCCAGTGACGGAGTGCCCTAAGAGACAGGATCACTGTTACCGCTGCGGCAAACCGGGGCATTTCCGATTCAACTGTCCTCTGAACACTGGAGCGGCATCTTCCGCAGCTTCCACCCCAACGGCGCAGCCACCAGGACGGGGTAGAGCATCAACGGGAATGCCCCCACACCCTCCGGCGCCAAGAGCAGAAGGAGAATCGTGACCACAACTGTCACGCCCCGAGTCCACCAATTTGTACGGTTCGGGCACGCCAACAGACCCGCCAATCGGGTCAGGCCTTTTCCTACCCGAAAGGAACGGTAACATCCATAATAACACAACAAGTGTATGCGGAAGCTCAATATCAGAGTATTAAAAATCACTATAAGTTTAAAACTTTCATTCAATAACATACAGTTAATGCGGAAATGAAAGCATACAAGAGTGAACCATGCATTACTTTATTACACTTTACATCTCTGAACTTGCAAATAAAATTATTACAGTTCTTTTACATAAATTCCTCACCATACAAGGTTCACTCAAGAAATATATAAATGGGATACCTCTGCTAGACCCTCTAGGTCTCTACGCTGCTGGGCCCTTGCCCCTGTCGTATACCTCGCCGTCTGCCGCTGAACCGTCGCGATCGCTGCATCCAAACCCGAACCTGCGGGGGGGGGAGTCACCCAAGGGGTGTGAGAACTACGACATAGTTCCCAGTGGGTTCAACCACTGAGAAAAAGTGTCCTACACCACTTGGTCCAATGGAAGCAATAATAATAGTGCTAGGAAACTAAAATCCTCGAAATCAAAATGCAGCTATGCAAAATAATATATCACTGTCTGTATGTACACATCGACCCAGCACTACTCTGTCTAGTCATACTAGGCTACTAAGCACCAACTCGGCCACTATGCCGCTGTATACAGGGTCAAACTAACCCGGCCACCTTGGCCACTCTGTTTCCTTTATTCTTTAGATTGTGGTGCTTTAGTTCAAGTTAACCCTCAGAAATTCTTATCCTACGGGCCGCAGCCCGGTAGTCCAGCTACCATAAGATAAGACTTCTAAGGTTGTCGATAACACCCACAAGTGTTACCCCGTCCTACGGAAGAAACGTCCAGAACGGGTCACTGCCCGGGAGAGGGATTACTGCCCGTACCTCCAACCTGGGCTGGTTTCACCGTAGGTCCGCCCGTTTTATTTTTATATTTTCGTTACCCCGTCCTACGGAAGAAACGTCCCGAACGGGTCACTGCCCGGGAGAGGGATTACTGCCCGTACCTCCAACATGGGCTGGTTTCACTCCGTAGAATCTTTATATTTTTTTTTTTTCTTTTCTCTTTCTCTTTTTTACTTTAGTTCATAGCCTCTTTGCTTTTAAACACTTTTCTTTTCTTTTCGAGCTTATAGCTCCCATTTTGCCACTGGCAGATCTCTTTCTCTTTTCTTTGAGCATTTAGCTCTTTACTTTCACTTTAAGCCTCTCGAAAGTACCTCGTCCGACGGGTCACTGCCCAGAGAGCCCTGCTCCACTTGACGAGTCTCAAATTCGAAGGCGCCATTTACATCCTTTTTATGCTTCTTAGCCACTTTTAGCTTGCTTTTAACTTTAAGCCTTTCGAAAGTACCTCGTCCGACGGGTCACTGCCCAGGGAGTCCTACTCCACTTGACGAGTCTCAAATTCGAAGGCATCATTTATATCCTCTTTTCATTCTCTTTATCTTAAGCAATTTGCTTGTCTTGCTTATTAACCACTTTTTCATTCCTTAACCTAGGTCTTGCCACACGGGTAACCAGAGAGCCTCCTGGACTCTTACATATTTCACTTTCTTTGTTTAACTCAAATTGAAGTTAAAGTTATTGTCCATTTGCCCAGACACCCTATGACTTTCTAGGGTTGTATTTGTTTAATTCTTTAACCTTGGGATCTTATCCCACTTTCCTGATTCCTCACTGAATACTAGAGTTAACTTAACTCTATTTTTCTGTTCCACTTTAACTTAGAGTTACACTGACTCTAATTCCTTGTCTATGAGTTTAAACTCCGCTGGATCACTTTAGGTTCCCTTTACCTAAGTTCCATATCATACTCATCCTAGAGTCCCTTGACTCTATGTTGATCACTTGTTCACCTTAGGTTCTCTTTACCTAAGTTCCATGTCACGCTCATCCTAGAGTCCCTTGACTCTATTTTGATCACTCTATCCAGTGTCCTTAGGTTATTACCTAAGACCATGCCACTCATCCACCCTAGGATAACTCCTAAGCTGATGTCACTCGTCAAACCCCTGTACTAGGTTTTCTCCTAGTCTTACTACCAACAAATGTTGTTTCCTTATGTCACGTGATTCCTAGGGTTATACCCTAACATGATCACAATCATAATAGCTAATCCTTTTTCATGCATGCAATTATTTTCATCTTATTCACAAAATAATAATTATCTCTACGCATGCATAATCATCATATATCTTTGGCAACCAACAGTTGCACTATTCCTCTGTGTCCATTTGCACATGCACATCTATTCCTCTATCTCTGGCAACCAACAGTTTGTAAGAACTTGAATTTTTGAAAATAAATAAAGAAGTGAAATTGATTTGAGTCAAGTTGAATTCGGATCATGAAAAGCACCCGTAGTCAAAGTGCCCCTTTTCTGCAGTGTAATTAGCACAATTAGTGGGCCAAAAATATCGCCTTTCAGTCCGAGCATAATCTCGAAGATCCGAGACCACGAGTACGACCGTCATGACGAACTGAGTGAAAACCATATTAAACTTGTTCAGATCTGACGGTCGGATCTTCCAGAAATCGACGAAGAAGCGGGCGGGACCCGCGACTTAAGTCGAGGGTACGATAAATAGTAAACCCTAATTTTCGAACCCCTCTGCGTCAACGTTGAGCCAATTCACTATCTGGAATTCAAACATAACACTTCAGGTAGTCGATTTGAATGGCTCCGACGTTCTGGACGCAATGGCACTGACGGAATTTCCGTTTGACGACCCTAAGTCTCGAAAAACGCGAAAACTGTATTCCGGGACTGTATTTTATGGACCGAGATTTAATCCGGGCAGTTTTTCGAAAATCAAAAATCGCTACCTGATAGGTCTCGTCGAGCCGGACGTCATGGCGTAGTCCATTTTCCGTTTCGACGAACGGATCGTCTCGAAATGCGTGAAATACGGCGAAAAAGGGGATATTTACACTTAAAACCCTATACATGTTGCCTCGAAAAGCGTGCAGAGGGACTTAAATGTTAGATGAGCATGTTATGGAGGACCAGGGTTGAAATACCTGGGCTGGGAGGGGGTGTATTGCAATTGTGCAATGCTTCACGGTTCGGTATTGCAACCGTGCCCCACAACTCCCCTTCCGGTTTTTGTAACCGCACAAACCTCCAACCCACCTTCTTCCCTAACTACCCACACCTCGCAACCGCACCAGCCCTTGCCAAAAAGCCTCTCCCCGTCGCTGGAAACGAGAGAGAAGAAACCTTGTTTTCGGGTGTTGTGGAGGAGGAAGGCTGGAGGGACTCTGGGAGGACCAGACTCGCACCTGAGGCACCTTCTGTGAACCCGCGTCCAAGCCGAGGGAGCTAGCACCCCAGCTCCGCCGAGGGCCGCCGCGGTTAGCATTTTTCTTCTTCGAGTTCTCCGGCGAGGTGAGATGTTGGAAATTTTATTTAAGTTTGGGGTTTTAAGCTCGACCATGGTGCTCCTGACATCAAGGCCATTGTTCGGTTGCAGTCCGAGCCCTCGCCGCCGTCCCCGTTGCCGGCAAAGCTTTAGTTCACCGGAAATTATCGTTTTCCGACGAACTCGGTTTTCGATTTTTACAACCGTTGAACCTCGGATCAGAACCGTTGATCCTCTTCTTCTTGGTGACTGCTCAGTACCCACGAAGTTTCAGGAAGATCGGGTGAGTGGTTAAGCCGCGCGAAGAAGCCCTAGTTTCGGGTTTTCTTGCTTTCAACCGAGCTCCACCGTCCGGCGCCGCCGTGCATCCCCGTCGCCGGCCACCACTGCAGGAAGCTTCCTGGTACCAAGGGGAGTACTTTGGTCCAAGTTGCGCCGGCCCGGAGGGACCTCGCCGGAATCCGCCATTAGAGGCCTCGAAGCTTGACCGAGCTCCTCCGGCGCCGCCTTGCCGGAGCTCCTCAGCCACCGGGAACCCCTCAGGTAAGCTCCTGTGGTCTGTAGGAGTCTCCCCATCGACTTGCATGGCTCTCCTAACGTCGGGTTTCTCGTCACTGTAGTTGCACCCGAACCACCTTCGAGCTCGGCTTCCGGTGATCCCCGGCGCTCCGGGACTCCGGCGACCATCCAGGTAAGGCCTATATACCACGTTTAAGCTTCCCACGATTTTATTTTGGGACAAAAGGCCCCCTGTAACTAAACCTAAATCCTTGCACCCGAAATGCCAATGTTAGGCTTATCTCCGGCCGCCGCCGCCTCCGGCCGCCGGCACCTGACCCGACCTGACCAGAACACTCTCTGGGATCAAGAACTAGCCTGTGCTCACCTCGGATTGCAGATTGACCGAGGGTTTGTGAAGATAGCCAAGCCCGAGCCTAGGCTTGGAGATCCATCGTGCTCCGGCGACCCTCCGGCCGGTTTCCGGCGCGCCTCAGGTGAGCCCCCTACTCCTCTGTCATGACAGTACTTCATGCTCAAGTTAGGTTGCATCTAGACTAAATGTATGTTAGAGTTTAGTAAAGTTGTAAATTAACATACATCCATTATGGGCCAATTTAGTAATGGGCTTGGTCTCGGCCCATTTCTTGTGAGCACGGCCTGGGTCTCGTCGTAACGGACGCGCTGAAACTTACGGCGTCAATTTTGGACCCCCGGATTGCAAGAACGGGGCAAAACACTGCGTCCAAAATCGCGAGTTAAAAGGCTAACTTTGCCTTGGGGTTTCGCGCTGACCCAAGATAGTGAGCACGGGATTCCTCGCATCAAATGTGACTCGCTGGCACTTCCGGAATCGAATTTGGATTCCCGGATCTGAAGATCAAGCTAAAACAGTATTGACGAAAAGATATTTATGCGAATTTTTATACCTGTTGGATTTAAATGCAAAACGGTCACTCTAGCTGACTTTAGACAGCACCTACGCACTACCTGGCCATTTTATTGGATTCCGATGGGTCTCGTTGACCAGGAATCAGTTGTTGACCGACGAAATGACTGATTTGACCCGTTTAAACGTTTCGTTAGTGCAACGCCGTCGGGAAAGGGTTGTGTGAGTCTATTACTGATTATAGCACTTTATACAGGGCCCAGTTGTTCGACGCCAGCCCCCAGTTGTTGATCGGGAGTTCGGGGACTCTGCCTTCATCCAGGTGGGTTAACTTCGGCCCGGGTTGATCTATTCGACCCTCTGGTTGCTTTAGTCCAGTCGGACACTTGTTCTTGACTTGCCCTGCTGATTTGACCTATATGACTTAACCTGACATGTATTGACCTACCTTGACATATCATGATCCCCTGATTGACATCGATTCGATTAGACTTATACATGTGGTTGATATATGGATTTGCATGATTAGATGACTTCTGATGATTCCTATCATTGAGATATTTTTGATATGCATGATTTATTGATCCTGATTGATAGATATTTCTCGATATGCATGATTGATTGATTCCGATGGATAGATATAGACAGATGATCCCTGTTGGGATTTCGGCATGAGCCGACTACTCGGTCAGTAGACCGTGAGATTGATCATGATGACTTGCCATGCACTGCTATACTTCACGAACCTGGCCGGGGTCGCTCCCCGTTGGAGCTGGTTCTTTACCGGTAGAGTGGTCTGGTGATAGACCCGTGAGCCCTAGACAGGGGTATGTTAGCGGATCGGGTGCGGATCGGTGGCTTTTGCCTGAGGTCCTCTGAGACCAATATTGGCGCATGATTGGATACTTGAGTTTACACCATTGACGCATGGTTCATTTATACTGTTGTTCAGTTATTTCCAGCACTATTATCTGTAGACATGCCTGTATCTCTAGTAGCTTTTATGCATGAACCTTATGATTGACATATGATTCCAGCATGCTTGTTCTACAGTATTTCTTGATTTCCATTTTTGATATTTACCTGCCATGGTGATTCTGATTATTAGTAGATCTTATCTGTTTACTCAGCTTTACCTTTGATTATTACTATCCGCAGATTTTAGTACCCAGTAGGTACGATTAGCTGATTCTCGGCTCGTCGTGCCCACTGGGATGCACTCCGGTGTATCTCACACCCTCGGGTGATTGTTGTAGGTTCGTCGGGTGGCGAGATGTCGGGACGATCCTGTGAGCCGATTACGATAGATCTGTCCCCATGAGCATGATGTGTCGATGATGTTACAGACGTTTATTTCCAGCATTTCCTTTCAGTTTTTGGATTTAGACTTTTGAAAACTATGATGTAATAATTTAATATGTTTATCCATACTGAATAGATTAGATTAGATACTGACATATTTATTGATCTCTGTTGGTAACTATTCGCCGTGCATGTATAGGAGAGTCTCTGTCCTCGGGACAGAGAGTCTTCTATACGTGTGGCGGTCTGTTGCGCCCAGTTTGCAAACTCTGATTTTAAAAAAAAAAAAAAAAAAAAAAAAAAAAAAAAAAAATTTACCGGATTTTTAAAACTCGGGGCGTGACACAGTTGCACTTTTCCTCTATGTCCATTTGCACATGCACATCTATTCCTCTATCTCTGGCAACCAACAGTTGCACTTTTCCTCTGTGTCCATTTGCACATGCACATCTATTCCTCTATCTCTGGCAACCAACAGTTGCACTTTTCCTCTGTGTCCATTTGCACATGCACATCTATTCCTCTATCTCTGGCAACCAACAGTAGCACTTTTTCATCTGAATCCATCTACACATGCAATCTTAATCATAATTACCTAGCGCCTCTAACAGGCTACTATCATGCTTCGAATCGAAAAGCAAAGGAGCAACGGGAGAGGTCACCCAATTTCGGCAGAATTCCCTACCTTGTGGTGTTCCCAATTGCTTGTAGACACTTGCAATTGGTCTCCGCGCGATTCCACTTGTCTCCTCGAGCTTGCACGCAAAACGGTGCACATCCCTCGAGTCCGCACGCAAAACGGTGCACGTCCTACTATCCTACACGCAAAACGATGCATGTCATTAAAACCCATACGTAAAAATGGTGCACGCCACTTCAGCCGGCACGCAAAATGATGCGCGGCAACACGATCTGCACGCGAAACGGTGCACGTACCCCAAAACTGCACGCAAAATGGTGCATGTCTGACTGTAGGGTTGCACGCGAAACGGTGCATATTTTTCATAGCCCTGCACGAAAAATGATGCACAATATCAGAATCTACACGTAAAATGGTGCGCATTGGTCCAACCCGCACGCAAAACGGAGCACCTACCCCGTATTGGCACGCAAAACGGTGCACACTCTAATATAGGGTTGCACGCAAAACGGTGCATATCTCCACGAGCGGCATGCAAAACGAGGCGTGCCCAAAATGCCCGCGAAACTCGCGCAGTAAAACGGCACAGTAAAACTTGGTCCCTAACACGCACATAGGCATGAGTGTCAAATCCAAAATCCAAAAGGAAATGTAAAAACTGCGACAAAAATACCGCAAAATGGCATACGGGACCTACCCCAACATTGTCGCGTCGTCCAACGTGTCCACTAGGCTCTTTGGAACATCTTGCGCGCTCCACGGAGTCCACGGCGCCCTCGTGCGCCCTCGAAAACCCCGGACGAAATCGCACGGTTCGCCTCCTGGTACGCTCGGGTGAAGCCAAAACGGAGAAAGGAGGAAAAATGAGCCATTTCGGGCCTTTATAGGCCATTTCCGGACTTTCGGGCGCACCCTTTCGGGCGCCCGAAAACTTTCGGGCGGCTACAGTAACCGGCCCGCCACGGTCCACGCGCCCACGCAGCGCCAGCTGGGCGCCACGTCAGCACCGCTCGGCTAACCCGAGCGTGCCACGTGTCCCTGGACCCGTGCACCGCGACCACGGGACTGCGGCGGCCAATCGTTGGCCGCCACGTGGACCGCACTACCCCCGTGGTGGTTGCGTCTTGTCCCGTCAGCGCGTCACATCGCGCTGACCGTCCAACGGGAGGCTGACACGTGGCCTGTCCCCGCTGACCCGCTACAGTGCCCGCGCGCCTTCCCCGTGCACGCCCGCTCCGTCGGTCAGGGCGTCCAATGGGGAGACGCCACGTGGCGCTTCCCCACCTACCACGCGCCTCGGGCCGCGCGCCCCCGCGCCTCGCGCTGGAAGGCTTGCCTCGGGATTCGCGCCCGTGCCTCAGGATTCGCGCTCGCTGCCTCGGGATCCGCGCCCGCTGCCTCGGGATTCGTGCCAACTGCCTCGGGATCCGTGCCACTGCCTCGGGATCCGTGCCAACAGTAACTTTCGGGCGCGCTACAGTAACTTCCGGGCGCATCGAAGTCCGGACCGGGCTGCTACAGTAACCGGTTTGCTACAGTGGAAAAACCCGGTTCGCTGCAGCCCGAAAATCGGTTTGCTACAGTACTTTCCGGGCGCCCGGTTCCCACTTTCGCGCGCCCGAAACTTGGGCCCAAGCCCAGTTTCGCCCGTTTTCGTCCGTTCTTGCCCGTTTCTCACCCGTTTTCGCTCAAATTTGACGGGCAGCCACAGTTTAACTTAATTTACCTCCTGGTACTTAAACTTTTCAGTTTGGACCCTCTTTGGGTTACCAGAAGTCTCACTGTATTTAATTTCGCTGGCGGAGCCCGTTCTCACTATCCGGTTGTCCGATCAACGCGAAACTTTTACTGTGGCCCTAAAACACATTTACGGAGCTCCCGTAATTTTCTCGGAATTTTCCGAAACTGTGAATTTTCCACTTACAATCTGGGCCCACTTTCTCATGTAAGATTGAAGATCTCACAATCTAATCCCGATTTGGGCCCAATTCGTTTCCAGGCCATCCTTTACCTCAATAAATTCAACAAAATAGCATTTCATACCATTTTATTTACATTTATTTATATACCAAAATTCTGGTTCACTACATTCTACCCCCCTTAAAATAAGTTTCGTCCTCGAAACTTAAGTCGCATCTCGACTCCTACTTGATCAAGAGGGGGAAAACTTGCCCTCACTACTGGGCTCACTGAACCTCGTGACCGGCATCACATTGCCTGCTCGTCCACAATTACACGAGCAGCCCATTCCTGGATCCCTACCTCAACTCAGGGACAAACTCAGACCTGGCGTCTGGCCATTTTCACCAAGTAGGTTAGAGACACATTTGAGCACTTGTTCTCTCTCAATTGCTACAAATGGCGAAGTCTCTTCTTGCGAAATCTTCGCTTTAATTCCGCGGTCATTTTACCTTTCACAAGGAGGTTGCATCTGCAACTAATTACATTTACCGCATTTTCCGGTCACTCGCTGCCTAATGTGGAGGGCATAGGCCAATCCACAAGTCCTCAACTATCTCACACGCCGCTAGCGCTCTAAGTCCACGGGTTTTCAGCTAACCCGATATCTCGGACTACTAATAGGTTCACAGACCACGGTCCAATAGGGGCCTATAGCCCAAAACTAGCTTAGCACTGTACAATGGCTCTCACTAGCACACAGACCCAATCATCAAACGGGTAGATCCTCACTCAGGATTACTACACCAACACTCCCACTAGGAGCTACAGTACCTCAATCACCACTAGCTCTATGGCCTGGTCATAACACACTCTCAGTGTACTAATAGCCTCAATGCTCACACGTGGCATTCCACGTTCCCGGGTCATCGCTCGGACTACCGCCCTGACCAAATCTCTATCATGCCCCGCCATCAGGTCCCGGGCCGCTGTCTCTCACAGCTGACTGCGCCTGCCCACTGGGCTACAGGCCCACAGTCCACAAACATGGTCCAGGCACGGATCGTCCCCAAGCGAACCCGCTAATCGTCGCCACGCGACCGCTATGCTCACTGAGCAAGATCAACTAACTAGTCGTCAATCCACGACCCAAACTCTCTATCAACTCTGGCCACACTGGGCAAAGGCTAACACGCCACCTAATCAGCTCTCTCTGGCTAAATGATACTTGTGCTCCATGAGCACCCAAACGGTTGGGCGTCCTACGCCCCTACGCTAACTTGCGTAATCCAAAGTGCTAAGCGATTGCTTAAATTCACCCACGGCTCTTATACACCTCTCCCAACTGGGTTGAGGCATCACGATAACTGTTCACCAACTCTGGTGATTAACACGCGAACCCTGTGGTGGCAATCCTTGCCATTATACCGATCCATCAGACCGGCGCCACTAAAACTCTCGCTCTATCGAGAGATCCACGCATCCTGAAGCCTACTCTAGGCCTGTAAAGCCTTCTTGCCCTAACCCTTAGGACATATTTACTCGGTTCTCGCAACATAGCGATCACCAGCATTCTATGGGTCCGTCTCTCGCTGGACCTTTCTAACCACACTTTGCCAGTAAACTAGCTGGCACAAGCTTATAACACCCCTTGCTGAAGGTGCGGGGTGCGCCGACAAAAGCTCGGCGGCCACTTCCACTCGCTCTACCATTGTCCCTACAAGCGGCGACGCCATATACTCATGCGTCACTATACAGCCTCAACTTGCTGCGCTATCAGCCACTGGAGCCTATTGATCTGCTCCGACCGTCGCCTTGACGCCACTCATAGGCGTCGGAATCTGTCTCCCTGTCGGCGGGGAGTTTCCGCTTAGCGGCAAGAAGCTTGATCTGCTGCTGGACCACACCAATAAGTGCGGCCACCTGCTATCGCAGCTCGTGTACGTCGCTTGACCCCGAGCCCTCTCGTGACTCGAGTCGAAATAGGTGCGTTTCCCTATGTGGTGTCATCGCCAATATGCACACCACAACGAAACAACTAGCCCAAACTTAGCCGTTTGAACAACGCGCAGTCTACGTACCGACGAAAAGGCTCGTGGACTCAATCATGCGAAATTATAGGAGGGTACTCCTTTTCATCTCCAACATTACGTTGTCGGCCGCCAACGTAATATCCGAAGAATGAAAGCTCGTCGCCCTCGATCAGTCCCAATATCCTTTCTGGGAACAACAATAACCAATCGAATACTTTCGCCCAACTATACACACGCTCTCTCATGCTAATCCCTAGGGTCTCCCTAAGGTTGTTAACCACCTAGGACTATTCCTAGGCTCTGATACCACTCTAATCTGTCTCGCCCCGAGTCCGCCAATTTGTACGGTTCGGGCACGCCAACAGACCCGCCAATCGGGTCAGGCCTTTTCCTACCCGAAAGGAACGGTAACATCCATAATAACACAACAAGTGTATGCGGAAGCTCAATATCAGAGTATTAAAAATCACTATAAGTTTAAAACTTTCATTCAATAACATACAGTTAATGCGGAAATGAAAGCATACAAGAGTGAACCATGCATTACTTTATTACACTTTACATCTCTGAACTTGCAAATAAAATTATTACAATTCTTTTACATAAATTCCTCACCATACAAGGTTCACTCAAGAAATATATAAATGGGATACCTCTGCTAGACCCTCTAGGTCTCTACGCTGCTGGGCCCTTGCCCCTGTCGTATACCTCGCCGTCTGCCTCTGAACCGTCGCGATCGCTGCATCTAAACCCGAACCTGTGGGGGGGGAGTCACCCAAGGGGTGTGAGAACTACGACATAGTTCCCAGTGGGTTCAACCACCGAGAAAAAGTGTCCTACACCACTTGGTCCAATGGAAGCAATAATAATAGTGCTAGGAAACTAAAATCCTCGAAATCAAAATGCAGCTATGCAAAATAATATATCACTGTCTGTATGTACACATCGACCCAGCACTACTCTGTCTAGTCATACTAGGCTACTAAGCACCAACTCGGCCACTATGCCGCTGTATACAGGGTCAAACTAACGTAGCCACCTTGGCCACTCTGTTTCCTTTATTCTTTAGATTGTGGTGCTTTAGTTCAAGTTAACCCTCAGAAATTCTTATCCGACGGGCCCCAGCCCGGTAGTCCTGCTACCATAAGATAAGACTTCTAAGGTTGCCGATAACACCCGCAAGTGTTACCCCGTCCTACGGAAGAAACGTCCCGAACGGGTCACTTGCCCGGGAGAGGGATTACTGCCCGTACCTCCAACCTGGGCTGGTTTCACCGTAGGTCCGCCCGTTTTATTTTTATATTTTCGTTACCCCGTCCTACGGAAGAAACGTCCCGCACGGGTCACTGCCCGGGAGAGGGATTACTGCCCGTACCTCCAACATGGGCTGGTTTCACTCCGTAGAATCTTTATATTTTTTTTTTCTTTTCTCTTTCTCTTTTTACTTTAGTTCGTAGCCTCTTTGCTTTTAAACACTTTTCTTTTCTTTTCGAGCTTATAGCTCCCATTTTGCCACTGGCAGATCTCTTTCTCTTTTCTTTGAGCATTTAGCTCTTTACTTTCACTTTAAGCCTCTCGAAAGTACCTCGTCCGACGGGTCACTGCCCAGGGAGCCCTGCTCCACTTGACGAGTCTCAAATTCGAAGGCGCCATTTACATCCTCTTTATGCTTCTTAGCCACTTTTAGCTTGCTTTTAACTTTAAGCCTTTCGAAAGTACCTCGTCCGACGGGTCACTGCCCAGGGAGTCCTGCTCCACTTGACGAGCCTCAAATTCGAAGGCGTCATTTATATCCTCTTTTCATTCTCTTTATCTTAAGCAATTTGCTTGTCTTGCTTATTAACCACTTTTTCATTCCTTACCCTACGTCTTGCCACACGGGTAACCAGAGAGCCTCCTGGACTCTTACACATTTCACTTTCTTTGTTTAACTCAAATTGAAGTTAAAGTTATTGTCCATTTGCCCAGACACCCTATGACTTTCTAGGGTTGTATTTATTTAATTCTTTAACCTTGGGATCTTATCCCACTTTCCTGATTCATCACTGAATCCTAGAGTTAACTTAACTCTATTTTTCTGTTCCACTTTAACTTAGAGTTACACTGACTCTAATTCCTTGTCTATGAGTTTAAACTCCTCTGGATCACTTTAGGTTCCCTTTACCTAAGTTCCATATCATACTCATCCTAGAGTCCCTTGACTCTATGTTGATCACTAGTTCACTTTAGGTTCTCTTTACCTAAGTTCCATGTCACGCTCATCCTAGAGTCCCTTGACTCTATGTTGATCACTCTATCCAGTGTCCTTAGGTTATTACCTAAGACCATGCCACTCATCCACCCTAGGATAACTCCTAAACTGATGTCACTCGTCAAACCCCTGTACTAGGTTTTCTCCTAGTCTTACTACCAACAAATGTTGTTTCCTTATGTCACGTGATTCCTAGGGTTATACCCTAACATGATCACAATCATAATAGCTAATCCTTTGTCATGCATGCAATTATTTTCATCTTATTCACAAAATAATAATTATCTTTACGCATGCATAATCATCATATATCTTTGGCAACCAACAGTTGCACTTTTCCTCTGTGTCCATTTGCACATGCACATCTATTCCTCTATCTCTGGCAACCAACGGTTGCACTTTTCCTCTGTGTCCATTTGCACATGCACATCTATTCCTCTATCTCTGGCAACCTACAGTTGCACTTTTCCTCTGTGTCCATTTGCACATGCACATCTATTCCTCTATCTCTGGCAACCAACAGTTGCACTTTTCCTCTGTGTCCATTTGCACATGCACATCTATTCCTCTATCTTTGGCAACCAACAGTTGGACTTTTCCTCTGTGTCCATTTGCACATGCACATCTATTCCTCTATCTCTGGCAACCAACAGTTGCACTTTTTTATCTGAATCCATCTACACATGCAATCTTAATCATAATTACCTAGCGCCTCTAACAGGCTACTATCATGCTTCGAATCGAAAAGCAAAGGAGCAAGGGGAGAGGTCACCCAATTTCGGCAGAATTCCCCACCTTGTGGTGTTCCCAATTGCTTGTAGACACTTGCAATTGGTCTCCGCGCGATTCCACTTGTCTCCTCGAGCTTGCACGCAAAACGGTGCACATCCCTCGAGTCCGCACGCAAAACGGTGCACGTCCTACAATCCTGCACGCAAAACGATGCATGTCATTAAAACCCATACGTAAAAATAGTGCGTGCCACTTCAGCCGGCACGCAAAACGATTTGCGGCAACACGATTTGCACGCGAAACGGTGCACGTACCCCAAAACTGCACGCAAAACGGTGCATGTCTGACTGTAGGGTTGCACGCAAAATGGTGCATATTTTTCTTAGCCCTGCACGAAAAATGATGCACAACATTAGAATCTACACGTAAAATGGTGCGCATTGGTCCAACCCGCGCGCAAAACGGAGCACCTACCCCGTATTGGCACGCAAAATGGTGCACACTCTAATATAGGGTTGCACGCAAAACGGTGCATATCTCCACGAGCGGCACGCAAAACGAGGCGCGCCCAAAATGCCCGCGAAACTCGCGTAGTAAAACGGCACAGTAAAACTTGGTCCCTAACACGCACATAGGCATGGGGGTCAAATCCAAAATCCAAAAGGAAATGTAAAAACTGCGACAAAAATACCGCAAAATGGCATACGGGACCTACCCCAACATTGTCGCGTCGTCCAACGTGTCCACTTGGCTCTTTGGAACATCTTGCGCGCTCCACGGAGTCCACGGCGCGCTCGTGCGCCCTCGAAAACCCCGGGCGAAATCGCCTGGTTCGCCTCCTGGTACGCTCGGGTGAAGCCAAAACGGAGAAAGGAGGAAAAATGAGCAATTTCGGGCCTTTATAGGCCATTTCCGGACTTTCGGGCGCTCCCTTTCGGGCGCCCGAAAACTTTCGGGCGGCTACAGTAACCGGCCCGCCGCGGTCCACGCGCCCACGCAGCGCCAGCTGGGCGCCACGTCAGCACCGCTCGGCCAACCCGAGCGTGCCACGTGTCCCTGGACCCGTTCACCGCGACCACGGGACTGCGGTGGCCAATCGTTGGCCGCCACGTGGACCGCACTACCCCCGTGGTGGTTGCGACTTGTCCCGTCAGCGCGTCACATCGCGCTGACCGTCCAACGGGAGGCCGACACGTGGCCTGTCCCCGCTGACCCGCTACAGTGCCCGCGCGCCTTCCCCGTGCACGCCCGCTCCGTCGGTCAGGGCATCCAATGGGGAGACGCCACGTGGCGCTTCCCCACCTACCACGCGCCTCGGGCCGCGCGCCCCCGCGCCTCGCGCGGGAAGGCTTGCCTCGGGATTCGCACCCGTGCCTCGGGATTCGCGCCCGCTGCCTCGGGATCCGCACCCGCTGCCTCGGGATCCGTGCCAACTGCCTCGGGATCCGTGCCACTGCCTCGGGATCCGTGCCAACAGTAACTTTCGGGCGCGCTACAGTAACTTCCGGGCGCATCGAAGTCCGGACCGGGCTGCTACACTAACCGGTTTGCTACAGTGGAAAAACCCGGTTCGCTGCAGCCCGAAAATCGGTTTGCTACAGTACTTTCCGGGCGCCCGGTTCCCACTTTCGGGCGCCCGAAACTTGGGCCCAAGCCCAGTTTCGCCCGTTTTTGTCCGTTCTTGCCCGTTTCTCGCCCGTTTTCGCTCAAATTTGACGGGCAGCCACAGTTTAACTTAATTTACCTCCTGGTACTTAAACTTTTCAGTTTGGACCCTCTTTGGGTTACCAGAAGTCTCACTGTATTTAATTTCGCTGGCGGAGCCCGTTCTCACTATCCGGGTGTCCGATCAACGCGAAACTTTTACTGTGGCCCTAAAACACATTTACGGAGCTCCCGTAATTTTCTCGGAATTTTTCGAAACTGTGAATTTTCCACTTACAATCTGGGCCCACCTTCTCATGTAAGATTCAAGATCTCACAATCTAATCCCGATTTGGGCCCAATTCATTTCCAGGCCATCCTTTACCTCAATAAATTCAATAAAATAGCATTGAGCGACACTGCCAGAGGAGGTGGTCGCAGGTATTACCTCCGTTTCTAATTTTCGAGCTCGAACCCTGTTTGACACCGGGGCGACTCGCTCCTTTATTTCCCGCACTTTTGCACAAACACATCTGCTAGAAAGTAGTCCCCTTGATGTCTTACTGACCGTCCAGACCCCTGGGGGGCCAATCGCGGCGACTGGCCTAGTACCCTCGTGTTCAATAAGACTGGGAAGGTTGTCGTGCCCCTGGGATCTAGTGGTCATACCGCTAAAAGAATACGACGTGGTTTTGGGCATGGACTGGCTTACCGAGTATCAGGCGGTCATCGACTGCGAGAAGCGCCAGGTGCAACTACAGAAGCCGGGATTCCCAGAAAACGTGTACTTGGCATGTAAAAGCACTTCCTTTTTGGCTATCATCTCCGCGTCGCGGGCTAGGAAGTTGATGGAGGGCGGGTGCGTGGCCTATCTGGCCTCGGTAGATTTAGCCACCCGACCCGTTCCCTCGCCTTCCGAAATTCAAGTGGTAAAGGAATTTCCGGATGTATTTCCGGCAGAGCTCCCCGGAATGCCACCGGAACGAGAGGTCGACTTCCCTATTGAACTACTTCCCGGCACCAAACCCATCACCAAGGCACCGTACAGGATGGCCTTCGCGGAGTTGAAGGAACTCAAGGCACAGTTGGAGGACCTTTTGGATAAGGGTTTCATCAGACCTAGCGCGTCACCCTAGGGCGCGCCCGTCCTGTTTGTGAGGAAGAAGGACGGAAGTCTCCGGTTGTGCATCGACTACCGGGAGATAAATAAGGTCACCGTTAAGAACAAGTACCCCCTGCCAAGGATCGACGACCTCTTCGACCAACTACAGGGGGCGACGGTGTTTTCAAAGATTGACCTGCAGTCGGGCTATCATCAGGTTCAGGTCAAGGGGGAGGACATCCCCAAAACGGCTTTCCGGACTCGCTACGGTCATTACGAATTTACAGTAATGCCGTTCGGGCTCACAAATGCCCCGGCGGTGTTCATGGACATGATGAACAGGGTATTCAAACCCTTCCTGGACTTATTCGTGGTGGTCTTCATCGACGATATCCTCATCTACTCCCGTACAGACGAGGAACACGAAGAACATCTGCGCACAGTCCTCCAGACCCTACGGGAACAGAAACTCCACGCCAAACTCAAAAAGTGTGAGTTTTGGCTCTGTGAGGTCGGCTTCTTCGGGCACGTAATCTCGGCGGCTGGAGTCGCAGTCGATCCGAAGAAGATAGATTCGGTGACGGACTGGCCCTAACCGACGACGGTGACGGAGATTCGAAGCTTCCTGGGATTAGCCGGGTACTACCGGCGCTTCGTGGAGGGTTTCTCCAAGATAGCCACCCCCTTAAACCGTTTGACTAGAAAGGGGGAAAAGTTCATCTGGACGGACAAATGTCAGAGGAGCTTCGAGGAGCTCAAGGATAGATTGACGCGGCCCCGATTCTCACCCTGCCAGAACCAGGGGAGGATTATGAAGTGTATTGCGATGCATCGCGAAACGGACTGGGTGGAGCACTCATGCAACGGGGAAAGGTTATAGCCTATGCGTCAAGGCAGCTCAAGGAATACGAGCGGAACTACCCCGTGCACGATTTGGAACTCGCAGCGGTTGTGTTCGTCCTCAAGCTTTGGAGACACTACCTGTATGGGGCACACTCCAATGTGTACTCAGATCATAAAAGTCTTAAGTACCTTTTCACCCAAAAGGAGTTAAATTTGCGACAAAGACGGTGGCTCGAGCTACTGAAGGATTACGATTTAACGATCCACTACCACCCGGGAAAGGCAAACGTGGTGGCCGACGCCCTGAGACGCAAGGGGCAGGCCGAGGAGGCAGGGGTAAGTGCCATCACCCAGCAAGATAGTCTGATTGAGGAATTTTCGCGATTAAGACTAGAAGTAGTACCGGCGGGTACAGTCGCACAACTTCTGACACTGGTGGTCAGACCTACCTTGCTTGACAGAAGTCTCGAGGGGCAGTCGACTGATGACCAACTCCAGCTGGTGCGAAGTAGAGTAACTGCCGACCAAGAAGGTGATTTCACGGTAAACTCCGACGGCAAGATACGATTTCGGGGACGAATCTGCGTGCCGGATCTACCAGAACTCAAAGAGGAAATCCTGCGGGAGGCGTATACTGCTCCATATGCAGCGCATCCCGGGGGAACGAAGATGTACAAGGACGTCAAACAGACCTTCTGGTGGCCCAAAATGAAGGGAGACGTGACTCGGTTTGTGGCACACTGCCTGGTGTGCCAACGGGTGAAGGCCGAGCACCAGCGTCCGGCAAGAAAATTGCAACCCTTACCGGTGCCCGAGTGGAAGTGGGACATGATTACCATGGATTTTGTGACCGGGTTCCCGAGATCGTCACACGGACACGATGCAATATGGGTAATTGTGGACCGTCTGGCGAAATCGGCCCACTTCCTGCCCATACACACGACGTGGACGCGGGAACGACTGGCACAAACCTACATCAGCGAGATAGTAAGGTTGCATGGGGTGCCGACATCTATTACGTCGGACAGGGACACGCGATTTGTGTCAAACTTTTGGCAGAGCCTGCAGCAAGCAATGGGAACCAAGTTGCACTTCAGTACGACTTTTCACCCGCAGACCGATGGACAATCAGACCGGGTGATACAAATTGTGGAGGACATGCTTCGAGAATGCGTTTTGGACTTGGGCGAAGGGTGGGCACAGTGTTTGCCCCTAGTGGAATTTGCCTACAATAACAGTTACCAGGCCAGCATTCAGATGGCACCATACGAGGCCCTGTACGGGCGCCGCTGTCGGTCTCCAATATGCTGGGACGACTTGGGTGAGCGTAAGTTTCTGGGCCCAGATTTGGTGGAGGAGACCGAATCAAAGGTGCGATTGATTAGACAAAGGCTACTGACCGCCCAGAGCAGACAGAAAAGCTACGCGGACAACAGACGCCGAGACTTAGAGTTCATGGTGGGTGAGCATGCGTTACTCCGAGTTTCGCCCTCCAAGGGGAACCGACGCTTCGGCATAAAGGGAAAGTTAAGCCCGAGGTACGTAGGACCGTTCGAGATCCTAGAACGCGTAGGACCGGTGGCGTATCGATTAGCCCTGCCGCCGAACCTCGAACGAGTCCATAACGTGTTCCATGTCTCAATGCTCCGGAAGTACCTAGCTGATCCCTCTCATGCCTTGGATGCCTCCACCATCGAGTTGCGAGAGGACTTGAGCGTCGAGGAGACGCCGGTGCGGATTTTGGCGAGAGAGGACAAGAAGTTGCGCAAACGAACAATCCCCTATGTAAAGGTCTAGTGGAGCAACCACGAAGAGCGCGAGGCGACTTGGGAACTGGAATCGAAGATGAGAGAATGTTTTCCCGAATTGATTAGTGGGGTTTGTACTTAAGTTTCGGGACGAAACTTTTTATAAAGTGTGAGTGGTGTAGTGATCCGGCCCTTAGGGGTATTTTTGACTCACATGTAGTTATTTAAGCCTTTAAGTGAAATAAAATTATTCAATTCTTAAAAGTTGGCCAGTGTGTGGTGCTGGTATTGTTCTGCGATAGAGCGCGGAAAATGATGGCCGACGGTGTGATCGGATCTGAAATCCGATGTCGGGATCTCCCGGAACGGAATTCTTAGTGATGCGGTGATTAGTCATGCATCGGAATCCGTGCAAAATATCTTGCACCCGTTGGAGATAAGGTGGGTTATCTCGTAGGGGATAATTAATTAATAAATTAATTATCCGATGATGGAAAATAGAATTTTCTTACGTACGAATTAAAAAGGAAATTAATTAAAGATATAATACGAGCTATATAAGGATCCCGATTATCGGAAAGAAAAGAAAAGAAAAATAAAACCCTAACCGGTGAGGAGAGAAAGAAAGAGAAAAAGGAAAAGACGAAACCCTAGCCGGAAGAAAGGGAAAGGAGAAAGAGAAGGAGCCCGATCTTCCCGGACATCGAACCGAAGGCAAGAACGCGACCGGACAACCTTCCCGTCGATCTTCGGTTAGTAAAATAATTGTTATAAATTATTTGGGATTTATCCGTCGTCCTTTTTGTTTGAGTTCTTGGGTTTCTCCGTCGTATCCGTCACCGTCGCCGTCCTCGTCGTCATGCTAGGGCACGGAACGGACGGCGGAGGCGCGCGGTGCCGCTAGGGCATCGCGCGGAGGAGAATCGCGGACGGCCGATCGCCGCCGCAAGCGGCGATGGGACCGCGCGGGTCGTACCCGCGCGGGCGCCGCGCGGCCACCGAGCGGGCGGCACCCGCGCGGACCCGCAACCGCGCGGGCACCGCGCGGGCGCCGCGCGGCTACCGCGCGGGCGGCACCCACGCGGACCCGCAACCGCGCGGGCACCGCGCGGGCGCCGCGTGGCTGCCGCGCGGGCGGCACCCGCGCGGACCCGCAACCGCGCGGGCGCCGCGCGGGGCACCCACGCGGGCGCCGCGCGGGCAACCCCGCGTGCGGGCGCCGTGCAGGGCCGCACCCGCGCGGGCGCCGCGCTGCCGCCGCACGGGCAGCACCCGCGCGAGGCGCCGCGCAGCATGGGCGCCGCCCGCGGAGACACGCCGCGCGGTTCCGAACCGCGCGGGGCTCCGGCGGACGGCGACGGCGGCGCGGGATTCCGGTTTTCGTCAACCCGGACGGTGTTGGACTTTTCCGTCGAAAAGAGTAAATTGGGTCTTTTGTTTTGGGATGTTAGTACACGTTTTTGACTATAGTTATCCTTGCGAACTTTCTTTAGGTCCAGGTGCGCAGCGGGGGTGCGCGAAGGATTCAGGTGTTCCGATTTCTCTTCAACTAGGTGGGTACGGTTGCTATATGGGCAACAAGTGCAGTAAGTGCATCTATCATCATTAAAATGCTCTGAATTTGTCTAACAAAGTAGATGGACAGTTTAACCTTTCGCATAATTGTATTTTATCTAACAATTGAAGCGGCTGCGGTCGCGGTGCTCACTACACGCCGATCTCGGCAAATCCGTTTTGGGATGCTGCATGTACACAGGCGGATTGGCCTCCGCATGGGTGTACTTTTCCGGAGAAGTGGTCTTTTTGACCCGTGTGCCTCACAAAGGGGTGGGAGCCGTGAGGACCTCTTCGCGCCTGCTGAAAATAGCACACCAGCACCGTGAAGAGGTTAAAAGCATTAAAAAGGTGTTTGCGCACGAGGGGAGACTTTAGTCTCTCCGACAGGTACTCTAGGGTTGGTGCCCAACTTAATTGATAAATCTGGGGTTGGTGCCCAGCTTAATTATGTACAGGGTTTTAGGGAAAGGTTCCGGTGTAATCGGTTTGCTCCTTATTCCTTACTGATATTTTGACATCTACTTTGTTTGTCACTGACTTTACCCACTCCGTGATAGGTATTGCTAGGTGCGTTAGCCGGGATGGCGGTGAGACAGCGTCGTGAGGACCGTAGTCACGATACTTGTCACGCCCCGGGGTCGAAACTGCGACCCGGGCTCGCCAACAGATCCGCCATCTGTACGGAAACCGCCGTACAGACGAAGCGTCTAACCTGCAGAAAGAAACAACTACAGTACACAGATATCAGAGCTGACAGTAAAACTACTAAAAACTGATGATAATACAATATCCATCTCCCAAATACGATCGTATAAAAAGTCCTCTGATACAAAACTCAAAAGGGAGATATCTCCAAAAAAATACATCAGTGAACAAGCCCTCGATACAAGAAAAACATCCTCACTACATCAGTCTCTCAAACTGTAAAATAAAGTACAACTCTATACCTCTCTACAAAGGTCTCTCAACAGAGAAAGAAGAAGTAAACTATCAACCGAAGCTCTCCTCTGAAGGGGGTACCGCTACACTCCAACGACGGGTAGGGAACAAGCTCGCGACTCCCTCGCCTCGGTCCGAAGGATCAGCAACAGGAGCACAGGAACAGAAGAAGAAGTCCCTGGGGAAAAGACACCACGACGGGTGTGAGAACTACTTCCCACAGTAGTTCTCAGTGGGTGCCGTCAACAAGTCCAACGGTCTGCCCACCAAGTCTACCAGAGGTAAAAGATAACAGGCAAAGAAACCAGAACAAGAAAAGCTGGAATCTACTCTACAGCTACCATGCCTCTGTCTAGACGCTCAAAAGTGGAACAGAAGAAAGTAAATGAGATCACTCGCACCCAAGGTGCTCAATCGACGCAAACGAACTGACTACCTCAAAGGTCCAGTCAAGCCTGCGCCTGTCGACTAGGAACGCTCCTGCCCACTACCACACATCCACATGAGGACGGGATTTACGTGGGGCGTCCTGTCCGACTAACTCATCCCTCGCGCAAAACTGCCTCACAGGCCCATCGTTGCCTCTACTGCGGAAAACTGCCTCAACAGGCCAACAATCGTATCCACAGCAGCATCTCAGGACGCGACTCCTACTGAGTAGAACGGCGCGGCATAGAGTATCAAACATTGGCATATGCAGGCCCGGGACTACCGTCTACTCAACGGCTCCCTCCTACGACAGCGTAAAAGGGAAACAAGACCTCTCGGGACTACCGTTTACCCAAACGGCTCCCCGCACAGATAAGCAACCCGCTACAACTACCAGACTCCACTCTGCTCCCAAGCAAGAGTGCAAAAGCATCCCACACTAAAAGCAAGTCCCGACCTCTCGGCCCACTACCTGGGCGAGAAAACACTATGTCCAGGGATGAAAGAACAGTATGGATGTCTAAGCATAAATAACCCTAGCCCAAGTGAGGGTTTTCTACTGGTCTGGTTACACAGGCAACGTATGACGGGGGTGCTAGGTCAAGTTCCAAGGTAACTATATTAACAGATAATAAAAGGAATAACAATTCCTACAATCTAGCATGCTACACAATGAAATAAACTATCATGCATAGTCCTACATCAGTAGAAATACTGTACAGTCCATAAAACTTGGAGATAAGGCCACCTACCTCGATTTGCCACCAATTGCTCGTAGACACTTGCAATTGGCCTCCACGGAGTCCGCACGCAAAACGGGGCACGGTGCCGGAGTCCGCACGCAAAACGATGCACTGTGCCGGAATCTGCATGCCAAACGGGGTCCGCACGCAAAACGGGGCACGGTGCCGGAGTCCGCACGCAAAACGATGCACGGTGCCGGAATCTGCACGCAAAACGGAGTCCGCACGCAAAACGGTGCACAGTGCCGGAGTCCACACGCAAAACGGTGCACGGTGCCAGGATCCACACGCAAAACGGAGTCCACACGCAAAACGGTGCACGGTGCCGGAGTCCGCATGCAAAACGGTGCACGGTTCCAGGATCCGCACGCAAAACGGAGTCCGCACGCAAAATGGTGCACGGTGCCGGAGTCCGCACGCAAAACGGTGCACGGTGCCAGGATCAGCACGCAAAACGGAGTCCGCACGCAAAACGGTGCACGGTGCCCAACACAGAAAGGAGAAAGAGGGTCAGTTACAGTCTAAAAGAACGCTCCAAAAACTGTACAAAAATACAGAAAAACCAACACACAGGACCTACCCGTTTGCGCCGCCGTCGCCGAAACGCTCCGCCGGGCGACCTCGCACGCAAAACGAGGTCCACGACGCACCGCCGCACCTCGCGCAACCCCCCTCCCTCACTCCCTCTCGCTCTGGGGTGCAGAAGAAAGAAAGAAAGGGAGAAAAATGGCGGTGCGGGGAGGAAGAAGAAGAAGAAAAGGAGAGAGAGAGAAGGTGGTCCACGGGGCCGGTCCACGGCCCCGGTCCACGGCTCGGGCCAATCAGGGAGCCCCAAACCGGACGTTCCACAGCCGGGCGCGTGCGCCGGGTTCACGCACGCGCACGGGCGCCACGTGGCGCACTGTAACGCGCCCGCCACACGGGCGCGTTACACCGCGCCACCCCAGGCGCGGAACACGCGCGCGCCACACCGAGCGCGCGTGCCCCCGCGCCCGCGCGGGCGCCAACGGGGGCCCGCCACGTGGCGGCCCCCGCGCGCTCCCCGCCGAGGCGCATGCGCCCCGTCCCGTCCGTACGCCGCCTCGAACCGCGCACCGTGACCCGCGCGCCGCGATCGCCTCGGGATCCGTGCCACGCGCCATGCCTCGAGATTCGTGCCGCGTCGCCTCGAAAAACGCGCACATCATCTGGGCTCCAAATCAAACAAGTAAATAGTCCATTCCTAGCGATTTCGCGCGCTGAATCCAAAAACGATGTGCGTTTCTCCAAATTCTGACCCAAAAATTTGCCGAATGCCCACTCGATCCGATTTTCGCGCCGGGTCCATTTTTAAAGTCCGATTAGCCAAATTCCAACTCTAAAAATTCCCGAAGGCGACCGGAGAGGTAAACTTTTATCCGGACTTCACCCGGAGTCTAAATTTGACATCTGAAACGCGCGAAATCACCTCCAAACACCCGACGGGTCCTCCAATTCCCCACGGGATAACATTTTAAGCACGAAGTCTGTTGGTTTTTTATAGGATCCACAAGGATCTAAATAGGTACTATCAAACAACTAGAGGGGGGGTGAATAGGTGTAATACTTATAAAACCCAATCTCAGTGCAAAATAAAAACCAATGCGGAAATAAAAGCAGCACACCGAGATATACGTGGAAACTCCAATCCAGGAGAAAAACCACGGGACCAACACGCAATAACAATCCACTAAGAATAGAAGAATAACAAGGTGATTACCGACTCCACGGACTCAACCCCTCCTTCAGCTTCTTAGGACCTTGCGCTGACCGGTTGGATGTCCACGCAATAACAATCCACTAAGAAAAGAAGAATAACAAGGTGATTACCGTCTCCACGGATTTAACCCCTCCTTCAATTTCTTCGGACCTCGCGCTCCACCGATTGCACGTCCACTGCACACGTTCGAATCCACGAACGCCACTCGAATCCACGAGCACACGTTTCGAATCCACGAAACGCCTTTAGCACACCGAATCCACGATGCCACGTCGAATCCACGACGCAAACTCAGTCGATAAGAATATTGACTTCGATGGTGATCCTTTGCTTAGATTCTCATTGAGGAACCGTAGAAGAAATCTCTAAGCAAAGATTAGATCAATTCGACAAAAGATATGTTCTTGAAAGAACCATCGAATTGACCTAAAAGAGGCTATAAAGAAGAACGATAAAAACCTAGCCTCTAGGGTTGCTCTCAAGTGTTTAATTAATTAATCGGTAGAGAACCCACGTTCTTGAGAAACCCTAAGTGTCTATTTATAGTTTAGAAACCTTTGGAAAGAGATAAGAATAAAAAACATACCTTATCTGGAAATTTTCAGGACGGCGATCCGGATCGGATTTAAAGTGATCCGGATCGTCGTAACGAGATTGACGATTCCAGAAAACCAAGGGTTCGGGATCCGGATTGCAAGGTCCGATCCGGATCGTTCATGCAATTCAGCAAAGTCCCATGTTCGGGATCCGGATCAGAATGGCCTAGGATCCGGATTGAAATTGCCAATGAACAAGTACCCTTCGGGATCCGGATTGCAAGGTCTGATCCGGATCCTGAACATGTCCCATGTCCAGCTTTTGATTTTTATGCAATTAAAAATTCTTCCAAGTGTTTCTACACTATAAGAAAGTATTCGGATCACCACAATTATTTAGTTAAACATACCTGATCCTCTTGAATACTTTCTTCTTGAGATTGATGTAACTGATCCACAATTCTTCAACTTCAATCTTCAAGACTCAAGACACGGAGTGTCAACTTGAGCTCTTGTTGAATCTTCTCTAAGTCTTTGATTGCTGATTGACAATTTGATCCCTTTAAGACTCCGACTCAACTCACTGACTTGACTCACGAAATATGCCAATACCAAAATGCCGTAACAATCTCCTCCTTTGGCAATTTCGTGACAAAAACCAAAAATACATAAAAGCGCTCAAGTCACTTATCTTAAACCAAAAAAGTCGAAATTCAATCTTATCACCAAAACATTGATTTTCTTTGCGTGAAAGATCCAATAAATACAAAATTACATTTGAACCAAACAGTCCTAGAACATACTCTATGACTTAGGACTTGGAGTCTTAAAGTGATGTAATTCCTGCAAAACAAAACTCCAAACAAAATCAAACGTTAGTCGTTAGAAATTAAAATCCTACATTTGATTCGTCCTTTTGGTTCTTTTGTTTTTCAGCTCTTTCAGTCCTTTCTTTATCTCCCCCTATCATGAGCATCTCTAACATGTTCTCCATGTTCTCCCTGTTCTCCCCCTGTCTTGAACATTTATGTTCTCCCCCTTTGTGATACAATCATTAATTTCTGTTCTCCCCCTTTTTGTCACAAATTGTCAAACAGTGAATATACTAGACAAAAGGAAATCACTAGCAACATTAGTTCATAGAGAAAGAGAGATAAAAACTCAGTTCTGGTATATAACAAAAATGCAGATTGCGTACCTGTACCAGAAATCAAATAATTTCTTGAAACAAATCCAGATTTTGGAATCTTTTCAAATACCGATTTGTATTCCATCAAGAAATCAATTTAAGTGCTTTAAACAATGAATTCACACAACCGAGATAGATTAAGCATCTAAAGATCACACAAGATTTCTAAAATTTGATGCTTATAATATCAAAAACTCCTATAATGAAGTATCTTCAAGATTATGATTACGGAGTAAAGTTGATAATTCATATAAAATTAAATTGGAGTGAATGAACGTGAAAACCCTTTTCATTCAATGCACTTGTTCGTTAAAAACCTTTTGTTTAAACAAAACATAAAAACGAAGAGCATTGAAAACATGTAATGCAAAGATTCAGAAAAATATGAAAGGAAAACCAATCAAAGCATTACATACAGTAATAAGCTATTTAGTACTTAAGACAAGGAAAGATATCACCTTTCCGAATCCAAAATTGTCGAATTTTGGGTTGTCTTGATTCATTGTGGTTGGGAGATGATAGCTTTGACTGTTGATCCACCTTAGGTCTTTGCCTTGCAGTGATCCACTTGTATGATTGATGTTGTGGCTCGGACCTTTGGTGGTTTGAGTGAACTCCATTGACTTGATGTGTCTTTTGATTCCGTTGAGTTCGCTCTGTAGATGAAGTTGCCGAAGGACTCTTCTTTCTCTTTTTCGGGCAATTCTTCACCAAATGTCCTTCAAGTCCACAAAGGTGACACGTTCTTCCTTTCAATTTGAATGTGGAACTTGAAGCATGCACAGTTTGATCCTTTTTAAATCCCAAACCAACCTTGCTTGTTTGACCTAAGCCGGACATACAATCTAGTTTCTTGGAATCGGTTGAAAGCCTTTGTATGTCGAATTTGAGTTCATAAACTTGCTTAGTCAAAACTTGGTTGGTGACATGAATCTCCTCAAACTGTTTTTCTAGAAAACCAATCTTATCCATATATGATTTAGCGTTTGTCTCCGATTGGTTTAGCTTTTCTTGGAGGATTTTATTGTTATTCAATAAACGTCCTTGTTCCTCCTCGAGATCATGAAGTTTTATCTTTAAAGCATGATTCTCGTCTTGATTCTCAAATCGTTGCTTCCTCAACTTCTTGATATGCTTGGCCATCTTCTTTGATTCCGTAAGAAGTTGTTGATATGCCTCAACGAGTTCTTCTTCGTCCGACTCCCCCTCACTTGATGACTCTCCGCCGGTTGTTGATGTTTCATACAAAATCAAAGGAGTAGAGTCAGTGATTAAAGATGATAAACAAACATTAGAGGAGGGAATTTGAGAGGCGTGTAAGGCAACGGCTTTTTCCTCTTTACTTGAGGTCGATTCATTAGAGGTAGAATCGTCCCAAGTTTTCGCTTGCAAAGCCTTCTTTTTATATGATTTCGGAGAAGGACAATCCGTTGAAAAATGGTCGTAGCCTTTGCATCGATAGCATTGGATTTCCCCTTCGAAATCATATTTTTCTTTTTCTTTAGAAGGTTTTGCAACGCCTTTGAGATTAGAGGATTTAGAACCCGATGATCCTTTAGATGGTTTCGTGGATGAAGATCCATCGGTTCGATTCTTCCAAAACTTCCGACGAAATTTCTTTGTGATCCGCGCCAATTGTTCTTCAAAATCGGCAAAAGAGATTTCATCGTCGGAACTTGATTTGCTATCTTCTTCCTTTGTGGATTTGAATGCAATACCTGTAAGCTTAGAAGAAGACTTGGAAGAAACTTGATTAGTAGGAAAAGTCATCTCATAAGTTTGTAAAGCACCTACTAATTCCTCTACTCTCATCTCATCCGGATGACTAACGGTTTCAATGGCGGTAACTTTTGCCCTAAACCGTTCCAGAAGAGTCCGAAGTATCTTTCTTACAACTTTCGACTCCGGGATCTTTTCTCCTAAATTAGCACAAGTATTGATTACATCTTGAAGTCTAGTGTAATAATCTGTAAACAATTCATGCTCTTCCATATGAATAGAATCAAATTGACTTGTAAGCATCTGGAGCTTTTGAATTTTTACAAGATTATTACCCTCATGTGTAATTTTGAGAATATCCCAAATTTCCTTCGCGGTTTCACACGCGGAAATTCGTGTGAACTCAGTCGAGGAAAGAGAATTAAATAAAGCGTTCATACCTTTCCCATTGTAAAAAGATCTTTCAAATTCCTCTTTGGACCATCTAGAGCGAGGTTTTGGGGTAGTAGAATTTCCTACTTCCTCAACAAGATGCACCCAACCGTATTCCACGGATTGCCATACCCGCTCATCAACTGCGATGAGAAAAGCTCTCATCCGCACTTTCCAATAAGCATAATTAGTCCCATCAGAAAGAGGAGGTCTATAAATATTACCACTTTCACCCATCATGATAGATAAACCTAAAACCCTCTCTGATACCAATTGTTGGTTTTTTATAGGATCCACAAGGATCTAAATAGGTACTATCAAACAACTAGAGGGGGGGGGGGGGGGGGGTGAATAGGTGTAATACTTATAAAACCAAATCTCAGTGCAAAATAAAAACCAATGCGGAAATAAAAACAGCACACCGAGATATACGTGGAAACTCCAATCCAGGAGAAAAACCACGGGACCAACACGCAATAACAATCCACTAAGAATAGAAGAATAACAAGGTGATTACCGACTCCACGGACTCAACCCCTCCTTCAGCTTCTTCGGACCTTGCGCTGACCGGTTGGATGTCCACGCAATAACAATCCACTAAGAAAAGAAGAATAACAAGGTGATTACCGTCTCCACGGATTTAACCCCTCCTTCAATTTCTTCGGACCTCGCGCTCCACCGATTGCACGTCCACTGCACACGTTCGAATCCACGAACGCCACTCGAATCCACGAGCACACGTTTCGAATCCACGAAATGCCTTTAGCACACCGAATCCACGATGCCACGTCGAATCCACGACGCAAACTCAGTCGATAAGAATATTGACTTCGATGGTGATCCTTTGCTTAGATTCTCATTGAGGAACCGTAGAAGAAATCTCTAAGCAAAGATTAGATCAATTCGACAAAAGATATGTTCTTGAAAGAACCATCGAATTGACCTAAAAGAGGCTATAAAGAAGAACGATAAAAACCTAGCCTCTAGGGTTGCTCTCAAGTGTTTAATTAATTAATCGGTAGAGAACCCACGTTCTTGAGAAACCCTAAGTGTCTATTTATAGTTTAGAAACCTTGGGAAAGAGATAAGAATAAAAAACATACCTTATCTGGAAATTTTCAGGACGGCGATCCGGATCGGATTTAAAGCGATCCGGATCGTCGTAACGAGATTGACGATTCCAGAAAACCAAGGGTTCGGGATCCGGATTGCAAGGTCCGATCCGGATCGTTCATGCAATTCAGCAAAGTCCCATGTTCGGGATCCGGATCGGAATGGCCTAGGATCCGGATTGAAATTGCCAATGAACAAGTACCCTTCGGGATCCGGATTGCAAGGTCTGATCCGGATCCTGAACATGTCCCATGTCCAGCTTTTGATTTTTATGCAATTAAAAATTCTTCCAAGTGTTTCTACACTATAAGAAAGTATTCGGATCACCACAATTATTTAGTTAAACATACCTGATCCTCTTGAATACTTTCTTCTTGAGATTGATGTAACTGATCCACAATTCTTCAACTTCAATCTTCAAGACTCAAGACACTGAGTGTCAACTTGAGCTCTTGTTGAATCTTCTCTAAGTCTTTGATTGCTGATTGACAATTTGATCCCTTTAAGACTCCGACTCAACTCACTGACTTGACTCACGAAATATGCCAATACCAAAATGCCGTAACAAAGTCCAACACTTGTGTCCAAATTGCGCGCAAACACCACTGACACACCACGCAGGCCTCCAGTGATGCCAGCTAAAATCCAAATTGCACCACAAATCCATTTCTGGGCCACAACGCGCGCACCAACACCCCCAACGGCGACCGAACGCTGCCCAACAACCAGCAATCCTACGCGGGGGATTCCGGGACCTCACATCCTCCCCCACTAAAAGAAAGTTTCGTCCTCGAAACTAGATCAAGCCCATCAGGAGTCAAGAATACCACGGCTAGGTATCTAACAATACGCCTCCAGCTCCCCCACTCGCTCCTCGTGATTACTCCGCAACAACAACAACAAGTACGGTATGACCCGATGTGCAATTCTCTCATCTCTCGAGCCAGAAATTGCAACGGGCGTCCCTTGTACTCCAATAATCACAGATCTCAAAGGGGCAAGTAAATCACGGGCGAGGAAAATCACATCACTACTGAGCTGAGACGTGAAAAACCAAAGGCTCCACTAAAAGGCTGGGGGAAAACTGAAATAACCACAAGTGTAATACGCACCAAACCACAACATGGTGCCACCCTCAACAAGACGACCCGAAGCATACCCGCAGACTCATCCAATAAGGAAGGGAAATCCAATAAATTGGGGTCTTCACTCGGTACCTTCCCGATCCGAAACCACTCGAGTGGACTACACAACTGCAGGCTACCCTAAAAAAGGATCCTCAAGAGACACAATCTCGTGCCACAGTTGGTCGCTCAACATCCTAACATAACCCCAACGGACCCACGGGTCGAAGTCGATCCCTCAACCAAAAAGGAACACCCTGACGGGGACCAACCGTCGGTGAACGGGACTGAAAACTGGCTCACAAGGCAATCATAAAGCTGATGCCCAACTCGCGGTCAAAAGTCCGAAACATCCAAAAGACTCTCACCGTTGTGTACCTACAACGTGGCATCACTGTCGTGCACCCACGGCGTGGCATTACTGCCGTGTACCAACGGCGTGGCCTTACTGCCGTGCACCAACGGCGTGGCATTACCACCGTGTATCAACGGTGTGGCATCACCACCGTGTATCAACGGTGTGGCATCACTGCCGTGTATCAACTGCGTGGCATCACCACCGTGTATCAACGGTGTGGCATCACCACCGTGTATCAACGGTGTGGCATCACTGCCGTGTATCAACGGCGTGGCATCACTGTCGTGCACCAACGGCGTGGCATCACCACCGTGTATCAACGGTGTGGCATCACCACCGTGTATCAACGGTGTGGCATCACTGCCGTGTATCAACGGCGTGGCATCACCACCGTGTATCAACGGTGTGGCATCACCACCGTGTATCAACGGTGTGGCATCACTGCCGTGTATCAACGGCGTGGCATCACCACCGTGTATCAACGATGTGGCATCACTGCCGTGTATCAACGGTGTGGCATCACTGCCGTGCACCAACGGCGTGGCATCACCACCGTGTATCAACGGTGTGGCATCACCACCGTGTATCAATGGTGTGGCATCACTGCCGTGTATCAACGGCGTGGCATCACCACCGTGTATCAACGGTGTGGCATCACCACCGTGTATCAACGGTGTGGCATCAGTGTCATGTATCAACGGCATGGTATCACCCAAGCATCAAGGCCTCAGATCCTCACAGTCCTATACCCAACACTACCTCGAAATCCCGGAGCTGAGGAAGGGCCAAAGATCAATAGGCAAAAAACCAGGGCCCCCAACTGCACTGGGCAGGACCAACAACACTCATCTATGTGCAACACGTGATCAGGTATCTAAACCTCACAGGCACAAGCTAAGGGTCCTAACTCTAGCCATACATCAATGCAAATGCCCTGCCACCACGTGGCTAGCTGCCCCCGAATCCTCATCCTGTGCGACATAGACGCTCCCGCTCGGGGGTGGTCGTCCGTCGGACTGCCGCGAAGAAGTGGCCCTAACTATCTGGCCATAACCTGTCGAAAACTCCGCCTGTCTGGAAGAGCGGAAGAGGAGGAGCCGAAGCTGACAATGTGACTGATGACCCCGCTTTAGGACAAGACCATGATATGTGCCCTGCCTGTGGTCACACTACGGCGCAGAATGCAGCCCACCACCAAGGACACAGTCATCCCGCTGCTGCTGCTGATACATCGGCCGCGGAAAACCTCCTGGTGTCTGTCTCCACTGAGACTCACGACCCTTAGACTGGGATCGTGGCGGCCCCGGGGTCTCGATCTACTCGACTGTCCAAACTCAGGCGGCACTGGATGCCTCTCCCCGGAGCTGGTCCCTGGCGCTCCATCTCTCTCTGACATGATCACTGATCCTCGGTCAAACCCGCTAAGCATGCTCAATCGCTGCATCTAACGTTGGCACCCGCCGAGAATACACCAAGTGATAGATATTCCGATGCAGTCCTTTCTCAACTAGCTCAACCTCCTGGGCCTCATCCAGGCGACATGAGGTACACCACTCAACAATCGCAAAACTCGCGAACATACTCCAGAAGAGGTTCGACTCCCCTGCAGCAGGAGTCTAAGATCCCCTTCCAGTTTCTGCTTACACTGTCAGGAAAGAAGGCCCTGAGCCGCAAAGCACGAAACTCGTCCCAAGTCAACAACTGCGCTCCCGGTAGTCCAATCAGGATGAACTCGACGCCACCAATCTCGGCGTCCTGTCATACCATCTCAATCTCACTAAGCGACCACTTGGTAACTCGGTTAGGGCATGTACCCACCTGGTAAACTCGGCCAGGGGTATGTACCACCTTGGTAACTCGGCCAGGGGTAATGGTATCTATCTGGTAGCTCAGCCAGTGATATATATCTATCTGGTAACTCAGCAGTGATATGTTATCCGCCTGGTAACTCGCCAGTGATATGGATCCGCCTGGTAACTCGGCCAGTGATATGTATCGCCTGGTAACTCGGCCAGTGATATGCATCCGCCTGGTAAACTCGGCCAGAGTGATACTGCATCCGCCTGGTAACTCGGCCAGTGATATATATCTATCTGTAACTCGGCCAGTGATATATATCTATCTGGTAACTCAGCCAGTGATATGTATCCGCCCTGGTAACTCGGCCAGTGATATGTATCCGCCTGGTAACTTCGGCCAGTGATATATCTATCTGGTAACAGCGGGCCAGTGAGGGTGTATCCAATCCTGGTAACTTCGGCCAGTGATATGTATCCGCCTGGGTAAACTCGGCGAGGGCAATGTATCCATCTGGTAGCTCGGCCAGTGGAAAGTGTCCTCCTAGTAACTCGGCCAGGGAAAACTGTCCTCCCTTGTAACTCGGCCAGGGGTCAGTGTCCTCCTGGTAACTCGGCCAGGGGTCAGTATCTACACAGCTGGGACCGCCGTTACTCCAAACAGCTCCCACAACAACACCCCACTCATAGGCGAGAAGAAACCGACTGACGCGGCCAAGATCCGAAAATCCCGATAGACCGGTGCCTAGAACCCCAATCAAACAAGAACAGACTCTAGGCTTAGCCTATCGAAGTTCTCGATCCTTTACCGTTCAGGGATTCGGCCCCTCTCGGTTAAAGTGGGAAACTATCTCAACACACAAACTCCTGGGTCTCGCCCTGCTCTGATAGCTCTGCATCCCACTGCTCGAGTATATCATCAGATGCGGGGTGTGTCCTCTTCACAACACGACGTCTCAGGGATTAGCGCAATCCACTGCACAAACAACAACGTCAGGACACAACAACCATACAACCCAATCCAGCGAAAGTCTAAAACATGTCATCCGTTCCCTAGCATTATGTTGTCAGCAGCCAACATAATCGCTTAGGAATAGTAAAACATGTCAATCTCTCATCCCGTCTCTTGGGAAAGGTAAAACTCAATCAGGACTCTCGCTAAAAGTCACGACTCTCACGTAGTCGTCCTAATAACCAACTCACAAGCCTAGGGTTTCTAAGTCCACACGACCTACAACCTAGGCTCTGATACCACTCTAATCTGTCACGCCCCGGGTCGAAACTGCGACCCGGGCTCGCCAACAGATCCGCCATCTGTACGGAAACTGCCGTACAGACGAAGCGGTCTAACCTGCAGAAAGAAGAAAACAACTACAGTACACAGATATCAGTGCTGACAGTAAAACTACTAAAAACTGATGATAATACAATATCCATCTCCCAAATACGATCGTATAAAAAGTCCTCTAATACAAAAACTCAAAAGGGAGATATCTCCAACTAAATACATCAGTGAACAAGCCCTCGATACAAGAAAACATCCTCACTACATCAGTCTCTCAAACTGTAAAATAAAGTACAACTCTATCCTCTCTACAAAGGTCTCTCAACAGAGGAAAGAAGAAGTAAACTATCAACCGAAGCTCTCCTCTGAAGGGGGTACCGCTACACTCCAACGACGGGTAGGGAACAAGCTCGCGACTCCCTCGCCTCGGTCGAAGGATCAGCAAACAGGAGCACAGGAACAGAAGAAGACGTCCCTGGGGAAAAGACACCACGACGGGTGTGAGAACTACTTCCCACAGTAGTTCTCAGTGGGTGCCGTCAACAAGTCCAACGGTCTGCCCACCAAGTCTACCAGAGGTAAAAGATAACAGGCAAAGAAATCAGAACAAGAAAGCTGGAATCTACTCTACAGCTACTATGCCTCTGTCTAGACGCTCAAAAAGTGGAAAGATGATAGGAAATGAGCAGCACTCGCACCCAAGGTGCTCAATCGACCCAAACGAACCTGACTACCTCAAA
>CM055068.1:31121223-31185134 GCA_029204045.2 Tillandsia leiboldiana | reverse complement strand
ACCGTGGCGGCCTTGGGGATTTCGGGCGTGAACAGTACGTCGGGCCCGTCCCGTTACTGTAGCAGCCCGGAAGTGCCAGCGCCCGAACTTTGGGCCAAAAGTCCAAAATCCGGATTTTCCGGGCTGGGCCTATAAATAGCATGTCTTGTGGGGGAGTTTTGCCCCCTTTCCCGAGCTCCCCTGCCCATGGGCCTTTAGCAAATTGGAGATCTTCATCTTGCGCATCTTCTGGCGGAGGCCCGGATTTTTTGGAAGCCGCGGCATCGACGACTTCGGCATCGGAGCGCAGTGTGGCGATTTTTCATCGGAGGCCCGTATCGTCGCAGTTTGATCTGAGAGGTCTACCGAGCTACTCCGTCAGTATTTTTGGACGATTTCTGCGGCGTTGGAATCATGAGAGGTGCTCTTCGATTTTCGTGTTGATCATCTTGCTGGATTCAGAGTTTTTGACACGGTTTTCGAAGCATTTCTAAGCCGCTGTTTTCTGGTGGAGTTTTTGGACAGCGGCCCCTTGCCGGAATTTTATCTCCGCACCCGAGTGTCGGATCGAGATGAGCCTATACACTTTTTGGATCTACTCGTCGCAAGGATTATCATTGTATTTTTCTGGGATTTTTTTTGAGGCTTGCCGAAGGTATACTATTCCCCTTTTTATCTGGGTTGAGTTTACAGTTGTGTGGTTGTGAGTGTTTGCGCACCTGTACTGTGGAATTTGTAACTCGGCCTACGGGGCTCGATTTGGGCGTGCAGGTACCCATTTCGAAGGTCTCGACGAGACGCTCGCTGTGATATTTTTATTGGAATTTTTGGAGTTCGTTTTTACGGTAAAAATTTCGCATTAAGGGGACTGTTCCCAGCAGATTTGTGATGCTTGGATTTTATGGAATTAAGTGTAACTTTGGGTTGTGTTTTTGTACCCAGGAGGTATTGATCACTGTTCCTGTATTGTTGGATTGGTGGGTGTGTAGAGATATCTGTTTCTTGGCACTTTCTCAGCTGTGCGACTCCGGACAGTTAGCATTTTCAGGTGGGTGGCCTTGTCTTCACGACCTATGGACTGTGCATTAATTCTATCTGTGTAGGGACTTGCATGTTATAGATGTGTTTTATATAGCATGCTAGATATAGGAATTGATGTTCCTGATGTTGATAGATCTCATGTATTTATTGTCCTTCCCTACCTGTTGATTATTGTTATCTTGGAATTTGACCTAGCACCCCTGTCATATGATTGCATGTGTAACCAGACTGGTAGGAAACCCTCACTTGGGCTAGGGTTATTTCTTCTGCTTTAGACATCCACACTTCTATCTTTCCTGGACATAGTGTTCTTCCTCGCCGGGTAGTGGGCCGAGTGGTCAGGAGTTATCTTTTAGTGTGGGATGCATGTTACACTCGTGCTTGGGAGCAGAGTGGCGTCTGGTAGATGTAGTTGGTTGTTCATCTGTAGCGGGAGCCGTTTGGGTAGACGACGGTCCCGAGATGTTTTATTTTTCTTGTTTTATCTGTCGCCGCTGTGCTAGTGGCAGCGGTAGATCAGTGTTAGCAGAACCTTAAACCCAGAACCTTTTTGGACACACATATGATTTTTGTCAACCAAATATTTTCTTCCAAGCATCGTAGGGTCGCCTGAGTCTGTTCCTGTTTGATTGGACGAAGGCATTAGCCCTTCGAGGCTTAGATATAAAACTTGGTTTCAACTGTTTTTCCTAAGCAGAACTAAAAATCATTAATATGGATTTCTTACAGATCGGATGGCTTCAGTAAGAAATGTCACAGTTTTTTCCTATAAATTAACCACCGAGATGATTCGAGTGTCTGGGTTCTAAGGTCTGCCTTTTCTTGGGACGAGAACAACGAGAGGCTATGCCTAGAGCCTGTTCTTGTTTGATTTGGGTGTAGGTTCTAGTCTTTCGGTGTTCCCACCCTTCATTGGGTCAGTGGTTGAGATGTTCGGCCTGTTTTGCCTGTTGAGTCAGCTGTTCGCAGTGGATGCGATGTCGGCCTGTCGAGGCAATTGTTCGCAGTAGATGCGACGTTTGGCCTGTTTGGCCTGTTGAGACAGTTTCTCGCAGTGGATGCGACTTGGTGCCATGAGTTGGCAGAGTGTGATCTAGAGGTTGTTTTCTCTGATTTAGTGGTGGAGGTGGTTCTCCCACTTAGCCTTGAGGATCTTGGGGTTCTGGCAGATCGAGTCGTGGAGGTTTCCCGACTCAGCCATGGTTGTGCATTTATCAGATTGAGTCGTTGAGGGTTCTCCGACATAGCTGTGAGAGTGTGTTGGGCTATTCCTGTTCGAGTCGAGGTTCTTTTTCCGACTGAGTTGTGCTTTGAGCTTGGAGTTACCGATCTGTTTGATCGTGGATCATAGCCTGCATGAGCCACATTTGAGCTTGACAGAGATACTTGAGATGGGTTACTTTTTACTCGAGCGGGCGCTCCCCTCGAGTGCCACTTCCGGAGTAGGCGAGACCGGGTTGTTATACCGGCGTGAGATTGAGCTTTTCTATCGCGACTTGTCGTTGCATTTGTCCCTCTGGCTGTGCTGGTGTTGGCAGTCATGGACGCCCTACGTAAGTCCGCTCCTCCGGACGTAACGGCAGTAGATCCTACGTAAGTCCGCTCCTCCGGGACGTAACGGCAGTAGATCCTACGTAAGTCCGCTCCTCAGGACGTAACGGCAGTAGGTTGGCGCAGGCTTGACTGGACCCGAGGAGGCAGTCAGTTCAGATTGAGTGATCAGAGATGAGAGTTAGTTGTGGCATCATGTTCTTTCTGTCCCACTCCTTGAGCATCTAGATAGAGGCATAGTAGCTGTAGAGTTTACTTTTCCCAGCTTTCCTTACAGCACTGCTTTTGTACTTTATGCCTCTAGTGGACTTAGTGGGCAGACCGTCGGGCTTGTTGGCGGCACCCACTGAGAACTACTTGGGACGTAGTTTCTCACACCCGTCGTGGTGTCTTTTCCCACAGGAACTTCTACTCCGTTCCTGTTGTTCCTGTTGCTGATCCTTCTGACCGAGGCGAGGGAGTCGCGAGCTAGTTCCCTACCCGTCGTTGGAGTGTAGCGGTACCCCTTCAGAGGAGAGCTTCAGTAGATTAGTTATTTTATTTCCTCCTTTGAGACTGTTGTAGTGAGGATTGTTATGTATTGAGAGCCTGTACACTGATGTATTTATTGGAGATACCTCCCGGTTGAGTTCTGAGTTTGTATATGAGGATTCTGCATGATTATCATTTTGGGAGACGGACATTGTTGTGTTATTTCCAGTTGTACAGTGATTGATTTAGTTATACAGCAGATTTTTATTTATAGCTCTGATATCTGTTTAGCTGTAGTACTTTTCTTGCAGGTAGGACGCTTCACCTATGCGGGTTTGGCATAGGTGGCGGATCTGTTGGCGAGCCGGTCGCAGTTTCGACCCCGGGGCGTGACAGATTAGAGTGGTATCAGAGCCTAGGTTGTAGGTCATTGAGGACTTAGAAACCCTAGCTTGTGGTTGGACATTAGGATGACCACGTGAGAGTCGTGACTTTTAGCGAGAGTCCTGATCGAGTTTGTACCTCTCCCAAGAGACGGGATGAGTGATTGGCATGTTTAGGCTCCTAAGCGATTATGTTGGCTGGCAGACAACATAATGCTGTGGAATTGATAACATGTCTTAGACTTTCGCTGGATTGGGTCGTATGGTTGTGTCCTGATGTTTGTTATTGTGCAGTGGTCTACGATGCTTGTGAGACGTCGTGCTGTGAGGAATGCGCTTTCCGCATCTGATTAGTAACCCGAGCAGCGGGAGGCAGAGCTATCAGAGCAGAGCGAGACCCAAGAGTTATGGATCCAGATGGCACAGACGTCGGAGGCTGTCCGATGCCAGGAAGAAGCCATGGAACGTTTGATGCGCTTGTTGGAGCAGAGAGCATAGCCAGTGGCAGTACCGCTTGAGTGTCCTCCAGTACTTTCTTCCTATGCAGTGGTATCTTCAGTTGTACCAGTGGCGCCGATGGAGCGAGCAGCCCCCTCCGTGCCGACGAGCAGTGCCGAGGCACCGAGGCAGGGTGGATAGTGGATAGTAGCTGAGCTTAGGGACATCATTGATCGATGGAGCCAGTCCCGGCAGTCTGAACCATCCCGATTCATAGGTTTGAGTTGGAGCCTTTGTAGGCAGAATTGGGGTTGGTGGTGATGGAGAGACTCTCGGAGAGCCTCCTGTGCTAGGGAGTTTATGCAATTGTTGAACTGCACGCTCCAGGTTCCGAGGGTTGAGGCGCATAGGATATGTTTGACGGGGAATGGTTTGCGCTAGGATACATTTCAGTGTAGTTGGTCCCTCCGTTTTGGATTATTGTCGCTTCGATGGGTAGGCATTGTGTATGGAGCATGGCGCTGCAGTTCCTTGGGATAGGGATCTGCCGCCAGAGGCGAGTTCTGGATATTGGCGCTTGGCGCCGGGTGATGGAGGACAGATCGGCCGGCAGAGATATTTCTGATTTTATTTTTTTTCCTGGATAACGGGTTCCCGAGATGCCAGAGATCGGGTGGACCCCGATGGCAGCATCAACCTCTATATCGGAGTGGCGCAGCGGTAGCGTGGATTTGTTAGACTGCGGAAGGTGAGGACTTTGACCTTCTGCGAGGCAGACGAGAGGAGATTTGGTTGTTGAGGTCGTTAGAGCACACTGGTTATAGCGACAGTGTGAGAGGTGCTTACGGCGGCACCGGGACCCAAAGATATCTCTGTTGCCACGAGATTCCGGGTGTGATTTCACCACCTGAGCTGCTGATAATGCCGCCGGTTAGGGAGATAGAGATTGAGTTTGGCGTGGTTCGGGGAACCGCGCCACCCTCGGCACCTCATTGGATATTGCCAGTAGAGCTGTGAGAGCTGATGGCGCAGTTGCAGGATCTGATGGATCGAGGGGTCTGTTTGACCTAGTGCCACGCCGTTGATATACGGTGGTGATGCCACATCGTTGATACACGATTGTGAGGGCCTTTTATGGGTCGAGTGTAGACAGGTCCAAGTATTATTCTGGACCTTTTGATGGAATTATACTCCGGCAGTTGTACGATTGATGCAGGTACAGATTTTGGAATCTTACGGCTGAGTATTTCGCCAAGATGGTGTTCAGGTCACGGTAGGGGCATTATGTTTTAGTAAGGCCAATTGGATTGATTAGCGCCCTGCCACTCTTTTGGTTTGAGGAATTGTGCTCCAGCTGTACTTGATTGCTTTGGTAACTAGATCCTCCAGGGATACTATGATCTACTCCCTGAGCAGCTGGGAGCATGAGGAGCACTGGTGGATGTGTTACCATGCTGTGTGGATGAAGCTGTATGCCAGATTATTGAGATACAAGCTTTAGCTTTAGAAGCTTACCTTATTGGGTCACATTGTGTTAGCCATAGGAGCGGCGGTGGATTTCCGGCAAGTGGATGCTATTTGAGTTTGGCTGAGATCAACATTTATGTTGAGGTGAGGAGCCTGTTGGATTTCGCAGTGCCAGGAGAGCATGGCGAATGGATGATGAGACTGGTACTAGCGTCGATTGCAGCTTTGCCAGAGATGGGGGATGGACCTTTGTGTTAGTGGTGCCTCCCTTAGTGGCTGTGGAGTTACCATTGGGTTATTCTTGAGCATTCAGTATCCCCGCGACAGGGCCACTGTGGTGGCGGATACCTGGAGCAGGATAGCTTTTCGGGGGTGAGTCTAGTGGTTCCACAGTTGTCGCTGGGTGGGACCGTTGAGGAACAGGGCTCGAGGTTGTGTCCCTGAGGGGTCCCTTTTTGACGGGTACAACTGCGGTTGAAGCAGTCCCTGCGGTTGGTCAGGATCCGAGAGTGTTTGAGTCGGGGACCCTAGCCGATTAGGGCTTCTTTCTCTGGACGACCGTATGGGGTATGTTTCGGAGGTCTAGCCTGGTTGAGCTGGCACTAGGGAGCGGTTTTGGTGCGTGCTACATGGTTGTTCTCTCTTTTCCCCCAGCCTTTTCCTTCCACGTCCTCAGCTCAGGAGTGTTAGGCTTGTGGATTCCTCGCCCGTGATGACTCGTTTCCTTTGAGATCTGCGAGTACTTGTGGTACGAGGGATGCCGTTGCAAATTCTGGCTCATGAGATGAGAGAATTAGCAATTTGGGCCATGCCGTACCGGTTGTTGTTGTTGTTGTGGAGTAATCACGGGGAGTGACAGGTGACTTGAGAGCTGGAGACGGCAGTGTTATGTACCTACCCTGTTTTGTGGCACCTTTTGGGTTGAGCTAGTTTAGAGGACGAAACTTTCTTTAGTGGGGGAGGATGTGGTGACCCAGATCTCCGCAGGGCTTCTACAGTGCGATTAGCAGCTTCTGGAGGCCTATGTGGCATGTCGACGGTGTTTCTGGACCAATTTGGACTCAAGTGATGGACTCCGGGTGTATACTGGATCACGTGAGTGATCGAGGACCCCGTCGGATGTTTTGATGTGGTTTCGCGCGAAATGGTTATAAAATTGGACTCAGCGCGAAATTTGAGTAAAGAACACTTCTCCGGAAATTTTCGGCAAATTTTAGAAGAGGAATTTGGCAAATCGGACTTCGGATTTGGATTCAGCCGCGAAAACGGTCAAGATGGACTATTTATTTGTATTTTTCGGAGTCCGGATGCGAAAACACGCATTTCGAGGATTTTGGTACTGTTTCCGGCCGCCGGAGGGGCGCCAGGCAGGCGGCGGCGGGCGGCGGAGCGCGGCGGCTGGCGGCGGCGGAGGTGCGCGGTCCACCGCGGAGGCGTGCACCCGGGCGCTGGCCACGTGGCGCCTCCCGGTTGGCGGGCGCAGTGGGCGCGGTCCACGGGATGGCGCGGGTGCACGGTGGACCGGAGCGGGACACGTGGCGGCTGGTTGTTGGCGGGTCTTGGTGCGCGCGGGTCCACGCAGCGGCAGGGTCTGCCTCGGGATGCGTGCCCGGCACGGGGCCGTGGGCGGCGCGGCCGCGCACGTGGGCGCACGTGGGCGCGGCGTGGGCGCGGTCGGAGGCGTCGTGGGGGCGCCACGTGGCGCCCCGTGGTTGGTCGGGCGCACCGGTGCACGACCTCTGGTCGCGACACGTGGCGTCCCGTGGTTCGTCGCGGTGCGTGCGCCGGGTGCGGGGAGCAGGACTGGGACGCGTGGCGGGCCTTGGGGATTTCGGGCGTGAACAGTAACGGGCCCGGCCCGTTACTGTAGCAGCCCGGAAGTGCCAGCGCCCGAAACTTTGGGCCAAAAGTCCAAAATCCGGATTTTCGGGCTGGGCCTATAAATAGCTGTCTTGTGGGGGAGTTTTGCCCCCTTTCCCGAGCTCCCCTGCCCATGGGCCCTTTAGCAAAGTTGGAGATCTTCATCTTGCGCATCTTCTGGCGGAGGCCCGGATTTTTTGGAAGCCGCGGCATCGACGACTTCGGCATCGGAGCGCAGTGTGGCGATTTTTCATCGGAGGCCCGTTATCGTCGCAGTTTGATCTGAGAGGTCTACCGAGCTACTCCGTCAGTATTTTTGGACGATTTCTGCGGCGTTGGAATCATGAGAGGTGCGTCTTCGATTTTCGTGTTGATCATCTTGCTGGATTCAGAGTTTTTGACACGGTTTTCGAAGCATTTCTAAGCCGCTGTTTTCTGGTGGAGTTTTTGGACAGCGGCCCCTTGCCGGAATTTTATCTCCGCACCCGAGTGTCGGATCGAGATGAGCCTATACACTTTTTGGATCTACTCGTCGCAAGGATTATCATTGTATTTTTCTGGGATTTTTTTTGAGGCTTGCCGAAGGTATACTATTCCCCTTTTTATCTGTGTTTGAGTTTACAGTTGTGTGGTTGTGAGTGTTTGCGCACCTGTACTGTGGAATTTGTAACTCGGCCTACGGGGCTCGGATTTGGGCGTGCAGGTACCCATTTCGAAGGTCTCGACGAGACGCTCGCTGTGATATTTTTATTGGAATTTTGGAGTTCGTTTTACAGGTAAAAATTTCGCATTAAGGGGACTGTTCCCAGCAGATTTGTGATGCTTGGATTTTATGGAATTAAGTGTAACTTTGGGTTGTGTTTTTGTACCCAGGAGGTATTGATCACTGTTCCTGTATTGTTGGATTGGTGGGTGTGTAGAGATATCTGTTTCTGGACTTTCTCAGCTGTGCGACTCCGGACAGTTAGCATTTTCAGGTGGGTGGCCTTGTCTTCACGACCTATGGACTGTGCATTAATTCTATCTGTGTAGGGACTTGCATGTTATAGATGTGTTTTATATAGCATGCTAGATTATAGGAATTGATGTTCCTGATGTTGATAGATCATCATGTATTTATTGTCCTTCCCTACAAGCTGTTGATTATTGTTATCTTGGAATTTGACCTAGCACCCCTGTCATATGATTGCATGTGTAACCAGACTAGTAGGAAAACCCTCACTTGGGCTAGGGTTATTTCTGCTTTAGACATCCACACTTCTATCTTTCCTGGACATAGTGTTCTTCCTCGCCCGGGTAGTGGGCCGAGTGGTCAGGAGTTATCTTTTAGTGTGGGATGCATGTTACACTCGTGCTTGGGAGCAGAGTGGCGTCTGGTAGATGTAGTTGGTTGTTCATCTGTAGCGGGAGCCGTTTGGGTAGACGACGGTCCCGAGATGTTTTATTTTTCTTGTTTTATCTGTCGCCGCTGTGCTAGTGGCAGCGGTAGATCAGTGTTAGCAGAACCTTAAACCCAGAACCTTTTTGGACACACATATGATTTTTGTCAACCAAATATTTTCTTCCAAGCATCGTAGGGTCGCCTGAGTCTGTTCCTGTTTGATTGGACGAAGGCATTAGCCCTTCGAGGCTTAGATATAAAACTTGGTTTCAACTGTTTTCCTAAGCAGAACTAAAATCATTAAATATGGATTTCTTACAGATCGGATGGCTTCAGTAAGAAATGTCACAGTTTTTCCTATAAATTAACCACCGAGATGATTCGAGTGGTCTGGGTTCTAAGGTCTGCCTTTTCTTGGGACGAGAACAACGAGAGGCTATGCCTAGAGCCTGTTCTTGTTTGATTTGGGTTGTAGGTTCTAGTCTTTCGGTGTTCCCGGACCCTTCATTGGGTCAGTGGTTGAGATGTTCGGCCTGTTTGGCCTGTTGAGTCAGCTGTTCGCAGTGGATGCGACGTCGGCCTGTCGAGGCAATTGTTCGCAGTAGATGCGACGTTTGGCCTGTTTGGCCTGTTGAGACAGTTTCTCGCAGTGGATGCGACTTGGTGCCATGAGTTGGCAGAGTGTGATCTAGAGGTTGTTTCTCTGATTTAGTGGTGGAGGTGGTTCTCCCACTTAGCCTTGAGGATCTTGGGGTTCTGGCAGATCGAGTCGTGGAGGTTTCCCGACTCAGCCATGGTTGTGCATTTATCAGATTGAGTCGTTGAGGGTTCTCCGACATAGCTGTGAGAGTGTGTTGGGCTATTCCTGTTCGAGTCGAGGTTCTTTTTCCGACTGAGTTGTGCTTTGAGCTTGGAGTTACCGATCTGTTTGATCGTGGATCATAGCCTGCATGAGCCACATTTGAGCTTGACAGAGATACTTGAGATGGGTTACTTTTTACTCGAGCGGGTCGCTCCCCTCGAGTGCCACTCCGGAGTAGGCGAGACCGGGTTGTTATACCGGCGTGAGATTGAGCTTTTCTATCGCGACTTGTCGTTGCATTTGTCCCTCTGGCTGTGCTGGTGTTGGCAGTCATGGACGCCCTACGTAAGTCCGCTCCTCCGGGACGTAACGGCAGTAGATCCTACGTAAGTCCGCTCCTCCGGGACGTAACGGCAGTAGATCCTACGTAAGTCCGCTCCTCAGGGACGTAACGGCAGTAGGTTGGCGCAGGCTTGACTGGACCCGAGGAGGCAGTCAGTTCAGATTGAGTGATCAGAGATGAGAGTTAGTTGTGGCATCATGTTCTTTCTGTCCCACTCCTTGAGCATCTAGATAGAGGCATAGTAGCTGTAGAGTTTACTTTTCCCAGCTTTCCTTACAGCACTGCTTTTGTACTTTATGCCTCTAGTGGACTTAGTGGGCAGACCGTCGGGCTTGTTGGCGGCACCCACTGAGAACTACTTGGGACGTAGTTCTCACACCCGTCGTGGTGTCTTTTCCCACAGGAACTTCTACTTCGGTTCCTGTTGTTCCTGTTGCTGATCCTTCTGACCGAGGCGAGGGAGTCGCGAGCTAGTTCCCTACCCGTCGTTGGAGTGTAGCGGTACCCCTTCAGAGGAGAGCTTCAGTAGATTAGTTATTTTATTTTCCTCCTTTGAGAGACTGTTGTAGTGAGGATTGTTATGTATTGAGAGCCTGTACACTGATGTATTTATTGGAGATACCTCCCGGTTGAGTTCTGAGTTTGTATATGAGGATTCTGCATGATTATCATTTTGGGAGACGGACATTGTTGTGTTATTTCCAGTTGTACAGTGATTGATTTAGTTATACAGCAGATTTTTATTTATAGCTCTGATATCTGTTTAGCTGTAGTACTTTTCTTGCAGGTAGGACGCTTCACCTATGCGGGTTTGGCATAGGTGGCGGATCTGTTGGCGAGCCGGGTCGCAGTTTCGACCCCGGGGCGTGACAGAGCGACCCGCTCGAGTCAAAGTAACCCATAAGTATCACTGTAAAGCTCAAATGTGGCTCATGCAGGCTATGATCCAATCCTCGATCAATAAGATCGACTACCAAACAAATCACTGACTCACACACTAGCTGGAATCTACGCAGCTGAAACCCACTGTCACTCTGACAGTTTCCAAGAACCCAGATCTACCATCACTATCACTCTCCCAAAGAAATCAAATCTACAGACTGCTATCAACTCCACTCGGTCCCCAGACACGAGTGCAAAAGCATCCCACAACCGACCGACCTCTCGGCCCACAACACGGGCGAGGAAAAGCTAAGTCCATAGTGAAATGAAGTATCGTGATGTGGAATGTCTAGAGCAATAAAAACCTAGCCCAAGTTGGAGTTTTTCTACAGACTGGCTGAACATGATACATATGACAGGGGTGCTAGGTCAAATTCCAAGATTTCATTACTTAACATAGTGCAGGAATCAAAAGATTCAACAACTGATATACAAGATACAACATACAGTTTTACACATGCTAATACTCCAATTTCTAACATGCATGATCCTACACACATAGAATTAGTACACAGTCCAGAGTTCTTGGAAGCAAGGTCACCCACCTGAAAGTGCTAACTGTCCAAAATCGCACAGCTGAGAAAGCCCACAACTGTCAAATCACAAATCCCACCAAGCCAACATCACGGTAGAAGTGCTCACAAACTCCTGGGTACAAACATACACCAAAATTACACTTTAATTCACACAAATTCCACATTCCCCAAAATCTGTGGTGAACAGTCCCACTAACACGAAATTTTCACCTGAAAAACTTCCTCCAAAAATTCCAATAAAAATATGACGGCGATCCTCGCGAAGAGTAGATGTCGATAGAGTCCTGAAACGTCGAATTCCGATGTCCGGATGAGGAGATAAAAATCCGACAAGTAGATGCTGTCCAAATCAATTAACAGTCGCAAAGGGGGTTAAAAATGTACCCAGAACCCCAAGAAAAGCTCGGATCCAGAAAAAGTGTCCAACACGAAAAATGTAGATTTACCTCTTACGAAACCGTCACCGCAGAAATCGTCCAAAAATAATGTCGGGGTAGCCCGGTAGACCTCCCGGACTAAACTGCGACGGAAATGGGCCTCCAACAGTAGATCGTCGCTCCGCACCCCGATGCAGAAGTCGCCGTCGTCGCGGCCTCCAAAAATTCTGAATTTCCGCCAAGAGATACACAAGAGGGAGAGGAAGAGAATTGGTGAAGGGCTCCAAGCGAAAAGCTTTCGGGAAAAGCTTCAAAACGAGGCCCCTTGAGGCCTTTTTATAGGCCTCACCCGAAACAGCCCGGAAAAACAAGTCAATGGGCTTTGGGCCCAAAATTTCGGGCGCCCGGAACATTCGGGCGGCTACAGTGTTGGGCCGGGCCCAACACTGTTCACGCCCGAATCCACCAGGAGCCGCCACGTGGCCCGCCGAACAGCAAACAGCTGTTCGGCCCACCCGCTGGCTGCCACGTGGCCCGCCCCCGCACAGTGAGGCGGTTGGCGCCCGCCAATCAGCGGGCGACACGTGTCCACCCCGGTTGACCCGCTGACCGGTCGGCGGCCGCGCCGGGCGCGCGGCATGGCCCCGACGTGGGCACGCGCCCCGAGGCACCGACCCCGACTCCGTGCGCCGCGCACGGTGCGCCCGCGAACCAGAGGGCGACACGTGTCCCCTACACCCGGTCCACGCATTCAACAGGAATTCAGTGGACCGCGCCGCATGCACCGACCAACCGGAGGCTGCCACGTGGCCCCGCATTGGTCCATGCACCGCCGCGCTCACCCGGTAGACCGCGCGCCTTGCGCCCGCCAATCAGGCGGTGCCACGTGTCCATGCGCCGGGTCTGTGCACCCCGCCGCGCAGCTCTGTGGACCGCGCATCCTGAACCGGCCAATGACAGGCCGCCACGTGGCATCCCGGCGGTCTACGGCCCCTCCCATGCACCATTTTCCACTGAAAACTTCCGGGAGTCCGTTTTTGGGCATCCGGACTCAGAAATAAACAAGCAAATAGCCGTTTTCAAGCGTTTTTCCGTGCTGAATCCATTTCCGACCTCTGTTGGGCCTAATTCTTTTCCGAAATTTCGGCAAACTCAGCCGAAGGCCTACACAGCTAATAATAACACACAGGGTCCATCTGTGGCATCCCATTGACGCACCATGGGCCAGATACACCAACGCTAGGTGCTCTAACAGTGGATTCATCGGAAGAACGCTGCATGGGAATTTGGGCCACTACAGGTGCTGAACAGCTGGGCCCTGAATAGAAATTGTAGTCAGTAATAGACTCACACATACCCATCCCGACAACACTACAGCAATACAATGCTAACGCGGGATAACATAGCCGATTTACGGAACAAGATCCAACTCCCGCTCAACGAAAGTCGTTGGATCTCTAACGAAAGGTTTAGAGACCACGTGCACGCTGTCTTCAGCAGCCTACCAGGCTACAATTACAACTTGACCCCTAGGGTGTTACCAAATTGCATAAAAGCATGCAATTTCATGCCTTTTTTGCTTGCCTTTAAATTTCAGAGTGCTATTTTAATGAACCGACACCACCAGCAGGTGGTCCTTGACTTGCTGGACACCGTGCTCACCATTTGGTAGCTGCACAAAACCCGAGTAAAACTTCGGGCCAAAGCTTTCTATATTTAAAGGCTCAATTTGCTAATTTTACACATACACTCGACCAAATGCATTTTAAATGCAAGCATCATGATCAGGGACTCCCAAATGTTCAGAGGCTCACCAACTAGGTGCCGCGGGGAAACCGGAGACCTCGCCGGAGCAACATGGCTCCAAAACATAAGCTTATAGAGCTCGATTTGCAAGATCTCTCCATCCACTCAGTCATTTGCTGAAGTAGAGTGAGCATCAAGCTCAGGAGACAATTTGGAGCAACTTTCATTTTGTAATCGAACCCAAAATCCATCTTTTTCTTCTCTCAGGCATTTCATCAAACACCCTATGTGCACCTTTTACACAACACACACATAACCAATGCCCGAGCTTGTTCTCGGCAAACATCGCACCTGGGGCTTCCCAAGATGGAGGGAAAAGCTCTTCCAAGTTGCAGGAGCATTTCAATGCAACTTGGAGCAAGCCTAAACTCACGGTTGGTCGCGGGCATGAGGAGAAAGACGAATATCGAACCTCGAAAATGGTGACCATTCACCCAAAACTTATGGACCTCAACCATTGGCACCCACAGGTGCTAAACCACACCACAAACTTACCTGAATCCAGGCCCGGCGACAGGGCACGGCGGCAACGGCGGCGGAGCAAGCTCGATTTGGAGCTTCTTCGCCTCTAATGGCGGATTTCCACCGAGGCTTCATGGTATCCATGCAAGGGCATAGCTGGGATCTACTTGATCCCAGGAAGCTTTTCGTCCACTCCCCGGCCGCCGGAGACGGCAGGAACGCCGGCAACCGCACCCCGAACCCACCTCGAGCCCATCTAGGCCGCACCTCAACCAAGTTGCATGGGTGCCATGCAAGCACATGGGTGGACCCTTATCACCCCCAGGAAGCTCCTCGGCTAGGTGGCCGGCGGTGGGAAGGCTCGCCGGCGCCGGAGCACTTAGCTCGGCCGAAGTGCAAGATTTCCCAAAACTAGGGTTTTGATCTGCAATTTATCCGTTTGATCAAACTCCACCAAAATTGGTGGAGGTGATCCCTAGGTCCAACAGTAACTTCCCATCATTTTGGTTCGGAGGTTAGGCCATTGGGTGCGGCGTACGGCTTGGGCGGAGCAATTTAGGGTTCCGGCGGGTGCATTTTTCCCGCCGGCGATCGGGAGTACCCCGAGGGTCGGGGCTCTGCATGGGGTAGCCCCAGGGCTTCACTAATCCACTGCAGTAGTCTAAGTAGCAAGAAAAATAAAGAACAACAAGACCTCACCTTGCCGGACCCGAGGAAGAAGAAGCTCCTCCTCCTCGCGACGCGCGGCCAAGCCAAGCTGCAGAACACCTCGGGTTCAACTTCTGGAGGTATTAGCAAGCCGCAGGATCCCCAGGAAGCACCCAATGGAATTTCGTTGCCTCCCACACCCACCAACCCGAGATCATGGCAAGGTTGCCTTCTCCTTGGTTTTTCCGGCGACGGGGAGGGACGGCCGGCGGCGCAGGAGCTCGGGAAACCTCGCAGAGGAGTCGTGGGGGTGGCTTCGGTTACAACAGGGGGCTGCGGCTAGGGTTCCAAAGCAACCATACGCTGCTATATATGCATATTGCATAAAATGCCAAGAGACCCCTCCACCAGCAATATTTACAGCTAGGTCCCTCACTGTACACTCAAAATGCATAGACGACCCTCTCCAATAAATATCTCGCCATTTGATACATAAAATATAGGGCTTCGTCGTAAAATACTACAAATTTTTGCATATTTCACGCTTTTTGAGACAACCGGGTTGTCAAACTGAAAAAAGGACACCACCACGACGTCCGGCTCGACGAAACCTATCAGGTAGCGATTTTGGTTTGCTAAAAAGGAGCTTCATAATTTTTAAAATCCATCTCATACTGTAAATTGTACAGTTCGGCACGCTTTACGATGCTTTAGGCTCGTCAAATGGAGATTCCGTCAGCGCCATTGCGCTCAGAACGTCAAAATTAGCTAGAAACGTCTACTCATACTGCTAGGTTTGGATTATGGACAGTGAAATGGCCAACGACCGAACGAGAGGGGACCGAAATCAGGGGTTACTATTCACTTAAGTCGCGGGCCCCACTAGTTTTCTTGCTGATTTCCGGACGATCCGACCGTCGGATCAGCAAACGGTCTATACCATTTCCACTTGATTCGACGAGACGGTCGCACTGGCGACCTCAGATTTTTGAGATCAAACTCGGATCGAAAGGGCGGAAATTTGTGCATCGAAAACTGTGCAATTCGCGCACCGGTATGCAAATCACTAAGGTTTAGATCTGCTTCCTTGCCCGCAAGCACACTAGAATTTCTCGAGTGCTACAATTTTGATCAGCCATTACATTGGCGGAAGGACCCACATCAATATAATTGTGGAGCATTCTCGTGTAATAACCTTGCGGTTCAAAATTATCCGACGGATGTAGCTCTTTCTCAATGTATACCGTCACAAAACCATAATGTTCACATAATCCAATAATTCCCTCCAATGATTCATCATCTACTACTTCGTGAGCTAAATATTCACAACCGATCGTGGGGCAACGAATAGTAAATTTTAAACGAAATTCTTCTCTTGTAAAATTTACTAAACGATACATTCTCGTCTCGAAACTAGTATATGTAGAATCAGAACATATCGCGATTAATTTTTTTCGACCGCCGATATATTTTGGACCATTCTCAACGATAACGAACTGTCCATCCCAATGAACACTTAGGGACATGCGACGATTAGCCATTTCAACAACAAAACAAAATTAACCACTTCAAAATACTAATTTTAACTTCATAGTCGGAGACCGACAGTGAAACCTCTCACTGTGAAATCTCGCGCGGACAGTGCTAAAGGCGACAGTGAAACCTCACTGTGAGATCTATCTCACAGTGAGAGAGTGAGGGATCTCTCACTGTGAGAGTTCTCTCACAGTAAGAGCAACTATGAGAGAACTCTCACAGTGAGAGATCCCTCACTATGAGAGACTCATAGCGAGGCCCTCACTATGAGAGTGAGGCCCTCACTGTGAGAGTGAGGCCCTCACTATGAGACTCTCACAGTGAGAGTTCTCTCACAGTGAGAGGGAGAGAGAGCGAGAGTGAGAGAGAGAGAGGGGGAGAGGGAGAGAATTCTTGTTGGGTTATACTTATAATAAGGATCTAAATAGGGGAAAAACCACCTAGAGGGGGGGGTGAATAGGTGTAAACGATAAACACTCAAAAATCTTTGCGTAATAAAAACCCAATGCGGAAATGAAAATAACACGCAAGATTTTTACGTGGAAAACTCCATTACAGGAGTAAAAAACCACGGGACTGATAACACGGTGAAATCAACTAAGATTAAACACGTACAAAGGTGATATAACGCACTCACAGACGACTCAACCTTTTTCCATACGCTCCGAGTTGATCTTCTCCGCTCGCTCCGCAACGCGCCTCGAATCCACGATTTGCGTCCAACGCCGAATCCACGGCGTCCAACGTCGAATCCACGACGTCTGACCGAATCCACGGTCTCCACCAGGTAGTACGTCTCGATCACACGAACGTACCTCGCTCCGAATCCACGAGAGCGGTAGCACCTTGAATCCACAAGGCCATGCGAATCCACGCTCCGATTTTGGGAAAAATCGTTGTTTTGTTGGTGGTGATGATCCGCCGAATACTTAGATCAAAGATAGATCGGAAATGCCATCTAAGTATTCATTAATTTGATTCTACTCAAAATCTGAGTATGAAAACCTTATTACGGCTTTTTGTTGGCATATTTCGTGAGTTAAGTCGGAGTCTTGAAGTGATCAAATTGTCAATCAGCAATCAAAGACTCAGAGAAGATTCAACAATAGCTCAAGTTGACACTCAGTGTTTTGAGTCTTGAAGATTGAAGTTGAAGAATTGTGGATCATATACATCAATCTCAAGGAAAATGGATTCGGATTGATCAGGTGCATTTAACTAAATAATTTTGGTGATCCGAATACATTTGTGTAGTTTAGAAACACTTGGATAAGTTTTCATTGCTTAAAAATCAAAAACTGGACAAATTGGATGTTCAGAGTCCGGATGAGAATTCCAGTCCTGAACCAGTCCGGATCAGAATTCCAGTCCGGACCCCGAACTGTTTTTTCAGGAAAATTGCTGAAAAAAAGACGACAGTCCTGAACCAGTCCGGATCAGAATTCCAGTCCGGACTGAAATCCACGGTCCGGACCCCGAACCTTGTTTTTTCAGGAATTGCTGAAAAAAGACGACAGTCCTGAACCAGTCCGGACCGTCGTGCGGGAAAAAATCTGTTAAGTCAGTTTTTGATGCTTATCTCTTTCCAAAGGTTTCTAAACTATAAATAGACACTTAGGGTTTCTCAAGAACTACCGATTAATTAATAAAACACTTGAGAGCAACCCTAGAGGCTAGGTTTTTTTATCGTTCTTCCTTTTAGCCTCTTTTAGGTCAATTCGACGGTTCTTCCAAGATCTATCTTTTGTCGAATTGATCTAGTCTTTGCTTAGAGATTCCTTCTACGGTTCCTCAATGATAATCTAAGCAAAGGATCACGATCGAAGCTTTTATCAAGTTTGCATCGTGGATTCAACGTAACATCGTGGATTCGATGTGTTGAAGGCGTTTCGTGGATTCGAAACGTGTGCTCGTGGATTCGAGTGGCGTTCGTGGATTCGAACGTGTGCAGTGGACGTGCAATCGGTGAGCGCAAGGTCCGAAGAAGTTGAAGGAGGGGTTTGAGTCCGTGGAGTCGGTAATCACCTTGTTATTCTTCTATTCTTAGTGGATTGTTATTGCGTGTTGGTCCCGTGGTTTTTCTCCTGGATTGGAGTTTCCACGTATATCTCGGTGTGCTATTTTTATTTTCCGCATTGGTTTTTATTTTGCACTGAGATTGGTTTTATAAGTATTACACCTATTCACCCCCCTGTCACGCCCCGAGTCCACCAATTTGTACGGTTCGGGCACGCCAACAGACCCGCCAATCGGGTATGACCTTTCACTACCCGAAAGGAACGGTAACATCCATAGTAACACAACAAGTGTATGCGGAAGCTCAATATCAGAGTACTAAAAATCACTATAAATTTAAACTTTCATTCAATAACAAACAGTTAAAGCGGAAATGAAAGCATATAAGAGTGAACCATAACTTAAATTTATTACACTTTACATCTCTGAACTTGCAAATAAAATTATTACAATTCCTTTACATAAATTCCTCACCATACAGAGTTCACTCAAGAAATATATAAAAGGGATACCTCTGCTAGACCCTCTAGGTCTCTATGCTGCTGGGCTCTTGCCCCTGTCGTATGCCTCGCCGTCTGCATCTGATCCGCCACGATCGCTGCATCCATCCCTGAACCTGTGGGGGGGGGGCACCCAAGGGGTGTGAGAACTCCTGACAGAGTTCCCAGTGGGTTCAACCACCGAGAAAAAGTGTCCTACACCACTTGGTCCAATGGAAGCAATAATAATAGTGCTAGGAAACTAAAATCCTCAATAGCAAAATGCGGCTATGCAATATATATGAATCACTATACTATCTATGTATACTCATCCTCCCAGCACTACTTTGTCTAGCCACACTAGGCTGCTAAGCACCAACTCGGCCACTATGCCGCTGTATATAGGGTCAAACTAACCCGGCCACCTTGGCCACTCTAATTTCTCTTTATTCTTTAAATTCTGGTGCTTTAGTTCAAGTTAACCCTCATAAATTCTTATCCAACGGGCCCCAGCCCGGTAGTCCTGCTACTATAAGATAAGACTTCTAAGGTTGCCGATAGCACCCGCAAGTGCTACCCCGCCCAACGGGGAACTTGTTCTACGGGTCACTGCCCGGGAGAGGGACACTGCCCTTGGCTCCGACAAGGCTACTTTTTACCCCCGAAGGTACGCTCGTTTTATCTTTATATTTTCTTTCTTTTCTTTTCTTTTCTTTCTCTTTTTGCTTTAGTTCTTAGCCTCTTTGCCTTTGAACACTTGCTTTTCTTTCTTATTCGAGCTTGTAGCTCCCTTTTTCCACTGGCAAATCTCTTTCTCTTTTCTTTGAGCATTTAGCTCTTTGCTTTCACTTTAAGCCTTTCGAAAGTACCTCGTCCAATGGGTCACTGCCCAGAGAGTCCTGCTCCACTTGACGAGTCTCAAATTCGAAGGCGCCATTTACATTTTCTTTATACCTTTTAGCCACTTTTAGCTTGCTTTTAAACTTTGCCTTTTTACAATAATTTACCTCTTATCCTAGGTCTCGCCATAAGGATAACTTGAGAGTCTCCTGGACTCTTAACATTTCACCTTCACTTATTTAACTCAAATTGAAGTTAAAGTTATTGTCCATTCGCCCAGACACCCTATGACTTTCTAGGGTTATATTTGTTTAATTTCTTTAACCTTGGGATCTTATCCCACTTTCCTGATTCCTCACTGAATCCTAGAGTTAACTAAACTCTGTTTTCCTGCTCCACCATTAACTTAGAGTTACACTGACTCTAATTCCATGTTCCACTGTTATCTTAGAATTACATTGACTCTACTTTTCTGTTTTCCCTTTCATATCTCCACACTTGATCCACCTTTTCCATCCTCCTGATTCCTTACTGAATCCTAGAGTCAACTTGACTCTATTTTTCCTGTCTGTGAGTTTAAACTCTTCTAGCTCAACTTAGGTTCCCTTTACCTAAGTCCCATGTCATACTTGTCCTAGAGTTCCTTGACTCTATGCTGTCCTCTAGTTCACTTTAGGTTTCCTTTACCTAAGTTCCATGTCATACTCATCCTAGAGTTCCTTGACTCTATGTTGAACACTAGTTCTCCTTAGGTTCTCTTTACCTAAGTTCCATATCATACTTGTCCTAGAGTTCCATGACTCTATGTTGAACACTAGTTCTCCTTAGGTTTCCTTTACCTAAGTTCCATGTAATACTTGTCCTAGAGTTCCATGACTCTATGTTGAACACTAGTTCTCAGTGTCCTTAGGTTGTCACCTAGGACCATGCCACTCGTCCTCCCTAGGATAACTCCTAAGTTGATGTCACTCGTCAAACCCCTAAACTAGGTTTTCTCCTAGTCTTACTACCAACAAGTTCTGTTCCCTTATATCACATGATTCCTAGGGTTGTACCCTAACATGATCACAGTCATCAAGTAATTACTCATTTCTACGCATGCAATTATTTTCATATCCATCATAAAAATAATATTTATCCTCTAAGTCCTTTTTGCACATGAAAATGAATTATCTTCTTTTGGCAACCGACAGTTGCATTTATCATCTGTGTCCATCTACACATACAAATTTATCCCCTATTGTGGATAAATCATAAATATCACTTTTCCTCTAAATTTCTGTACACATGCACATATATCATCTGTTATTGGCAACCAACAGTTGCTCTTTTCATCTGTGTTCCTCTAAACATGCAATCTTATTCATAATTACCTAACGCCTCTAACAGGCTACTATCATGCTTCGAATCGAAAAGCAAAGGAGCAAGGGGAGAGGTCACCCAATTTCGGCAGAATTCCCCACCTTGTAGTGTACCCAATTGCTTGTAGACACTTGCAATTGGTCTCCGCGCGATTCCACTTGTTCCCTCGAGCTTGCACGCAAAACGGTGCACCTCCCTTGAGTCTGCACGCAAAACGGTGCATGTCCACCAAACCTGCACGCAAAACGGTGCGCGTCAGAAAAACTCACACGCAAAACGATCCACGCCACTTCAGTCGGCACGCAAAACGATGCGCGTCAACTCAACCTGCACGCAAAATGGTGCACGTACCTCAAATCTGCACGCAAAACGGTGCACGTTCGACTGTAGGGTTGCACGCAAAACGATGCACGCTTTTTTAGTCCTGCACACAAATCGATGCAAAATATTAGGGTCGGCACGCAAAACGGTGCACAATAATACGATCGGCACGCAAAACGGAGAACGTACCTCAAATCTGCACGCAAAACGGTGCACGTTCGACTGTAGGGTTGCACGCAAAATGATGCACACTTTTCTAGTCCTGAACGCAAATCAATGCAAAATATTAGGGTCGGCACGCAAAACGGTGCGCGATAACACGATCGGCACGCAAAACGGAGCACGTACCTCGGGTTGGCACGCAAAACGAGGCGCGCCAAAACGTCCCCGACAGTCCGCGTAGCAAAACGGCACAGTATAACTCGGTTCCTAAGACGTAAAACGACGCAGGGTCAAATCCTACTCTAAAAATGAAACTTAACTGTGCCAACAATACCGCAAAATAACAAGCGGGGCTTACCTCGCACAGTCGCGTCGCCCACGAGGTCCACGGCGCGCCGCACCATCTCCCACGAAATCTCCCATTTTTTTTTTTTTTTTCTCTCTCTCTCTCTCTCTCTCTCTCTCTCGTAGCTCTGTTGGAGAAGAAGAACAGAAGGGAGAAGAGGGTCTGCGGGGGAGAAGGAAGAAGAAGAAAAGAAAAAAGAAAAAGAAGGAGAAAGAAAGGGAGGGAGGGAGGAGGTGGACCGGGTGCACGGCCCCCCCCCAATGGGGGCCCGCCACCTGGCGGCCCTCCCTCACAGGGGCGCGCGCGCCTGCACAGGCGCGCGCCCCCCTGCGCCGCGCGGGCGCTTCCCGCGCCCGTGCGGGCGCCAATGGGGGCCCGCCACCTGGCGGCCCCCGTTGACCCGCGAACGGGTGCGCGCCAGCTGTGCGCATTGCACAGCTGGCCGCACGCCTCGAACCGCGCGCCGACGCCGCCACGGAATCCGTTTTCGCCCCGGTTTTTGTCCGTTTCTCGCCCGTTTCCGTCCAAATTTGACAGGCAGGTTCGTTTCAGCCTAATTAACCACAGAAAAATTTAAATTTCTAGTTTGGGCCATTTCTGGGCCACCAAAAGCCTCGCTGTATCCAGAATCGCTGGCGGACCCCGTTCTCGCAATCCGGATATCCTATCAATTCGAAATTTTTACTGTGGCCTTAAAACATAATTACGAAGCTCCCCAAATTTTCTCAGAATTTTTTGACACTGTTGGCGGAGCCCGTTCTCACTATCAGGCATCCGATCAACGTGAAACTTTTTCGGTGATCTTAAAACATATTTACGGGGCTCCCGTAATTTTCTCGGAATTTTCCGACACTGTGAATTTTCCACTAAAAATCTGGGCCCTCTTTCTCCAATAAATTTTTAGATCTCTCCATTTTAACCCGAATTGGGCCCAACTCGCGTCCAAATGTTCCTTACTTCCCCAACTTTCATAACACAAGTATTTCATACCACCTTTATTTACATTTATTTATGTGCCGAAAATTCGGTACATTACACCCCCCCTCTAGTTGTTTGATAGTACCTATTTAGATCCTTGTGGATCCTTAATATATAAAAACCAACAAGTGGTATCAGAGCGGGTTTTAGGTTTATCTATCATGTCGGGTGAAAGTGGTAATATTTATAGACCTCCTCTTTTTGATGGGACTAATTATGCTTATTGGAAAGTGCGGATGAGAGCTTTTCTCATCGCAATTGATGAGCGGGTATGGCAATCCGTGGAATACGGTTGGGTGCATCCTGTTGAGGAAGTAGGAAATTCTACTACCCCAAAACCTCGCTCTAAATGGTCCAAAGAGGAACTCGAAAGATCTTCTTACAATGGGAAAGGTATGAACGCTCTATTTAATTCTCTTTCCTCGACTGAGTTCACACGAATTTTCGCGTGTGAAACCGCGAAGAAAATTTGGGATATTCTCAAAATTACACATGAGGGTACTAATCTTGTAAAAATTCAAAAGCTCCAGATGCTTACAAGTCAATTTGACTCTATTCATATGGAAGAGCATGAATTGTTTACAGATTATTACACTAGACTTCAAGATGTAATTAATACTTGTGCTAATTTAGGAGAAAAGATCCCGGAGTCGAGAATTGTAAGAAAGATACTTCGGACTCTTCCGGAACGGTTTAGGGCAAAAGTTACCGCCATTGAAACCGTTAGTCATCCGGATGAGATGAGTGTAGAGGAATTAGTAGGTGCTTTGCAAACTTATGAGATGACTTTTCCTACTAATCAAGTTTCTTCTAAGTCTTCTTCTAAGCTTACAGGTATTGCATTCAAATCAACAAAGGAAGAAGATAGCGAATCAAGTTCCGACGATGAAATCTCTTTTGCCGATTTTGAAGAACAATTGGTGCAGATCGTAAAGAAATTTCGTCGGAAGTTTTTGAAGAATCGAACCGATGGATCTTCATCCTCGAAACCATCTAAAGGATCATCGGGTTCTAAATCCTCTAAACTCAAAGTCGTTTCAAAACCTTCTAAAGAAAAAGAAAAAGATGATTTCGAAGGGGAAATCCAATGCTATAGATGCAAAGGCTACGGCCATATTTCAACGGATTGTCCTTCTCCGAAATCATATAAAAAGAAGGCTTTGCAAGCGAAAACTTGGGACGATTCTACTTCTAATGAATCGACCTCAAGTAAAGAGGAAAAAGTCGTTGCCTTACATGCTTCTCAAATTCCCTTTTCTAATTTTTGCTTATCATCTCTAATCACTGACTCTGCTCCTTTGATTGTGTATGAAACATCAACATCCGATGGAGAGTCGTCAATTGAGGGGGAGTCGGACGAAGAAGAACTCGTTGAGGCATATCAACAACTTCTTACGGAATCAAAGAAGATGGCCAAGCATATTAAAAAGTTGAGAAAGCAACGACTTGAGATTCAAGACGAGAATCATGCTTTAAAGATCAAACTTCATGATCTCGAGGAGGAACGAGAACGTCTATTGGACAATAATAAAATCCTCCAAGAAAAGCTAAACCAATCGGAGACAAACGCCAAATCATATATGGACAAGATTGGTTTTCTAGAAAAACAGTTTGAGGAAATTCATGTCACCAACCAAGCTTTGACCAAGCAAGTTCATCAACTTAAATCCGACATACAAAGGCTTCCAACCGGTTCCAAGAAATTTGATTGTATGTCCGGATTAGGTCAAACAAACAAAGTTGGTTTGGGATTTAAAAAGAACCAAACTGTGAAGGCTTCAAGTTCCACAACTAAATTGAAAGGAAGAACTTGTCACCAATGTCGACTTGAAGGACACTTGTGTTACGGCTTTTTGTTGTTGGCATATTTCGTGAGTCAAGTCAGTGAGTTGAGTCGGAGTCTTAAAGGGATCAAATTGTCAATCAACAATCAAAGACTTAGAGAAGATTCAACAAGAGCTCAAGTTGACACACAGTGTCTTGAGTCTTGAAGATTGAAGTTGAAGAATTGTGGATCAGTTACATCAATCTCAAGAAGAAAGTATTCAAAAGGATCAGGTATGGTTAACTAAATAATTTTGGTGATCCGAAAACTTTCTTATAGTGTAGAAACACTTGGATGAATTTTTAATTGCATAAAAATCAAAAACTGGACATGGGGCATGTTCAGGATCCGGATCAGATGATCCAATCCGGATCCCGAAGGGTATTAGTTCATGTGCAAATCCAATCTGGATCCAAGCCTATTCTGATCCGGATCCCGAACATTGGATGTTGCTGAAATTCATGAACGATCCGGATCGGGAAGTTCAATCCGGATCCCGAACCCTTGGTTTTCTGGAATTGTCTATCACGCTACGACGATCCGGATCGCAGTAAATCCGATCCGGATCGCCATCGTAAAAAACTCCAGAAAAGGTAGTTTTTGATGCTTATCTCTTTCCAAAGGTTTCTAAACTATAAATAGACACTTAGGGTTTCTCAAAAACGTGGGGAGCACGGCCGATGAATTTATAAAACACTTGAGAGCAACCCTAGAGGCTAGGTTTTTATCGTTCTTCTTTATAGCCTCTTTTAGGTCAATTCGACGGTTCTTTGAAGAACATATCTTTTGTCGAATTGATCTAATCTTTGCTTAGAGATTTTTCCCATGGATCTTCATTGATAATCTAAGCAAACGATCACCATCGAAGCCAATATTCTTACTGGCTGAGTTTGCGTCGTGGATTCAACGTGGCATCGTGGATTCGGTGTGCTAAAGGCGTTTCGTGGATTCGAAATGTGTGCTCGTGGATTCGAGTGGCGTTCGTGGATTCGAACGTGTGCAGTGGACGTGCAATCGTTGGAGCGCAAGGTCCGAAGAAGTTAAAGGAGGGGTTAAATCCGTGGAGACGGTAATCACCTTGTTATTCTTCTTTTCTTAGTGGATTGTTATTGCGTGGACATCCAACCGGTCAGCGCAAGGTCCGAAGAAGCTGAAGGAGGGGTTGAGTCCGTGGAGTCGGTAATCACCTTGTTATTCTTCTATTCTTAGTGGATTGTTATTGCTGTTGGTCCCGTGGTTTTTCTCCTGGATTGGAGTTTCCACGTAAATCTCGGTGTGTTGTTTTTATTTTCCGCATTAGTTTTTATTTTGCACTGAGATTTGGTTTTATAAGTATTACACCTATTCACCCCCCCCTCTAGTTGTTTTATAGTACCTATTTAGATCCTTGTGGATCCTATAAAAACCTACAATTGGTATCAGAGCGGGTTTTAGGCTTATCTATCATGATGGGTGAAAGTGGTAATATTTATAGACCTCCTCTTTTTGATGGGACTAATTATGCTTATTGGAAAGTGCGGATGAGAGCTTTTCTCATCGCAATTGATGAGCGGGTATGTCAAACCGTGGAATACGGTTGGGTGCATCCTGTTGAGGAAGTAGAAAATTCTACTACCCCAAAACCTCGCTCTAGATGGTCCAAAGAGGAACTCGAAAAATCTTCTTACAATGGGAAAGGTATGAACGCTCTATTTAATTCTCTTTCCTCGACTGAATTTACAAGAATTTCCGCGTGTGAAACTGCGAAGGAAATTTGGGATATTCTCAAAATTACACATGAGGGTACTAATCTTGTAAAAATTCAAAAGCTCCAGATGCTTACAAGTCAATTTGACTCTATTCATATGGAAGAGCATAAATTGTTTACAGATTATTACACTAGACTTCAAGATGTAATTAATACCTGTGCTAATTTAGGAGAAAAGATCCCGGAGTCGAAAATTGTAAGAAAGATACTTCGGACTCTTCCGGAACGGTTTAGGGCAAAAGTTACCGCCATTGAAACCGTTAGTCATCCGGATGAGATGAGTGTAGAGGAATTAGTAGGTGCTTTGCAAACTTATGAGATGACTTTTCCGACTAATCAAGTTTCTTCCAAGTCTTCTTCTAGGCTTACAGGTATTGCATTCAAATCCACAAAGGAAGAAGATAGCGAATCAAGTTCCGACGATGAAATCTCTTTTGCCGATTTTGAAGAACAATTGGCGCGGATCACAAAGAAATTTCGTCGGAAGTTTTGGAAGAATCGAACCGATGGATCTTCATCCACGAAACCTTCTAAAGGATCATCGGGTTCTAAATCCTCTAACCTCAAAAGCTTTGCAAAACCTTCTAAAGAAAAAGAAAAAGATGATTTCGAAGGGGAAATCCAATGCTATAAATGCAAAGGCTACGGCCATTTTTCAACGGAATGTCCTTCTCCGAAATCATATAAAAAGAAGGCTTTGCAAGCGAAAACTTGGGACGATTCTACTTCTAATGAATCGACCTCAAGTAAAGAGGAAAAAGTCGTTGCCTTACATGCTTCTCAAATTCCCTCTTCTAATGTTTGTTTATCATCTTTAATCACTGACTCTATTCCTTTGATTTTGCATGAAACATCAACATCCAACGGAGAGTCATCAAGTGAGGGGGAGTCGGACAAAGAAGAACTCGTTGAGGCATATCAACAACTTCTTGCGGAATCTAAGAAGATGGCCAAGCATATCAAGAAGTTGAGGAAGCAACGACTTGAGAATCAAGACGAGAATCATGCTTTAAAGATCAAACTTCATGATCTCGAGGAGGAACGAGAGCTTTTATTGGATAATAATAAAATCCTCCAGGAAAAGATAAATCAATCGGAAACGATCGCTAATTCCCATATTAACAAGATTGATTTTCTTGAAAAGCAGTTTGAGGAGATTCATGTTACCAACCAAGCTTTGACCAAGCAAGTCCATGAACTCAAATTCGACATACAAAGGCTTTCAACCGGTTCCAAGAAACTAGATTGTATGTCCGGATTAGGTCAAACAAGCAAGGTTGGTTTGGGATTCAAAAAGGACCAAACTGTGCATGCTTCAAGTTCCACAATGAAATTGAAAGAAAGAACTTGTCACTTATGTGGACTTGAAGGACATTTGGTGAAGAATTGCCCGAAAAAAGGAAAGAAGAGTCCTTCGGCAACTTCATCTACGGAGCGAACTCAACGGAATCAAAAGACACATCAAGTCAATGGAGTTCACTCAAACCACCAAAGGTCCGAGCCACAACATCAATCATACAAGTGGATCACTGCGAGGCAAAGACCTAAGGTGGATCAACAGTCAAAGCTATCATCTCCCAACCACAATGAATCAAGACAACCCAAAATTCGACAATTTTGGATTCGGAAAGGTGATATCTTTCCTTGTCTTAAGTTCTAAATAGCTTATGACTGTATGTAATGCTTTGATTGGTTTTCCTTTCATATTTTTCTGAATCTCTGCATTACATGTTTTCAATGCTCTTCGTTTTTATGTTTTGTTTTTTAAACAAAAGGATTTTAACGAACAAGTGCACTGAATAAAAAGGGTTTTCACTTTCAATCACTCCAATTTAATTTTATATGAATTATCAACTTTACTCCCTAATCATAATTCTTGAAGATACTTCATTATAAGAGTTTTTGATAATTATATTCATCAAATTTTAGAAATCATGTGTAATCTTTAGATGATTATTCTATCTCGGTTGTGTGAATTCATTGTGATAAACGTGAGACAACCGATAGACTAAAATTTGGGATTTAATTCTTTCACGTAAGAGATTGCATTCTTACAAGGGTAAATAAATGAATTGTAAAAGATGTGGAAAGAGTTACATCCGAAAGGAGTGTGAAAACTACCACCACATGTTGGAAAAAGTTACCACATGTTTTGGATGCTTGAAAAATATTTTATGAAATTTTGTTTAGTTGAAGCATTCGGAGATTCATATTCAAAGTTCTTATATTCTGAACAATCTCCTGGTTGGTATAAGGTGGGATAGTTGAAAGATGCTCAAAGAGCCACCCTTAGGTATTTTAGTGCTTATCTCATATTTGAAAGGGTAAGAAATCAAATTGATGTCATTTGAAAATCTCTGTAAGTCATCTTTGTACATCCGTTACATCTTGATAGACTTTGGATCTCAAGATTATTTTTGATGACTTGTGTTTGACGTATATAATGTGAAAAACGGTTTATAATGTTTTATCTTTGTTTTTCATGATTTCGGAGTAAATCTTTTTAATTTTTGTGAAATTAATTGGATTGAATGACATCTATGTGATCTCATATTATTCTCAAGCACTTAAATTGTTTTCTTGATGGAATACAAATCGGTAATTCAAATATTTCAAAATCTGGATTTGTTTCAAGAAATTATTTGATTTTTGCGTTCGAGTACCGGTACGCAATCTATGTTTTTGTTATATACCGGAACTGAGCTTTTATCTCTCTTTCACTATGGACTAATGCTGTTAGTGATTTCCTTTTGTCTAGTATGTTCACTGTTTGACAATTTGTGACAAAAAGGGGGAGAAGAGAAATAGGGGAGAAGAGATCATCGAGATAGGGGGAGACAGAGATGAGATCATCGAGATAGGGGGAGACGGAGATGAGATCATCGAGAAAAAGAAAGGAGATGAGAAAAAGGAGCCGAAAAACAAAAGAACCAAAAGGACGAATCAAATGTAGGATTTACATTTAATTTCTAACGACTGACTTTTGATTTGTTTGGAGTTTTGTTTTTGCAGGATCTACATCACTTTAAGACTCCAAGTCCTAAGTCATAGAGTTTGTTCTAAGACTGGTTCAAATGTATTTTTGTTTATTGGATCTTTCACGCAAAAAAAGTCAATGTTTTGGTGATGACATTGAGTTTCGATTTTTTGGTTTAAGATGAGTGACTTGAGCGCTTTTATGTATTTTTGGGTTTTGTCACGAAATTGCCAAAGGGGGAGATTGTTACGGCCTTTTGGTGTTGGCATATTTCGTGAGTCAAGTCAGTGAGTTGAGTCGGAGTCTTAAAGGGATCAAATTGTCAATCAGCAATCAAAGACTTAGAGAAGATTCAACAAGAGCTCAAGTTGACACACAGTGTCTTGAGTCTTGAAGATTGAAGTTGAAGAATTGTGGATCAGTTACATCAATCTCAAGAAGAAAGTATTCAAAAGGATCAGGTATGGTTAACTAAATAATTTTGGTGATCCGAATACTTTCTTATAGTGTAGAAACACTTGGATGAATTTTTAATTGCATAAAAATCAAAAACTGGACATGGGGCATGTTCAGGATCCGGATCAGATGATCCAATCCGGATCCCGAAGGGTATTAGTTCATGTGCAAATCCAATCCGGATCCAAGCCTATTCTGATCCGGATCCCGAACATTGGATGTTGCTGAAATTCATGAACGATCCGGATCGGGAAGTTCAATCTGGATCCCGAACCCTTGGTTTTCTGGAATTGTCTATCACGCTACGACGATACGGATCGCAGTAAATCCGATCCGGATCGCCGTCGTAAAAAACTCCAGAAAAGGTAGTTTTTGATGCTTATCTCTTTCCAAAGGATTCTAAACTATAAATAGACACTTAGGGTTTCTCAAAAACGTGGGGAGCACGGCCGATGAATTTATAAAACACTTGAGAGCAACCCTAGAGGCTAGGTTTTTATCGTTCTTCTTTATAGCCTCTTTTAGGTCAATTCGACGGTTCTTTGAAGAACATATCTTTTGTCGAATTGATCTAATCTTTGCTTAGAGATTTTTCCCATGGATCTTCATTGATAATCTAAGCAAAGGATCACCATCGAAGCCAATATTCTTACCGGCTGAGTTTGCGTCGTGGATTCGACGTGGCATCGTGGATTCGGTGTGCTAAAGGCGTTTCGTGGATTCGAAACGTGTGCGCGTGGATTCGAGTGGCGTTCGTGGATTCGAACGTGTGCAGTGGACGTGCAATCGTTGGAGCGCAAGGTCCGAAGAAGTTGAAGGAGGGGTTAAATCCGTGGAGACGGTAATCACCTCTTTATTCTTCTTTTCTTAGTGGATTGTTATTGCGTGGACATCCAACCGGTCAGCGCAAGGTCCGAAGAAGCTGAAGGAGGGGTTGAGTCCGTGGAGTCGGTAATCACCTTGTTATTCTTCTATTCTTAGTGGATTGTTATTGCGTGTTGGTCCCGTAGTTTTTCTCCTGGATTGGAGTTTCCACGTAAATCTCGGTGTGCTGTTTTTATTTTCCGCATTGGTTTTTATTTTGCACTGAGATTTGGTTTTATAAGTATTACACCTATTCACCCCCCCTCTAGTTGTTTGATAGTACCTATTTAGATCCTTGTGGATCCTATAAAAACCTACAACTTGATGAAGATGTGCCCGAAAAAGAGAAAGAGGAATTCTTCGGCAACTTCATCTACGGAGCGAACTCAACGGAATCAAAAGACTCATCAAGTCAAAGGAGTTCACTCAAACCACCAAAGGTCCGAGCCACAACATCAATCATACAAGTGGATCATTGCGAGGCAAAGACCTAAGGTGGATCAACAGTCAAAGCTATCATCTCCCAACCACAATGAATCAAGACAACCCAAAATCCGACGATTTTGGATTCGAAAAGGTGATATATTTCCTTGTTTTAAGTTCTAAATAGCTTATGACTGTATGTAATGCTTTGATTGGTTTTCCTTTCATATTTTTCTGAATCTCTGCATTACATGTTTTCAATGCTCTTCGTTTTTATGTTTTGTTTTTGAACAAAAGATTTTTTTAACGAACAAGTGCATTGAATAAAAAGGGTTTTCACTTTCAATCACTCCAATTTAATTTTATATGAATTATCAACTTTACTCCCTAATCATAATTCTTGAAGATATTTCATTATAAGAGTTTTTGATAATTATATTCATCAAATTTTAGTAATCATGTGTTATCTTAAGATGCTTAACCTATCTCGGTTGTGTGAATTCATTGTGATAAACATGAGACAACCGATAGACTAAAATTTGGGATTTAATTCTTTCACATAAGAGATTGTATTTTCTTACAAGGGTAATAAAATGAATTGCAAAAGATGTGGAAAGAGTTACATCCGAAAGGAGTGTGGAAACTACCACCACATGTTGGAAAGAGCTGCCACCCCGGTCGTCCGGTTAGTGTGTGAAGCTACCACATGTTATGGATGCTTGAAAAATATTTATGAAATTTTGTTTAGTTGAAGCATTCGGAGATTTAAATTCAAAGTTCTTATTTTGAACAATCTCCTGGTTGGTATAAGGTGGGATAGTTAAAAGATGCTCAAAGAGCCACCTTTAGGTATTTTAGTGCATATCTCAATTTAGAAGGGTAAAATTCAAAATTGATGTCATTTGGAAATCTCTGTAAGTCATCTTTGTAAATCCGTTACATCTTAATAGACTTTGGATCTCAAGATTATTTTTGATGACTTGTGTTTGACGTATATAATATGAAAAACGGTTTATAATGTCTTATCTTTGTTTTTCATGATTTCGGAGTAAATCTTTTTAATTTTTGTAAAATTAATTGGATTGAATGACATCTGTGTGATCTCATATTATTTTCAAGCACTTAAATTGTTTTCTTGATGGAATACAAATCGGTAATTTGAAAGATTTCAAAATTTGGATTTGTTTCAAGAATTTTTGTGATTTTTGTCTTCGAGTACCGGTACGCAATCTGCGTTTTTCTATATACCGGACCTGAGCTTTTATCTCTCTTTCTCTATGAACTAATGTTGTTAGTGATTTCCTTTGTCTATATTCACTGTTTGACAATTTGTGACAAAAAGGGGGAGAACAGAAATAGGGGGAGAACAGAAATAGGGGGAGAACAAAGATGCTCAAGATAGGGGGAGATAAAGAAAAGAGATGATGAAAAAGGAGCCGAAAAACAAAAGAACTAAAAGGACGAATCAAATGTAGGATATAACTTTAATTTCTGACAACTGACTTTTGATTTGTTTGGAGTTTTGTTTTACAGGATCTACATCACTTTAAGAGTCCAACTCCTAAGTCATAGAGTTTGTTCTAAGACTGGTTCAAATGTAATTTTTGTTTATTGGATCTTTCACGCAAAGAAAGTCAATGTTTTGGTGATAACATTGAGTTTCGATTTTTTGGTTTAAGATGAGTGTCTTGAGCGTTTTATATATTTTTGGGTTTTGTCACGAAATTGCCAAAGGGGGAGATTGTTACGGCTTTTTGTTGGCATATTTCGTGAGTTGAGTCGGAGTCTTGAAGTGATCAAATTGTCAATCAGCAATCAAAGACTCAGAAAAGATTCAACAATAGGTCAAGTTGACACTCAGTGTTTTGAGTCTTGAAGATTGAAGTTGAAGAATTGTGGATCATATACATCAATCTCAAGGAAAATGGATTCGGATTGATCAGGTGCTTTTAACTAAATAATTTTGGTGATCCGAATACATTTGTGTAGTTTAGAAACACTTGGATAAGTTTTCATTGCTTAAAAATCAAAAACTGGACAAATTGGATGTTCAGAGTCCGGATGAGAATTCCAGTCCTGAACCAGTCCGGATCAGAATTCCAGTCCGGACTGAAATCCACGGTCCGGACCCCGAACCTTGTTTTTTCAGGAATTGCTGAAAAAAGACGATAGTCCTGAACCAGTCCGGACCGTCGTGCGGGAAAAAATCTGTTAAGTCAGTTTTTGATGCTTATCTCTTTCCAAAGGTTTCTAAACTATAAATAGACACTTAGGGTTTCTCAAGAACTACCGATTAATTAATAAAACACTTGAGAGCAACCCTAGAGGCTAGGTTTTTTTTATCGTTCTTCCTTTTAGCCTCTTTTAGGTCAATTCGACGGTTCTTCCAAGATCTATCTTTTGTCGAATTGATCTAGTCTTTGCTTAGAGATTCCTTCTACGGTTCCTCAATGATAATCTAAGCAAAGGATCACCATCGAAGCTTTTATCAAGTTTGCGTCGTGGATTCGACGTCGCATCGTGGATTCGATGTGTTGAAGGTGTTTCGTGGATTCGAAACGTGTGCTCGTGGATTCGAGTGGCGTTCGTGGATTCGAACGTGTGCAGTGGGCGTGCAATCGGTGAGCGCAAGGTCCGAAGAAGTTGAAGGAGGGGTTTGAGTCCGTGGAGTCGGTAATCACCTTGTTATTCTTCTATTCTTAGTGGATTGTTATTGCGTGTTGGTCCCGTGGTTTTTTTCCTGGATTGGAGTTTCCACGTATATCTCGGTGTGCTATTTTTATTTTCCACATTGGTTTTTATTTTGCACTGAGATTGGTTTTATAAGTATTACACCTATTCACCCCCCCTCTAGTTGTTTGATAGTACCTATTTAGATCCTTGTGGATCCTTAATATATAAAAACCAACAAACCTAGAATCAAATTAATTAATATAGATGAAGAAACATAGAATTAAATCTAGTTATTTCATTTCTTCTCTATATGTGGATCTATAAGTTTTTCTCCGTTAATATTTTTTCGTCATTTTCCGGAGTGTAAAACTTATTGTGGATTACCCTAAAAGATAGAATTAGGGTTTACTTATAGGTTAGAAACCATTGGAAGAGGATAAGAATCAAAAACTGATTGTAACAGAATTTTTCCCGCACGACGGTCCGGACTGGATTAGGCTCGTTCAGGACTGTCGTTGTTTTTCAGAGAATTCCTGAAAAAACAAGGTTCGGGGTCTGAAACGAAATCCTACGGTCCGTACTGTTCATGCGATTTCAGCAAACTCCACGTTCGGGGTCCGGAACGAAACAGGGATGTTCAGGACTGGATTTGTGCATGAACCAACCAACGTTCGGGGTCCGGATTGTAGTCCCCTGTTCCGGATCCTGAACATATACCATGTCCAGTTTTTGATTTTTATGCGATTAAAAATCCATCCAAATGTTTCTACATTATAAGAAGTATTCAGATCACCAGGATTGTTTAGTTAAACTTACCTGATCCTTTTGGATTCTTCTTTCTTGAGATTGAGGTATATGATTCAAGCTTCTTCATCTTCAATCTTCAAGACTTAAATACTTTCACGAAATACGCCAAAACTAAAATCCTTAACAATCTCCCCCTTTGGCGGTTTCGTGACAAAACAAAGATCCACTTAAAGAAAATTCAAAAAGATATTTTTGTTGCTATCACCATACAACAAAAATTTACATTTGAGATCCAAATAAAAATGAATACACGAGATAAACTCCTAAAACAGACTCTAGACTTAGACATCTGTACTCTCTGCAAAAAGAAGTAATTCTTGACAAGAAAGATCGTTAGATACCTCAAGAATTTTTTTTTTGCATTCAAAAACCAAACAGAGAGATAGAGTTTATACTCACCATGACATATATGAACTCAGATATGTATTAAGATCACAATCAGAAATAGACATATCTTCTAAGCAATAAAATTCAAATGTCATAAATTTGTTAGTAATCAAACAACTTGTTAGTAATAATACATACCCAAATAGTTAGTCAAATAGTTAGTCGAGGCATGCATTCATTCACAATACAAAACCAAAAGTTGTTTTGATACTTACCTTCCAGAGTTCAAAGTACAAAGTTCTCACAAACCATTGTAACCATTGTTCATCATTGTTCTCATTGTTCATATCTCTCTTCCCCTTTTTTGTCACTAAATTAAGCCAAAATTATAAAAATGAAAGGAGAGTTAACAAGTTCAAAAAGAAAAAGAAATGTAAGAACTAAAACTAAAAACCTGCAAAACAGAAAATTAAAAAGAATCAATCGTTGGACTCTGAGTCCTCAGAGCTACTACAGCCCATCTTCGAAAACATCTTCTTGACCAACTTATTCATTGACGTGAACTTCTTTGTCAAGGTGATCTGGGCTGCTGTGATGAGTTCAAGTTCATCAGAAATTCGCTTATGTTCTTTAGTTATTTGCTCTTGTTCAAATGATAAACGTTGTTGCTCCTTATAGATCGAAGTAACAGACGCTTCATCATCCGACATAGGTACTTGTTGTGAAGGTGACGCAGAAGTGCCGACGGAGGGTTTCATCGTGCGCGAAGGAGTTGGGGTGGCATGAGGCAGTTTATGGAAAGACTTAACAACTGTTGACTCATTAATCATACCTAAACAGTGTTGATAAGTTGTCGAGCTGATATCAACCTGGAATTTCTTCAAGATCCTCATTATGATCAATGGAAATGGTAGTCTTTTCGTGGGATGAGGATGCTCAACATACCTTGTCATCCTATTCCAAATGATGTATGGAATATTAATATTTAACCCCACTGCTTCTGACGCCCTAAGAGATATAAGAACAGCATTCGATCCCATCTTAAGACTTTCGTCTGCATGTTTGGAAGAATATTGTAACATGTGATGAAGTTGAGGAACCGGTACTCAAGTCGAAGTTCTTTGGACTTGATAGAATTGCCCGTTGACTGAGTTTCCTCCAAACATATTTCGCTTACAACAGTTTGCCACATCATATTCGTTAAACTCCTTCCTTTTAAGTAGTTTATCCCTGACCTGCTAGATTGCATCCCTAGGACATCGCCAATTAATTGTGGAGTTATTTTAAGTCTTGTCCCTTGGACGTTCGTATAAAACTCCATTGGACCGTCTTCATTTTCTTGAAGGTGCCGTGCATTTGTGTAGAAGGTCCTTACCTGATGCAAACAGTATCCAAGCATTTCTGGGAATCTGCACACTTGAAGAAGATCGGCTTGTTCAATCAGATTACCAAACTCCGGGGAGTGGTCTCAAAGAGCCCCAATGTTAACATGTCTTTCGCCAATGCATTCACGATTTTCAAAAGCCCTCAGACGGTCAGTATTAATAGACACTTGTTCCTCACGGGGTGGTGAATGAGGAGCTATTGGTTCGTTAATTTCAACCCCCCGTGCTCGTCCTAACCGTCCAGCTAGTCTCTTTCTTTTCATCGAGATAGAGGATGATGGCATTGGTGCTTTGCCTTTTTCTACAGCAGTAGGTGCTGTCTTTCCCTTTGGTGAACCAGGAGATTTTCCTTTTGACTTAACAGGCGTTGTTTCGTCATCCATCAATTCACCCCAGTTCACATCTTCCTTATCAGATTCCGTCTCGGAGTCGTTAACGAGGACAAACTCACCTTTTCGTAGAGTTTTCTTCGCTCTCTTCAATTTGTTCGTTGCTCTAGTGTGAACCATGGCAACAAGAAGAACTATGATCAATGAAAACACCATTGTTGCAATTTCGAGAGAAACCTGCGAGCACGAACTTAAGAACACGAAAAATTATTTATTTTCAAAAATTTGAAAAATTGTACCTAAACAATCATTATCGTGTAGAGAGACTAGGAATCAAATTAGTTTTGCAAAAAGAATTTTAAAAATAGATCAATTTCATGATTTTCAAAAATTCTCATTATATGCCCTAAAACCGAATTTTCAGAAATCGAAGCCTAAAAATTCGTTAATCAGGAGAATACCTAGCATATAATCAAAACTAATCTACTCAGAGTTCTTATTTCAAAAGAGACCAAAAACCAATCTCAAACGAAGAAGTTACAAGATTTCCATGCACGTTTTGAGAAAGTTGAGAAAAACTGTGAAAAACCAATGTTTTGATCATAAAAACTTACTTTGATCCGAAGAACTCGAGTTGGAAAGGCTCCAAATTGGTTGATTTCTAGAGAGAGAAGCTCTGGAGACTTGGAAACAAAAGATTGTTGTAAAAAGAAATCAAATCCCTTTTGTTTCTTATAAAACCCTAGCCGCGGTCCGGAACGGATCAAAATCCAGTCCGGAACGGCTACACGCAGAAAATTCCTGCGTTCGGGATCCGGAACGGATATTCCAGTCCGGATCGGCTCCAACTTTTTCTTCAGAAAAATTTTGAAAAATTCCAGAAAATCCAGAAAAAGTATGTAAACACTTTTGCATGTCAACTTTAAACAAAAGTCATCATTTCACATCAAAAGAAATAGATTATGCTAAATCTATCAATAATATCCAAGTAATGAAATGAAAATTTATAAAAATTAAAACCTTTAAAGTTGAACAAGTTCAATGACATCTATCATGATCTTATGAGTAATGCGTTTATCAAATCATTAATATAGTAAAGAAAATGAAGTACCAAGATCAATAGATGTTTGAAATCCCAAATATGTTAGATAATATATCTAATCAATTTTTTGTAAGGAGTGGCTCTTTGAGCATTTTCAATAAAATTCCCACCTTATACCAACCTTGGAATTTGACAGAGTCAAGTATTCCAAAAAGCATTTTATCTTATCAACTTGAAAAAACATGCTTGGTATACATGTGGTAGCTGCACACAGTACTCGGATGACCTAGGTGGTTGCTCTTTCCTCCATGTGGTGGTAGTTTTCACACTCCTCATTGGGATGTAACTCTTTCCACATCTTTTGAGCATAAATATTTTAACAAACTCCCCCTCAATTGGCTATCAATTATTTAAGATATAAGGTATTCAACCAAAGATTGATCTCGAGTTTCATACTTAACTCAATTTTCAAATATGATAAAAACTATACTAAGAGATCATATGAGAGAGAAATTGACTTTGATCAATTAAAGATAACTTAATTGACATAAATGATCATTGCATCAAATGAATTATTATGATATCCAGAGCATAATAAATTTCTAAATATATGAAAGGATGCAAGTAAAGTCAATTACATATGCTCAATTAATATTCTATGTACAAACATAGATAAGGAACAAAAACACAAAACAAAACCTAACCTAAGCAACGATTTCAAAAAGTGTTATTTCAAAGAAAGCATTCCAATTGCTTTACGTAAATGAATAAACCGTTTTTGATCCAAAGGTTTTGTTAAAATGTCAGCTAATTGATCCTCAGTTGAAATATAGGAAATCTGAAGTAAATTTGATTCAACTAGCTCTCTTAGAAAATGATATCTAAGTTCAATGTGTTTTGTTCTTGAGAGCAACACAGGATTTTTGGAAATATTTATAGCACTTGTGTTGTCACAAAGAATAGTTACCGAAGTTGCTGAAATTCAGAAGTCGCTCAACACGCTTTTCATCCAAATGAGTTGAGTTGAACAACTACCCGCTGAGATATATTCCGCTTCGGCAGTCGAGAGTGCTATGCAGTTTTGCTTTTTACTATGCCATGCAACAAGGCAGTGGCCAAGATAAAAACATGCACCACTCGTACTTTTCCGATCATCCACAGATCCTGCCCAATCGGCATTTGAATATCCTATAATGTCAAGCGTTGTTCCCATAGGATACCAAATTTCGAAATTCAGTGTTCCTTTGACGTACCGGATGATTCTTTTCACCGCTTTCAGGTGAACCTCCTTTGGTGCTGATTGATATCTCGCGCAGATCCCAACACTAAAGGATATATCCGGGCGACTAGCCGTGAGGTAGAGTAGACTTCCAATCATGCTACGATAAAGCTTCTCGTCTACACTTTCACTAAGAGATTCACTTCCTAATCCCTTATTGCTAGTTCCCATTGGAGTCGGAAAATCTTTAGAGTTTTCTAAATCGAATTTCTTCACCAACTCCCTTGCATACTTGGATTGGCACAAATGGATGCCTTCTTCATTTTGTTTTACTTGCAATCCAAGAAAATATGTTAGTTCCCCCATCATAGACATCTCAAATTCGCTTTCCATGATTTCAGCGAATTTAGAAGCATCATTCTCCCTCGTTGCACCAAATAGAATGTCATCGACATAGATTTGTGCTACAATGAAGTTATCCTGATAATGCTTCACAAAGAGAGTCTGGTCTGCTCCCCCTCGAGTATAGCCCTTTTCGAATAGGTGCTTTGTCAACCTTTCGTACCACGCTCGCGGTGCTTATTTTAGACCGTAAAGAGCCTTTTTCAAACGAAAAACATGGTTAGGTTGTTTATAGTCTACAAAACCTTTCAGTTGAGCCACATAAACTTTCTCGTTCAAAAACCTATTTAAAAACGCGCTCTTAACGTCCATTTGAAAGAGTTTGATTTTAAAATGACAAGCAATTGCGAACAAAATACGAATTGACTCGAGTCGAGCAACTAGGGCGAACGTCTCATCAAAGTCTATACCTTCTATTTGTGAATAGCCCTGACCAACTAGGCGTGCTTTGTTCCTTATGATGGTACCATCCTCGTTTTTCTTGTTCTTGAAAATCCATTTTGTACCAATCACGTTGTGTTGCTTCGGTGGCTTCGTTAGTTCCCAGACTTTGTTTCTTTCGAGCTGATGGAGCTCTTCCTGCATCGCTTCAATCCAGTAGTCATCCTGAAGAGCTTCATCAACGTTCTTTGGTTCTACCATGGAGACGTAACATGCGACTCCACAAACCAACTGTCTCCGAGTCTTGACTCCTTCTTGTGGGTCTCCAATAATGTTCGATTCCGGATGATCCTTGGAGATAGGTAGCGTTTGAGGTAACGGAGTACTCGGAGGTACATGTGATGATTCCTGCATATCAGATAAACTAGAAGAACCATTAGATGCATCAACTTTATCAAAAGAGTTATTATGAGAAGATGCATTTACAGGAGTATCATCATCTAGAGACATATCAGGGGTAGATTTATCAGATGCAAAATGAAAAGCTTCATCTACTTTAACATTAATATATTCTACCATCGTTTTAGATTCCAAGTTAAATACCCGATATGCTCTACTGTTTGTAGAATAACTCATGAAAATCCCTTCGTCACTTCCAGAGTCGAATTTACCAAGATTTTCGCGATCACGCAAAATATAACAACGACTCCCAAAGATACGAAAATATTTGATATTCGGTTTTCTACAAATCCACAGCTCATATGGTGTATTTAAAGTTCCTGGGCGCAAATACACTCGATTAATTACATAGACGGCGGTGTTCACAGCTTCAGCCCAAAAATGTAACGGGAGTTTCCGGCTATGAAGCATCACACGCGCCATCTCTTGAACAACCCTATTTTTGCGCTCGACTACACCATTCTGCTGAGGTGTATAGGGTGCTGAGAATTCATGTTTTATGCCATTGGAAGTGCAAAAATCAATGAATTTAGAATTGATGAATTCTCCACCTCTATCACTTCGAACACGAACGATCTTTTCATTTCTTTCAATCATAATACGATGACAAACCTCATGAAAAGAGTCGAAAGTATCCGCTTTCTCTTTTAAAAATGTTACCCATGAATATCTAGAGAAATCATCAACTAAAAGAAAAATATACCATTTACCTCCCAAAGATGGCTGACGAGTAGGCCCCATTAAGTCCATATGCAGTAATTCTAAGGGTCGATTGGTACCAACGTGGTTCAAGTTCTTGTGTGCAGCCCTTGATTGTTTTCCCTTTTGACAACCTCCACACACAATGTTATCTTTAAAAGAAAGTTTAGGAACCCCCTTAACCACGTCTTTATTTGAAATCGTTGCTAGTTCTTTAAAATTTATGTGACCTAATCTTTCATGCCATAGAGTTTCATTATCTAAAGAAATTAGGTTACACTTTTTAGAAATTTTATTTTGAACTACATAACAATTATTTTCAGATCTAACCCCTTTCAAAAAGAATACATGGTCCTTATCAGTTACAATACATTCTACAGAAGAAAAATTAACTGAAAAACCATTGTCACAAAGTTGACTGATACTAATGAGGTTAGTCTTAAGGCCTTCAACAAATAGGACATTATTCAAAACCGGGCCTTCTGGAATAGCGATTGTTCCTTTTCCAACAATTTTAGAAGAACGACCGTCTCCGAAAACAACATGTCCTCCGGAGATTTTCTCTAAAGTTTGAAAACTATTTTTATCACCGGTCATGTGACGGGAACATCCACTATCCAGATACCAAGACGAGTTGTCATAAGCATGCAAAGAAGTATGAACAACAAGACAAGGGAAGATTTCACCTTTGCGCACCCGAACCTTTTTGGACTGCGTCGGCAATGAATGTGAAGTTATTCTCCTTGGTGAAAGCGTCTTGATTGATTCATCGCTTTTCCTTGACATCGTCGTCTTATTTGTTGTACTACCAATGTTCTTTTCTTTTGAAAAATCCTTCTTTGATTTCCGGGGAGTGAACTCATTGGTAGTTGTTGCAAGAGGCGCTTGATTTGTTCGTTTCGCTCCAATCTTGCAATTTCTTCGTATGTGCCCTGCAAAACCACAATGAAAGCATACCTTTGTACTTGACGATCCCAAAGTAGGTGAAGTAAGGTTGTTGTCGTTGATTGCAGTCAATTCCGTCGTCGTCGGAGGAGATACCGACTGGGGCACAAAAACTGTCCCAACCGAACTAGGATTGTCTTCAGTTCGATTGTATCCAAGGCCAAAACGGTTTGTTTGACCAAGACCAAGCATCTTATCCAACTTGCTCCTTCCCGAAGAAAATCGCATTAAATCATCCTTAAGTTGGAAAATGGTATTCGTCATTTCCATTTTTTCTTGACGAGCCTCGGAGTAGAGCTTCAAGAAGTAACTAGCTTTATCAACCATTTTTACATGTTCCTTCTCGAAATGCTCATTTTTCTCTTGAAGTGAAATATTTACTTTGATCAAGTTATCCCTTTCCACTTCAAGACCGTTTGAGAGAGAAGTTGCCCTTTTTACTTCTTTTTCGAGATCCTGCAATCTCCCTCTCAAACCCTTGTTTTGCTTTGCCAGTTTCTTTGAATCCTTTAAAAGTTTATGGTAGGCAAAAGCAAAGTCTTCACCTTCGGAATTACTCGATTCGTTGTCCGTTGCATTCTTTTCAACTTGGGAGGAGTTGGACAATGAATCGGATGTACTTGCCATAAAGCACACGAAAGGTGAAGTTGTGGACGCGTGGAACGCCGTTGCGTTATTTTCTTCATCACTGGAAGATGACTCATTTGATGTTGAGGTGTCATCCTAAGTGACGGCTTGCATCGCTTTCTTCTTCGATGGATTCTTATTGGGACACTCCGTTGAGATATGGCCGTAGCCTCGGCACTTGAAGCATTGGACTTGTCCCTCCGAGCTTTTCTTATCCTTTGAAAAACTCTCTTGCTTTCTTGACTTGTGGCTTGAAAAACCTTTGCCTTTCTTCGACTTTACGAAGGATGAAGTTTTACTTGAATTACCCCTTCGAAAGTTTCGGCGAAATTTTCTTGTCAAGAGAGTAAGTTGCTTCTCGAAATCCTCCATAGTTAGGTTCTCGTCATCGTCTGAGGAGGATGAATCCGCGTCTTCTTCTTTTGTTGTTTTCAACGCAAAACCTGAAGACTTAGAAGTAGATGCTTTTCCAGAAGAATAGTTAGTAGTAAATGTCATTTCATTTGTTTGAAGTGCACCAAGTAATTCTTCTACACGGATTTCGTCCGGGTGTTTAATAGTTTCAATGGCCGAAACCTTGGAACGAAATCTTTCAGGAAGAGTCCTTAAAATCTTTCTTACAACTTTAAATTCTGGAATTTTCTCTCCCAAGTTAGCACATATATTCACGATGTCTTGCAATCGCGTATAGTAATCTGTGAAAGATTCATTTTCTGCCATGAAAATAGAGTCAAACTTGCTCGTAAGCATTTGCAGTTTTTGAATCTTCACAAGGTTTGTTCCCTCATGAGTAACTTGTAGAACATCCCAGATTTCTTTCGCAGTCTCACATGCCGAGACGCGAGAGAACTCAGTTTGTGACAAAGCATTAAATAAGGCGTTAATTCCTTTGCCATTGTAAGAAGATGAGTCAATCTCTTTCTTGGTCCATTTCGACCTAGGTTTGATGGTGTGAACATCAACAATAACTTCAGTTGGATTTGACCATCCTAACTCGATAGATTGCCACACCCGTTCGTCGATGGAAATTAAAAACGCTTTCATCCGTACTTTCCAGTAGGCATAGTTTGTTCCATCGAATAACGGGGGTCTGTTGATGTTTCCACCTTCAACCATTGTTTACAACCCTATTCCCGCTCTGATACCAATTGTTGGGTTATACTTATAATAAGGATCTAAATAGGTGAAAAACCACCTAGAGGGGGGGTGAATAGGTGTAAACGATAAACACTCAAAAATCTTTGCGTAAAAAAAACCCAATGCGGAAATGAAAATAACACGCAAAATTTTTACGTGGAAAACTCCATCACAGGAGTAAAAAACCACGGGACCGATAACACGGTGAAATCAACTAAGATTAAACACGTACAAAGGTGATATAACGCACTCACAGACGACTCAACCTTTTTCCATACGCTCCGAGTTGATCTTCTCCGCTCGCTCTGCAACGCGCCTCGAATCCACGATTTGCGTCCAACGCCGAATCCACGGCGTCCAACGTCGAATCCACGACGTCTGACCGAATCCACGGTCTCCACCAGGTAGTACGTCTCGATCACACGAACTGTCACGCCCCGGGTCGAAACTGCGACCCGGGCTCGCCAACAGATCCGCCGCCCATACGGGAAGCCCCGTATAAACATAGCGACTAACCTGCAAAAGATCATCTATACTATACAGATATCAGAGCTGAATGGTAAATGCAGAATAAAATAAATACAACTCTAGAAATATACAACTCAAGTCCTCACCAAAATACATAAATATCTCTCAAAACAAAGAAGAGTACAACTCAATCCTCTTTACATGATCACTCAACAGAACTCTCAAAATGTAAGGGGGTACATTTACTCTCAGGACGACAACTGGTAGGGATCTATCTCGCGACTCCCTTACCTCGATCAGCCGGATCAGCAACAGGTGCAGCAGGAACAGGAGTAGAAGTCCCTGGGGAAAAGACACCACGACGGGTGTGAGAACTACATCCCATAGTAGTTCTCAGTGGGTGCCGCCAACAAGCCCGACGGTCTGCCCACTAAGTCTACTTGAGGCATAAAGTAACATATGCAGTGTTGTAAGGAAAAGATGGAAAAGTAAAATCTACAGCTACTATGCCTCTATCTAGATGCTCAAGGAGTGGAACAGAAAGAACATGATGCTACAACTAGCTCTCAACTCAAATCACCCAATCTAAACTGTCTGCCTCCTCGGGTCCAGTCAAACCTGTGCCTACCTACTGCCGTTACATCCCGGAGGACCGGACTTACGTAGGGCGTCCGTGACTGCCAAAACTGGCCCAGCCAGAGGGACTGCGTCGACAAGTCGCGCTAGCAAGTAACAAGCCCAACTCCGGAGTGGCACTCGAGGGGCGCGACCCCAACGAGTAAAGTATCTGCGCATCTCTGTCGAGCTCAAATGTGGCTCATGCAGGCTATAATCCAAATCCTCGATCAACAAGATCGGCTGTAACCAACAGAACACTGTCTCACTCACAGGCTGGAAAACTGCACAACCGAGACCCACTGTTACTCAGACGGCTCCCAAGAACCCTGATCTACAGACTGCTATCAAACTCCACTCGGTCCCCAGACACGAGTGTAAATGCATCCCACAACAACCCGACCTCTCGGCCCATTACTCGGGCGAGGAAGACTCTAAGTCCAGAGTACAAATATAGAATAGTGGTGTGGGAATGTCTAGAGCAATAAAAACCTAGCCCAAGTTGAAGTTTTCTACAGTCTGGCTGAACATACTGCATATGGCGGCGGTGCTACGTCAAGTTCCAAGATAACAATAATTAACAGGATGTAGGAAAGATAACATACCACATGATTATCTGAATACAACAGGAACATCAATTTTTCACCGACTGACACACTATCAACATACTATTCTAATCATGCAAGTTCCTACATATATAGAATTAATAAGCAATCCGTAGATCTTGAAGATATGGCCACCCACCTGAAGAGCTGACTGTCCAAAATCCCACAGCTAAAAATACCAAGAAAACAACAACTCAAAGTCCAAAGGGTCCAGCACGATCCGCAATCCCTCCTGGGTGCAACACCAAGCTAAAATTACACTTAAATCCCAAAATTTAGCCAAGTATTACAATCTGAAATTTCAGCCGCAAAGATGACAAATTTTCACCTGCGGACAGTGCCCAGAAAAATCCAACAAAAATATCACGGTGATCCTCGCGTCGAGACCTTCGAAACGGGTACCTGCACGCCCAAATCGGAGCCCCGTAGGCCAAGTTACAAATTCCACAGTACCGGCGCGCAAAAACATACAACCACACAACTGTAAAATCTTGCACAGATAAAAGGGAAATAATATACCTCCGGGAAGGTCTCGGAAAAATCCAAGAAAAATACAGTGATAATCCTCGCGTCGAGGAGATGAAAAAAGTGTATAGGCTCGCCTTGATCCGACGCTCGTGCGCGGAGATCTCCTCTGATGAACCCGTTGTCCTCACAAAACCTCACAGCAAACCAGTGTCCCAGTGAGCATGGAAAAACTCCTTGAAAAGTGTGAAACAAGGAAAAGCGAAAGCAACCAAAATCGTAGCCTTACCTGTCACGGATCCAACGGCGAAGAAATCACCCAAAAAGATGGTAGGAGTGGGCCGGGGGAGCTCGTCCACCGAAACGCGACGGAAGAAACACCGGCGAAAGAACGTCGTGAAGCGCCAAGAAAATGGGAATCTCGAAAACCGTGCCACGTAAAATCTTCAAACTTCACAGATGGGTGCAGCACAACTCGGGGATGAACTCCTTTGAAGAAATCGCATTGAGAAATGGCTCAGAAATGCTAAAATACCCAAGTAGAAGAGAGCTCGGGCTATTTATAGGCCCCAAAAAAATAAATCCGAAAATACCGGATGGGTCCCAAGATTCGGGCGCGGACCAGGTTTCGGGCGCCCGAAACGCCCTGGAGCCGCCATATCACCCGCACAGCAAACAGCTGTGCGGGGCGTGCCGTGAGTGGCCACATGGCCCTCCCGGGGGCCGACGCGTGTCCCGCACAGCGAACAGCTGTGCGGGGCGCGCGTGCTGCCGCCGCATGGCGCCTCCCCCGGTCAAACGGGTAGGTGGCACCCGCCAATGGCAGGGCGCCACCTGACCTGCACAGTGGTCACGGTCACACGTGCGGGCAGGCGACACTGCCACGCACGCGCCCCGAGGCGGGGTCCCGTGCTCCCGTGCGCCGCGCCCGATGAGCCAACCAATCACGTGCCGACATGTGTACCCTGCACCCGGTCCACGCACCCTAATTCGGGTTCCGTGGACCGCGCCGCGTGCACCGACCAACCGGGGGCTGCCACGCGTCCCCCGCCCCGGTCCATGCACCGCCGCGCCAAGTCTGTAGACCGCGCCTCTAGAGCCCGCCAATCAGGCGGCGCCACGTGTCCCTGCGCCGGGTCCGTGCACCCCGCCGTGGCGCTCTGTGGACCGAGCGTCGTGAACCGGCCAATGATAGGCCGCCACGTGGCATGCCGGCGGTCCACGGCCCCTCCCATGCACCGAAATCCAATAAAAACTTCCGGGAGCCCCTTTTTGGGCATCCGGACTCAGAATTTAACAAGCAAATAGCCGTTTTCAAGCGTTTTTCCATGCTGAATCCAATTCCAACCTCTGTTTGGCCTAAATCCTTTTCAAAATTTTGGCAAATGCAGCCGAAGGCCAATACAGCAATAGATATCACACAGGGTCCATCTGTGGCATCCCTTTGATGCACTATGGGCCAGACACACCAACAATAGGTGTTCTAAACAATGGATTCACCAGAAAAGGTTGCATGGGAACCTGGGCCACCACATCCTCCCCCACTAAAAGGAAGTTTCGTCCCCGAAATAAGAAAAACAATTAGATGTACCTCAACTAGAAGTCTCGAACAGAAAGGGGTAGGTATCTCTCATCACTGTCTCCAGCTCCCAAGTAGCCTCACGCTCCTCGTGATTGCTCCACAAGATCTTCACATACGGAATGGCCCGGTTGCGCAGTTCCCTCACCTCACGAGCAAGAATTCGCAACGGGCGCTCCTCATAACCAAGATCCTCGCCGACCTCCAAAGAAGTGAAGTCAATCATGTGCGAAGGGTCAAAAACATATCTCCTCAGAGCCGAGACGTGGAAAACATCGTGAACTCCGGCCAGGCGTGGAGGAAGGGCAACTCTATAAGCCACGGGGCCAACTCTCTCAAGTACCTCGAAGGGTCCAATAAAGCGGGGACTGAGCTTCCCACGAACTCCAAATCTCCGAACACCTTTCGAAGGCGAGACCTTCAAAAAGACGTGATCACCAATCTGAAACTCTAGGTCTCGCCGCCGAGTATCAGCGTAGCTCCTCCGACGACTCTGGGCTATCTCAAGATGTCGGCGAACTAATCTGACTTTCTCCTCTGCCTCCAACAGTAAATCTGGTCCCAAAGTCCTCCTCTCACCCACGTCACTCCAATACAAGGGCGACCGACATTTGCGTCCATACAACGCCTCAAACGGAGCCATCTAAATGCTCGCCTGATAGCTGTTGTTGTACGCAAACTCAACCAATGCTAAGTGCCGGTACCACCCTCCTCCAAAATCCATAACGCACGCTCTCAGCATATCCTCAAGGGTCTGTATGGTGCGCTCAGACTGGCCATCAGTCTGTGGGTGGAAAGCAGTACTAAACCTGAGCTGGGTCCCCAAGGCTGACTGTAGACTCCCCCAAAAGTGTGATACAAACCTCGGGTCCTTATCTGATACAATCGAGGCGGGTACGCCGTGTAGCCTCACCACCTCATCCAAATATAACTGCGCCAGTCGCTCCATCGGCCAAGTCATCTGAACAGGCAAGAAAAGTGTAGACTTGGTGAGTCTATCCACGACAACCCAAATCGCATCGGCCCCACTCTGCGCCCTCGGCAGTCCAGTGATGAAATCCATGTTACGATTTTTTTGTGTTGGCATATTTCGTGAGTTGAGTCGGAGTCTTGAAGTGATCAAATTGTCAATCAGCAATTAAAGACTTAGAGAAGATTCAACAAGAGCTCAAGTTGACACTCAGTATTTTGAGTCTTGAAGATTGAAGTTGAAGAATTATGGATCATATACATCAATCTCAAGGAAAATGGATTCGGATTGATCAGGTACGTTTAACTAAATAATTTTGGTGATCCGAATACATTTGAGTAGTTTAGAAACACTTGGATAAGTTTTCATTGCATAAAAGTCAAAAACTATTTTTTCAGGATATCCGTTCAGGACTGGAAATTCTGTTCAGAACTATTTTGTTAATCCAGTCTGGATCGTGGATTCCAGTCCGGACCCTGAACCTTGTTTTTTCAGGAATTGCTGAAAAAAAGACGACAGTCCGGACCGAGCCAATCCAGTCCGGACCGTCGTGCGGGAAAAAATCTGTTAAGTCAGTTTTTGATGCTTATCTCTTTCCAAAGGTTTCTAACCTATAAACAGACACTTAGGGTTTCTCAAGAACTACCGATTAATTTATAAAACACTTGAGAGCAACCCTAGAGGCTAGGTTTTTATCGTTCTTCTTTATAGCCTCTTTTAGGTCAATTCGACGGTTCTTCCAAGACCTATCTTTTGTCGAATTGATCTAGTCTTTGCTTAGAGATTTCTTCTACGGTTCCTTAATGATAATCTAAGCAAAGGATCACCATCGAAGCCAATATTCTTACCGGCTGAGTTTGCGTCGTGGATTCGACGTGGCATCGTGGATTCGGTGTGTTGAAGGCGTTTCGTGGATTCGAAACGTGTGCTCGTGGATTCGAGTGGCGTTCGTGGATTCAAACGTGTGCAGTGGACGTGCAATCGGTGGAGCGCAAGGTCCGAAGAAGTTGAAGGAGGGGTTGAGTCCGTGGAGTCGGTAATCACCTTGTTATTCTTCTTTTCTTAGTGGATTGTTATTGCGTGTTGGTCCCGTGGTTTTTCTCCTGGATTGGAGTTTCCACGTATATCTCGGTGTGCTATTTTTATTTTCCGCATTGGTTTTTATTTTGCACTGAGATTGGTTTTATAAGTATTACACCTATTCACCCCCCCTCTAGTTGTTTGATAGTACCTATTTAGATCCGTGTGGATCCTTAATATATTAAAAACCAACAATCCATAGTGATGTGGTCCCACTTCCACTCGTGTCACGCCCCGGGGTTTTCGTTAAGCGGAAGACGACCACTAAAAAGATTTGAAATTTGCGTATAATTTTTTTTTTTTTGAAACCAACCTCCCCCAGTGCGTGCCCAGACCCGCCGCATATACAAATTCACTCTGCGAACGGGCAGAGTCTCCTTTGTATATGCACGGCGTCCCGACTACAACAACCATACAATCATCACTTTAACCACACTAGTTCACTCGTCGGATACATACAACCATTTTTCCATAAGTATTAAAGAGGCCGACTAATTTTTGAAAGGATAAATCCACAAGTTTTAAAAACGGTGCCCACACGGCACCCAAGTTTTTCAAAAAGATTTTCGAAATTCATAAATCCACAGGGTTTTGAAATGGTGCCCACACGACACCCAGATTTTCAAAACGGTTTTCGCAATCCATAAATCCCCAGGGTTTTGAAATGGTGCCCACACGACACCCGCATTTTTAAAACAGTTTTCGAAATATTTTCTTTTTCTTTTCTTTTGTAGTTTGAAAGCGGCCAATCGGGAAAAGAAAAACAACCACCCACAAGGATAAATAAACGACATTCCAGCATCCACATCGACCCCACAAGGGTATCGCAATCCACATAGTAAGCTACTAACAGGTAATGAACTGAGCAAAATAAAAAGTAAATACCGTCCATGGCCTCGAAGGACCAAAAGTACTCCTGCCACGGCCTCACCGTCGCCTTAACTCTCACCCCCGAAGGAACCTGTCACGGAGTGGGAAGTCAGCGACACAAGGTATAAAAGATGAAATGCAGGAAGACTGTAACTAAAGCAAACTGTAAGAAAACCAGAGTAACCGCCTTCCGCATCGTGTGATCGACGGTGTCCCCTCCCCCTACAAAACCTGAACCGGGCACCTGCCCCGGCAACCCAGACCGAGCACTATCCTCAAGACAGAAAACCAAATCGAGCACCAACCTCGGGAAAAGAAAACCGAACCGAGCACCAACCTTGGGAAAAGAAAACCGAACCGAGCACCAACCTCGGGAAGAAAACCAAACCGGGCACCAACCTCGGGAAGAAAACCAAATCGAGCACCAACCTCGGGAAGAAAACCAAACCGAGCACCAACCTCGGGAAGAAAACCAAACCGAGCACCAAGCTCGGTAAACCACGCCGAGCACCTACCTCGACGGGTCGCACCGCTCACACCTTGGCGCCTCAAACCCCCCACCTACGGGGGCCCCCACTACGTCACCTCGTGGGTATACACGGGTCATCGGCCACTTTTCCGGAAAAGCACACCCTTTGCGGTGGCCAAACTGCGGGTGCGCGTGCTGCAGCCTCGAGCATCGTAACCAAATACACGAAACCAAACCAATAATAAAAACCATAAACACTATCAACATTAGTACAGTTAAACGAACAATTGGAGATCATCAACAGCTTTCGAAAAGTCCCACACTAAGTCTCGAACGAAAACCCACAACATGATAAACATGAAAATAACGATAGTGCGCATAAAGGTGTCGGGTTATGTATAATAGGATCTAAATAGGGGAAAAAATACCTAGAGGGGGGTGAATAGGTGTAAACAATAAACACTCAAAAATCTTTGCGATATAAAACCCAATGCGGAAAAAATAAATAACACGCAGAGATTTTTACGTGGAAAACTCCAAACCGGAGTAAAAAACTACGGGACCGATAACACGGCGAAATCCACTAGAATTAAACACGTACAAGGTGATATACCGTACTCACAGACGACTCAACCTTTTCCATATGCTCCTAGTTGATCTTCTCCGCTCGCTCCACGACGCTTCTCGAATCCACGATCTGCGTCCAACGCCGAATCCATGGCGTCCAACGTCGAGTCCACGACGTCCAACCGAATCCACGGTCTTCACCCAGTAGCACGATTCGAATCCACGAACGTACCTCGCTCCGAATCCACGAGAGTGGTAGCACCTTGAATCCACAAGGCCACGCGAGTCCACGTGCCGATTTTGGGGTAAATCGTTGTTTTTTTTTGGGTGGTGATGATCCGCCGAATACTTAGATTAGAAATAGATCGGAAATACCATCTAAGTATTCATTGATTTGATTCTACTCAAAATGTGAGTATGAAAACCTAGAATCAAATCAATCAATATTGATGAAGAAACATAAGATAGAATCTATGATTTCCTTTCTTCTCTATATGTGGATCTTAGGCCGTATATAAGATGTCGGCTTTTAGGTTTAGCGGCTTCTTTTTGGACTTAGTGGATTAGCCCTAGAAAAAGAATCATAGGGTCTATTTATAGGTTAGAAACCCTTGGAAAAAGATAAGGATCAAAAACTATCCTTTTCTGGAATTTTACATGACGACGATCCGGATCGGAGATCGGCGATCCGGATTGCAGTAGCGAGAAAAACAGTTTCCAGAAAAACGAAGGTTCAGGATCCGGATCGAAGTGCCTGATCCGGATCGCTCATACAGTTCACCAAACATCAACGTTCGGGATCCGGATTGCAAAGCCTGATCCGGATCGTTCAAATAAAATGGTAAACCTAGTGTTCGGGATCTGGATCAATGGAGGCTACGATCCGGATTGAACTGGTGTATGAACGAACAACCTTCGGGATCCGGATTGCAAAGTCTGATCCGGATCCTGAACATGTCCCATGTCCAGTTTTTGATATTTATGCAATTAAAAATCCATCCAAGTGTTTCTACACTATAAGAAGTATTCGGATCACCAAAGATATTAAGTTAAACATACCTGATCCTTTTGAATTCTTCTTTCTTGAGATTGAGTTATATGATCCAACCTTCTTTACCTTCAATCTTCAAGACTTAACCGAATTCACGAAATACGCCAACTTAAATTCCGTAACAATCTCCCCCTTTGGCGATTTCGTGACAAAACATAGATCCACTCAAGAAAATTCAAAAAGATATTTTTGTTGCTATCACCATACAACAAAAATTTACAATGGAGATCCAAAATAAAATACATGAGTTAAACTCCTAAAACAGACTCTATACTTAGACATCTGTACTCTCTGCAAAAGAAATCATTCTTGACAAAAGAAATCGTTAGATACCTCAAGAATTTTATATCATTCAAAAACCACATACAGAGATGAAGTTTATACTCATTTATACTTACCATGATATTTATACATTCAGATATGTAATTTGATCATAGTTAAAACACCAACATATCTTCTATGCAATCAAAATCCAAATGTCATGTTAGTGAACATCAACTTGTTAGTTATATTACATGCCCAAATAGTTAGTCGAGGCATGCATTCAAACACAAATGAAAACCGAAAGTTGAAGTTCTACTTACCTTTCAAGTTGAGGTTATACTTACCTCCATAGTTTCTCACAAACATTGTATCATTGTTTATCTCTCTCCCCCTTTTTGTCACAAAAGTTAGCCAAAAATTACCAAAATGGAGAGAATAGTTAACAGTTCAAGTACCACAAGTTTGAGAACTAAAAACTAAAAACTAAAACTTAAAAACCTGCACAAAAAAAGTTAAAAATTTGAAGAATGAAAAAGAAGAGTTTGAGCACCACTATCAATCATCTGAGTCAGAGTCTTCAGAACTCGTGCATCCCAGTTTCTTCAAAATTCCTTTAAGCATTCCCGAGATTGTAGAATATTCTTGTTTCATCTCATGTATGTCCTTGGACATCTTTCGGAGTTCCAGAGCCAGTTTATCTTGTTCTTGGTTGATGGAAGGCACTAAGTTTGCCTTTTGGTCGATTCTTCTGGAAGTTGAAGAACGTTGTGTGACAGCGGACGGAGCAGTCTGACCTTCATTCCGAGGAGATCTTCTTGGCAGAGAATGTGAATTGTCAAGAGGTTCATTGCTTGGCGAATTCTTTTTCCTAAGGTACTGCTTAATCTTGGAGGAAGACTTCATTAGTTTCTTGTTCTTTAGATACAACTTATTTTCTTCATCAATACCTTGTTGTACTTCATTAAGAAAGGTGTCCCAATCTTCTTCGTCTTCAGATTCAGCTTCAGTTTGAGGGATATTCTTTGTTTCCTCTTGACACGTTTCATTTATTTCAATACCCCGAGCTCGTCCAAGCCGTCGAGCAAGTCTTTTTCTTTTTGTTTTCACCGAAGTTTCTTCCATTGGAGCTTTGCCCTTTTTAGCAGCAGTAGGAGGAGCCTTTGATGTCTCGGCAGGCGCTTTTACCTTTGAAGCAGTGGGAACAGTTGTTGCTTCAACTTGAAGCTCATCCCAATCAATTGATTCCGTCTCAGATTCAGTATCGGAATCATCTTTTGCTTTCTTCGCCTTCTTAGCCCTCTTGGGCTTGACAGTGTCTCTAGTATGGACCATAGTAGCCAGAAGAAGAATGATCCAGGTGATCACCATTGCTACTAGATTCTTGTGAAAAAGGAAATCCTGTGAGCAACACCTCAAGAACACGAAAAAATTGTCAATTTTCAAAAATTAGAAAAATTGTACCCAAACAATCATTATCGTGTAGAGAGACTAAGAATCAAATTAGTTTTGCAAAAGGAATTTTAAAAATAGATCAATCGCATGATTTTCGAAAATTCCCATTATATGCCCTAAAACCGAAATTTTTGAAATCGAAGGCCAAAAATCCGTTTATCATGAGAATACCTAGCATATAATCAAAACTAATCTACCCAGAGTTCTTATTTCAAAAGAAATTTGATCAAAAACCATCCACAAACGAAATAGATACAAGAATTTCATCACGTTTTGAGGAAGAATGTGAAAAACTGTGAAATACCAAGATTTTGATCAATAAAACTTACTTGGAATCGAAGAACTTGAGTTTGAAAGCTTCCAAGATGGATGAATTCTAGAGAGAGAAGCTCTGGAAACTCTGGAACAAAAGATTGGAGTAAAAGAAATCAAAACCCTTTTGTTCTATATAAAACCCTAGCCGCGATCCGGATCAGTTCGAGATTACGATCCGGATCGGCTACACGCAGAGAAAATCTGCGTTCGGGATCCGGATCGGCAGGTCCAATCCGGATCGGTTCCAACTTTTTCTTTAGAAAATTTCAGAGAAATTCTAGAAAAACAGAAAAAGATTGTAAGCACTTTTGTGTATCAACTTTAAATGAAAATCATCGTTTCATACAACAAGAAATAGATTATGCCAAATCTATCAATAACATCCAACAAATGAAACAAAAATTTATAAAAAATAAATCCCTTAAAGTTGAACAACTTCAATTACATCTAACTTGATCTTATGTGTAATGCCTTTATCAAATCATTAATTCGGTAAAGAAAATGAAATACAAAGATCAATAGATGTCTAAAATCCCAGATAAGTTAGATAATATATCTAGTCAATTTATTGAAGAGAGTGGCTCTTTGAGCATCTTTCATTAAAATTCTCACCTTATACCAACCTTGAAATTTTGACAGAGTCAAGTATTTCAACATGCATTTTATTTAATCAAACTTGAAAAACCTTGCTTGGTATACATGTGGTAGCTGCACACAGTACTCGGACGACCGAGGTGGTAGCTCTTTCCTCCATGTGGTGGTAGTTTTCACACTCCTCATTGGGATGTAACTCTTTCCACATCTTTTGAGCATAATACTTTTTCTTTGACTCCCCCTCAATTGGCTATCAATTATTTAAGATATAAAGTATTCAGCCAAATATTGATCTCGATTTCATACTCGACTAAACAGTCAAATAAGATAAAAACTATACCAAGAGATCATCGAGAGAGAAATTGACTTTGATCAAAACAAAGATGAGTTAATTGACATAAATGATCATTGCATCAAATGAAATATTATGATATCTAAAGCATAATAGATTTCTAAATATATAAAAGGATGCAGTTAAAGTCAATAAAAACTAATGCTCAATTAATGTTCTATGTCTAAGCATAGATAATGAACAAAAACACAAAAACAAAACCTAACCTAAACAAAAGTTTCAAAAAGAGGTTATTTCAAGGAAAGCATTCCAATTGCTTTACGCAAATGAATAAAACGTTTTTGATCCAAAGGTTTTGTTAAAAAGTCAGCTAATTGATCTTCAGTTGAAATGTAGGAAATTTGAAGGATATTTGATTCAACTAGCTCTCTAAGAAAATAATATCTAAGTTCAATGTGTTTTGTTCTAGAGTGCGACACAGGGTTTTTTGAAATGTTTATAGCACTAGTGTTGTCACATAAAACAGTTACCGAAGTTGCTGAAATCCGGAAGTCGCTCAACACGCTTTTCATCCAAATGAGTTGAGTTGAACAACTACCCGCTGAGATGTATTCCGCTTCGGCAGTCGAGAGTGCAATGCAGTTTTGCTTTTTACTATGCCATGCAACAAGACAATGGCCAAGATAAAAACATGCACCACTCGTACTTTTCCGATCATCCACAGATCCTGCCCAATCGGCATCTGAGTATCCAATAATATCTAGACTTGTTCCCATAGGATACCAAATTCCGAAATTAATGGTTCCTTGGACGTACCGGATGATCCGTTTCACCGCTTTCAGGTGAACCTCCTTTGGTGCTGATTGATATCTCGCGCAAATCCCAACACTAAAGGATATATCCGGGCGACTAGCTGTGAGGTAAAGTAGACTTCCAATCATGCTGCGATAAAGTTTCTCGTCTACATTCTCACTAAGAGATTCACTTCCTAATCCCTTATTGCTAGTTCCCATAGGAGTAGGAAAATCTTTAGAATCTTCTAATCCGAATTTCTTTACCAACTCCTTTGCATACTTGGATTGACACAGATGGATGCCTTCACCATTTTGTTTCACTTGCAATCCAAGAAAGTATGTCAGTTCGCCCATCATAGACATCGCAAATTCGCTTTCCATGGTTTCTGCGAATTTAGAAGCATCATTATCCTTTGTTGCTCCAAACACAATGTCATCGACATAGATTTGTGCAACAATGAAGTTATTTTGATAATGCTTCACAAAGAGAGTCCTGTCTGCTCCCCCTCGAGTATAGCCCTTCTCCAAAAAGTGCTTTGTCAACCTTTCGTACCACGCTTGCGGTGCTTGTTTTAAACCGTAAAGAGCCTTTTTCAAACGAAAAACATGGTTAGGTAGTTTACAGTCTACAAAATCTTTCGGTTGAGCCACATAAACTTCCTCATTTAAAAACCCATTTTAAAACGCGCTCTTAACGTCCATTTGAAAGAGTTTTATTTTAAAGTGACAAGCAATAGCGAATAAGATACGAATGGACTCGAGTCTAGCTACAGGGGCGAATGTTTCATCAAAGTCTATACCTTCTATTTGAGAGTAGCCTTGAGCAACTAAACGTGCTTTGTTCCTGATGATGGTACCATCCTCATTTTTCTTATTCTTGAAAATCCATTTAGTACCGATCACATTGTGTTGCTTCGGAGGCGTCGTTAATTCCCAGACTTTGTTGCGTTCAAACTGATGGAGCTCTTCCTGCATTGCTTCAATCCAGTAGTCATCCTGAAGAGCTTCATCGATATTCTTTGGTTCGATCATGGAAACGTAACAAGCGAATCCACAAATCAACTGTCTCCGAGTTTTGACTCCTTCTTGTGGGTCTCCAATGATGTTTGATTCAGGATGATCCTTGGAGATGCGTAACGTTTGATGTAATGGAGTACTCGGAGGTACATGAGATGATTCCTCCACATTAGATAAACTTGAAGAACCATTAGATGCATTATTAATATTGGAAGTATTATCATGAGAAGATGCACTTACAGGAGTATCATCATCAAGAGAGATATCAGGGGTAGATTTATCAGATGCAAAGTGGAAAGCTTCATCTACTTTAACATTTATAGATTCTACGATCGTTTTAGATTCCAAGTTAAATACCCGATATGCTCTACTATTTGTAGAATACCCCAAGAAAATCCCTTCGTCACTTCGAGAGTCAAATTTTCCAAGATTTTCGCGGTCACGTAAAATGTAACACCGACTCCCGAAGATATGAAAATATTTGATGTTGGGTTTTCTACAACACCATAGTTCATACGGTGTATTTAACGTTCCCGGGCGCAAATAAACTCGATTAATAACATAGATTGCAGTGTTCACAGCTTCAGCCCAAAAATGTAGCAGTAAATTCCGGCTATGAAGCATAACACGTGCCATCTCTTGAACAACCCTGTTTTTGCGCTCGACAACACCATTCTGTTGAGGTGTATAGGGTGCTGAGAATTCATGCTTAATGCCGTTGGAAGTGCAAAAATCAATGAATTTAGAGTTAATGAATTCTCTACCTCTATCACTTCTAACACGAATGATCTTTTCATTCATTTCAATCATAATACGAAGGCAAATCTCGTGAAAAGAATCAAAAGTATCAGCTTTCTCTTTTAAAAATGCTACCCATGAATACCGAGAGAAATCATCAACCAATAAGAAAATATACCATTTACCTCCCAAGGATGGTTGACGTGTCGGCCCCATCAGATCCATATGCAATAATTCCAAGGGCCGTTTGGTTCCGACGTGATTCAAGTTCTTGTGTGCAGTCCTAGATTGTTTTCCCTTTTGACAACCACCACACACAATGTTTTGTTCAAGTGAAAGTTTAGGAACCCCCTTGACCACGTCCTTGTTTGAAATTCTAGCAAGTTCCTTAAAATTTATGTGTCCTAGCCTTTCATGCCAAAGTGTTTCATTATTCAAAGAGGCTAAGTTACAATTTTCAGAAATTTTATTGGGAACAACATAACAATTGTTTTCAGATCTAACCCCTTTTAAAAAGAAAACATGATCCTTATCAGTTACAATGCATTCAACAGATAAAAAATTAACAGAAAAACCATTGTCACAAAGTTGACTGATACTAATGAGGTTAGTCTTAAGCCCATCAACAAATAACACATTATTCAGAATCGGGCCATCTGGAATAGCTACTGTTCCTTTTCCAACAATTTTGGAAGACTGACCGTCTCCGAAAACTACAAGTCCTCCGGAGATTTTCTCAAAATTTTAAAAACAATTTTTGTCACCAGTCATGTGACGGGAACAGCCGCTATCCAGATACCAAGACGAATTATCATATGCATGCAAGGAAATATTTGTAACAAGACAAGGGAAGATTTCACCTTTGCGTACCCAAACCTTTCGAGTTTTGGTGTACGTCGGAAATGATTGTGAAGTTGATACCTTTGGTGAAAGCGTCTTGTTTGATCCGTCGCTTTTCCTTGACGTCGTCGTCTTGTTTGATGAACTACCGAGGCTCTTTTCCTTCAAAGAATTTGCATTTGATTTCCGAGGAATCACCCTTTTGGTAGTCGTTGCAAGAAGTGCTTGAGTTGACCGTTTGGCTCCCATCTTGCAATTTCTCCTTATGTGCCCTGCAAAATTACAACGAAAACATACCTTAGTGCTTGACGATTCCGAGTAGGGTGAAGTAGGCTTGTCGTCGTTGCTTGTCGTGAATTCCGGTGTCGGAGAAGGAGATACCGACTGAGGCACAAAAACTGTCCCAACCGAACTAAAATTGTCTTCAGTTCGATTGTATCCGAGGCCGAACTTGTTTGATTGACCAAGACCAAGAAGCTTATCCAACTTACTCCTTCCTGATGAAAATCGCTGTAAGTCATCCTTGAGTTGGAGAATGGTCTCGGTCATTTCCAATTTTTCCTGTCGAGCCTCGCCGTTGAGCTTCAAGAAGTAATTCACTCTGTTCACCATATCTATATAATTCTTCTCGAGTTGCTCATTGGACTCTTGAAGGGAAACATTTGCTTTTATCAGATTATCCCTTTCCACTTCAAGATCGGTCGAGAGAGAAGTTACCCTTTTTACTTCTTCTTCGAGATCCTGCAATCTCCCTCTCAACCCCTTGTTTTGCTTAGCCAGTTTCTTTGAATCCCTCAAAAGTCTGTGGTAGGCTAGAGCAAAATCTTCACCTTCCGAATCATCCGATTCATTGTCCGTTGCATTCTTTTCAACAGTGGAGTTGGACAATGACTCGGATGTACTTGCCATTAAGCACATGAAGGGTGAAGATGTGGACGCGTGGAACGCTGTTGCGTTATCTTCTTCATCACTTGACGATGACTCATTTGACGATGAGGTGTCATCCCAAGTGACGGCTTGCATCGCCTTCTTCTTGGACGGATTCTTATTTGGACATTCCGTTGAGATATGGCCGTACCCTCCGCACTTGAAGCATTGGACTTGTCCTTCTGTGCTTTTCTTATCCTTAGAAAAACCCTCTTGCTTTCTTGACTTGTAACTTGAAGAACCCTTGCCTTTCTTCCACTTTCCGAAGGATAGAGTTTTGCTTGAATTACCCCTTCGAAAATTTCGGCGAAACTTCCTTGTCAAGAGAGCGAGCTGCTTCTCAAAGTCCTGAAGACTTAAAAGAGGATGCCTTTCCCGAAGAATAGTTAGTAGAAAATGTCATTTCATATGTTTGTAAAGAACCAACTAATTCTTCTACACGGATTTCGTCCGGGTGTTTAATAGTTTCAATGGCCGTAACCTTAGAACGAAATCTTTCAGGAAGAGTTCTTAGTATTTTTCTTACAACTTTAAATTCTGGAATCTTCTCTCCCAGGTTAGCACATGAGTTTACGATGTCTTGCAATCGTGTGTAATAGTCTGTGAACGATTCATTTTCTGCCATGAAAATAGAGTCAAACTTGCTCGTAAGAATCTGCAGTTTCTGAATCTTCACAAAGTTAGTTCCCTCATGCGTAACTTGAAGAACATCCCAGATTTCTTTCGCAGTCTCACATGCCGAGACGCGAGAGAACTCTGTTTGCGACAAAGCATTAAATAGAGCATTAATCCCTTTGCCATTGTAAGAAGAAAAATCTATCTCTTCCTTGGTCCATTTCGACCTAGGTTTGATGGTGCGAACATCACCAATAAATTCTGTTGGATTAGTCCATCCTAATTCAATTGATTGCCACACCCGTTCGTCGATGGAAATTAAAAAGGCTTTCATCCGTACTTTCCAGTACGCATAATTTGTTCCATCGAAGAACGGAGGTCTGTTGATGTTTCCACCTTCAACCATTGTTTACAACCCTATTCCAGCTCCGATACCACTTATCGCGTTATGTATAATAGGATCTAAATAGGGAAAAAAACACCTAGAGGGGGGTGAATAGGTGTAAACAATAAACACTCAAAAATCTTTGCGATATAAAACCCAATGCGGAAAAAATAAATAACACGCAGAGATTTTTACGTGGAAAACTCCAAACCGGAGTAAAAAACCACGGGACCGATAACACGGTGAAATCCACTAGAATTAAACACGTACAAGGTGATATACCGTACTCACAGACGACTCAACCTTTTCCATACGCTCCTAGTTGATCTTCTCCGCTCGCTCCACGACGCTTCTCGAATCCACGATCTGCGTCCAACGCCGAATCCACGGCGTCCAACGTCGAGTCCACGACGTCCAACCGAATCCACGGTCTTCACCCAGTAGCACGATTCGAATCCACGAACGTACTGTGACGCCCCACTTCCCAGGGGGTCACCCATCCTAGAACTACTCTAGCTCTAGCACGCTTAACTCTCATGTTCCTCTTGGATCTTGCTACCATCCAAAATGCTATAGCCGGGTTAGAGATTTAGTCCTATTATATCATTTATATATAGGACTAATCCAAATTCCGGGGGTGTCACATTTTTCCCCCCTTTAAGCCCTGACGTCCACGTCAGGCTCAAGCACACTCACAAGCACCAGGCGATGTGAGACTCGTCTCGCTAGCCTTAGCCGACCTTGTGAGGAGCTGCACTCCACTCACAATGGTCATTAGCCGGGGAGCCACACTCTACCCGCTATATAATCCTGGCTCAGCCGAGATTCATCTCACATTTCCGGCTAGTGAATGTCTCTGATACCAACTGTGACGCCCCACTTCCCAGGGGGTCACCCATCCTAGAACTACTCTAGCTCTAGCACGCTTAACTCTCATGTTCCTCTTGGATCTTGCTACCATCCAAAATGCTATAGCCGGGTTAGAGATTTCGTCCTATTATATCATTTATATATAGGACTAATCAAAATTCCGGGGGTGTCACACGTACCTCGCTCCGAATCCACGAGAGCGGTAGCACCTTGAATCCACAAGGCCACGGGAGTCCACGCGCCGATTTTGGGGTAAATCGTTGTTTTTTTTTGGGTGGTGATGATCCGCCGAATACTTAGATTAGAAATAGATCGGAAATACCATCTAAGTATTCATTGATTTGATTCTACTCAAAATGTGAGTATGAAAACCTAGAATCAAATCAATCAATATAGATGAAGAAACATAAGAGAGAATCTATGATTTCCTTTCTTCTCTATATGTGGATCTTAGGCGTATATAAGATGTCGGCTTATAGGTTTAGCGGCTTCTTTTGGACTTAGTGGATTAGCCCTAGAAAAATAATCATAGGGTCTATTTATAGGTTAGAAACCCTTGGAAAAAGATAAGGATCAAAAACTATCCTTTTCTGGAATTTTACATGACGACGATCCGGATCGGAGATCGGCGATCCGGATTGCAGTAGCGAGAAAAACAGTTTCCAGAAAAAACGAAGGATCGGGATCCGGATCGTTCATACAGTTCACCAACATCAACGTTCGGGATCCGGATTGCAAAGCCCGATCCGGATCGTTCAAATAAAATGGTAAACCCAGTGTTCGGGATCCGGATCAATGGAGGCTACGATCCGGATTGAACTGGTGTATGAACGAACAACCTTCGGGATCCGGATTGCAAAGTCTGATCGGATCCTGAACATGTCCCATGTCCAATTTTTGATATTTATGCAATTAAAAATCCATCCAGTGTTTCTACACTATAAGAAGTATTCGGATCACCAAAGATATTAAGTTAAACATACCTGATCCTTTTGAATTCTTCTTTCTTGAGATTGAGTTATATGATCCAACCTTCTTTACCTTCAATCTTCAGACTTTAACCGAATTCACGAAATACGCCAACTTAAATTCCGTAACAAAAGGGATTCTAAGAGTGTACCCTCCTGAAGCGCGAAGAAGGTGTGCGGAAACTCCCGCTAAAACACTCCATCCTTGATTCCCGCCGGAGGAGGAGGAAAGAAGGAGGATCGACCCCTCCACGCCCGATCAATCCCGCCAGAGGATGGACGATTTTCCCTTCTCTACCCGTTTCTCGGTCTTGGTTCCTCTGTCAATTTTCTTGAGAAGAGGGAAAAGGAATTGGGGTTTTTCCCCCGCACGCACCCAAATAAGACTTAATGTGATGATCCGGACTTCCGCAGGAACTGTTGCAACATTAAACAGTGACTGTAGGAAGCTTATACGGTGTAACAGAACTTGTAGAGTCAAAATTGGACCTCAGAAATAGACTTGGCGCGAAAATCGGATCAAGTGGGCTTTTCGGGGGGTTTCGGCAAAATTTCGGATGAGAATTTGGCGAAATGGATAGCGGATTTGGGACTCAGTGCGCGGGAAAACGATCAAAATGGTATATTTACTTTATTTTTTCGCCAAAAATTACTGTTCACCGGAACAGTAACTCCGGCCGGCCGGAATTACTGTTCCGGCAACCGGCGGTGACCGGCGGGGGGCGGCGCAGCGGCGGAGCGCGGAGCGGGGCAGGCGCGGGCAGGCGCGCATGCTGGTCGGTCCACGCATGGCGTGCACCGGGTGCTGCCTGAAGATCGGCGATGACACGTGGCGTCCTCTGATGGGTTGGCACCGGCTTCTAGAAGGTGAGGATCTGTGACACGTGGCACACTCCGATTGGCCAACACTTTCCGAAAAACCCGGAGCGGGGACCGGGCATGTGCACCATGTGGGACACGTGGCGGATTTTGAGCTGCATTGCATGGATGTTTCCTGTTTTGTGGACACGTGGCGCACTTCGGTTGGTTCATTTTGGTGTTTCCGTTTTGTCTAGATCCCGTGTGGAGTCCCAAGAGATTCCTTAGCCAATTATATAAGGAATCTCTCCCTCTCTCCCTTTCTCACTGAAAATTCTGCATCGTAGAGAGAGAATCTGAGCAAGTGACCTTTACGAGAATGTTCCTCTCTCTTCTCTCTCTCCGCTAGAAATTTCAGAATTTTTGGAGTTGCTATAGCGAGTTATCTACGACGCGGCACACTGCGACGATTTCCTTTTTCGGCCATTTTCCATTGCGTTCAGTCGAAAAATCCCTGTGTGCTAACAGGAGGAGTTTTGGAACGATTTTTATGCCAGCGCGTTCCTAAGAGTTAAGGCTTCGATTTTGTGTTGATCACTTCGCTCTGTTTTGTACTTTTGCACACTTCCTGAGGCAGTCTTTGACTGCCCTTTTTGTTGTGGTAGTGCTTGGACAACATCGAATTCTCTCTTTATATCTTGAGCTAAGAGCATCGGATCGAGGCATTTAAAGAGTCGATTTCGATATACTTGTCGCAAGGAAGGAACTGTAATTTTTCGGATTTTCTGAGTACTTTACAGAGGTGAAATCTCGTTTCCGTGCGTTTGGAAAAAATAGCAAAAGTTGTGTTTTTACGAATAGTATATTTAAACCTTGTGCATGTAGGGCACCGTTTTCGGCAGACAGCAGTTTTAGGGGACTGTGGACATGCCAGGAGATATCTGGGTGTAGTGCACGCTTTTCGAGGTGGGCGATTGTTGCTTGCCTCATTTTGACATGCTCACTGGGATTATTAGAACTTTCCTAAAATGAAATGTGACAATTGATACATA
>CM055068.1:31085220-31121123 GCA_029204045.2 Tillandsia leiboldiana | reverse complement strand
GCGTCCAACGTCGAGTCCACGACGTCCCCGAATCCACGGTCTTCACCCGTAGCACGATTCGAATCCACGAACGTACCTCGCTCCGAATCCACGAGAGCGGTAGCACCTTGAATCCACAGGCCACCGAGTCCACGCGCCGATTTTGGGTAAATCGTTGTTTTTTGGGTGGTGATGATCCGCCGAATACTTAGATTAGAAATAGATCGGAAATACCATCTAAGTATTCATTGATTTGATTCTACTCAAAATGTGAGTATGAAACCTAGAATCAAATCAATCAATATTGATGAAGAAACATAATATAATCTATGATTTCCTTTCTTCTCTATATGTGATCTTGCCTATATAAGATGTCGGCTTTTTTCCTTCTTTTTGGATTGGATTACCCTAAAAAATGAATATAGGGTCTATTTATAGGTTAGAAACCCTTGGAAAAAGATAGGATCAAAAACTATCCTTTCTGGAATTTTACATGACGACGATCCGATCGGACTTCGGCGATCCGGATTGCAGTAGCGAGAAAAACAGTTTCCAGAAAAACCAAGGTTCGGGATCCGGATCGAAGTGCCTGATCCGGATCGTTCATACATTCACCAAACACAACGTTCGGGATCCGGATTGCAAAGCCTGATCCGGATCGTTCAAATAAAATGGTAAAACTAGTGTTCGGGATCCGGATCAATGGAGGCTACGATCCGGATTGAACTTGTGTATGAACGAACACCCTTCGGGATCCGGATTGGAAAGTCTGATCCGGATCCTGAACATGTCCCATGTCCAGTTTTTGATATTTATGCAATTAAAATTCATCCAAGTGTTTCTACACTATAAGAAGTATTCGGATCACCAAAGATATTAAGTTAAACATACCTGATCCTTTTGAATTCTTCTTTCTTGAGATTGAGTTATATGATCCAACCTTCTTTATCCTTCAATCTTCAAGACTTAACCGAATTCACGAATACGCCAACTTAAATTCCGTAACAATCTCCCCCTTTGGCGGTTTCGTGACAAACATAGATCCACTCAAGAAAATTCAAAAAGATATTTTTGTTGCTATCACCATACAACAAAAATTTACAATGGAGATCCAAAATAAAATACATGAGTTAAACTCCTAAAACAGACTCTAGACTTAGACATCTGTACTCTCTGCAAAAGAAATCATTCTTGACAAAAGAAATCGTTAGATACCTCAAGAATTTTATATCATTCAAAAACCACATACAGAGATGAAGTTTATACTCATTTATACTTACCATGACATTTATACATTCAGATATGTAATTTGATCATAGTTAAAACACCAACATATCTTCTATGCAATCAAAATCCAAATGTCATTTAGTGAACATCAACTTGTTAGTTAATTACATGCCCAAATAGTTAGTCGAGGCATGCATTCAAACACAATGAAAACGAAAGTTGAAGTTCTACTTACCTTCAAGTTGAGTTATACTTACCTCCATAGTTTCTCACAACATTATTCAGTGTTTATCTCTCTCCCCCTTTTTGTCACAAAAGTTAGCCAAAATTACCAAATGGAGAGAATAGTTAACAGTTCAAGAACAACAAGTTTGAGAACTAAAAACTAAAAACTAAAACTTAAAACCTGCACAAAAAAAGTTAAAAATTGAAGAATGAAAAAGAAGAGTTTGAGCACCACTATCAATCATCTGAGTCAGAGTCTTCAGAGCTCGTGCAGCCCAGTTTGTTCAAAATTCCTTTAAGCATTCCCGAAATCGTAGAACATTCTTGTTTCATCTCATGTATGTCCTTGGACATCTTTCTGAGTTCCAGAGCCATTTTATCTTGTTCTTGGTTGATGGAAGACACTAAGTTTGCCTTTTGGTCGATTCTTCTGGAAGTTGAAGAACGTTGTGTGACAGCTGACGGAGCAGTCTGACCTTCATTCCGAGGAGATCTTCTTGGCAGAGAATGTGAATTGTCAAGAGGTTCATTGCTTGGCGAATTCTTTTTCCTAAGGTACTGCTTAATCTGGAGGAAGACTTCATTAGTTTCTTGTTCTTTAGTAAACTTATTTTCTTCATCAATACCTTGTTGTACTCATTAAGAAATGTGTCCCAATCTTCTTCGTCTTCAGATTCAGCTTCAGTTTGAGGGATATTCTTTGTTTCCTCTTGACACGTTTCATTTATTTCAATACCCCGAGCTCGTCCAAGCCGTCGAGCAAGTCTTTTTCTTTTTGTTTTCACAGAAGTTTCTTCCATTGGAGCTTTGCCCTTTTTAGCAGCAGTAGGCGGAGCCTTTGATGTCTCTGCAGGCGCTTTTCCTTTGAAGCAGTGGGAACAGTTGTTGCTTCAACTTGAAGCTCATCCCAATCAATTGATTCCGTCTCAGATTCAGTATCGGAATCATCTTTGCTTTCTTCGCCTTCTTAGCCCTCTTGGGCTTGACAGTGTCTCTAGTATGGACCATAGCAGCCAGAAGAAGAATGATCCAGGTGATCACCATTGCTACTAGATTCTTGTGAAAAGGAAATCCTGTGAGCAACAACTCAAGAACACGAAAAAATTGTTAATTTTCAAAAATTTGAAAAATTGTACCCAAACAATCATTATCGTGTAGAGAGACTAAGAATCAAATTAGTTTTGCAAAAGGAATTTTAAAAATAGATCAATCGCATGATTTTCGAAAATTCCCATTATATGCCCTAAAACCGAAATTTTTGAAATCGAAGGCCAAAAATCCGTTTATCATGAGAATACCTAGCATATAATCAAAACTAATCTACCCAGAGTTCTTATTTCAAAAGAAATTTGATCAAAAACCATCCACAAACGAAAAAGATACAAGAAATTCATCACGTTTTGAGGAAGAATATGAAAAACTGTGAAAAACCGAGATTTTGATCAATAAAACTTACTTGGAATCGAAGAACTTGAGTTTGAAAGCTTCCAAGATGGATGAATTCTAGAGAGAGAAGCTCTGGAAACTTTGGAACAAAAGATTGGAGTAAAAGAAATCAAAACCCTTTTGTTCTATATAAAACCCTAGCCGCGATCCGGATCAGTTCGAGATTACGATCCGGATCGGCTACCCGCAGAGAAAATCTGCGTTCGGGATCCGGATCGGCTTGTCCAATCCGGATCGGCTCCAACTTTTTCTTTAGAAAATTTCAGAGAAATTCTAGAAAAACCAGAAAAAGATTGTAAGCACTTTTGTGTATCAACTTTAAATGAAAATCATCGTTTCATACAACAAGAAATAGATTATGCCAAATCTATCAATAACATCCAACAAATGAAACGAAAATTTATAAAAATTAAATCCCTTAAAGTTGAACAACTTCAATTACATCTAACTTGATCTTATGAGTAATGCCTTTATCAAATCATCAATTCGGTAAAGAAAATGAAATACAAAGATCAATAGATGTCTGAAATCCCAGATAAGTTAGATAATATATCTAGTCAATTTATTGAAGAGAGTGGCTCTTTGAGCATCTTTCATTAAAATTCCCACCTTATACCAACCTTGAAATTTTGACAGAGTCAAGTATTTCAACATGCATTTTATTTAATCAAACTTGAAAAACCTTGCTTGGTATACATGTGGTAGCTGCACACAGTACTCGGACAGACCGAGGTGGTAGCTCTTTCCTCCATGTGGTGGTAGTTTTCACACTCCTCATTGGGATGTAACTCTTTCCACATCTTTTGAGCATAATACTTTTTCTTTGACTCCCCCTCAATTGGCTATCAATTATTAAGATATAAAGTATTCAGCCAAATATTGATCTCGATTTCATACTCGACTAAACAGTCAAATAAGATAAAACTATACCAAGAGATCATCGAGAGAGAAATTGACTTTGATCAAACAAAGATGAGTTAATTGACATAAATGATCATTGCAATCAAATGAAATATTATGATATCTAAGCATAATAGATTTCTAAATATATAAAATGGATGCAGTTAAAGTCAATAAAAACTAATGCTCAATTAATGTTCTATGTCTTAAGCATAGATAGAATGAACAAAAACACAAAAACAAAACCTAACCTAAACAAAAGTTTCAAAAAAGAGGTTATTTCAAGGAAAGCATTCCAATTGCTTTACGCAATGAATAAAACGTTTTGATCCAAAGGTTTTGTTAAAAAGTCAGCTAATTGATCTTCAGTTGAAATGTAGGAAATTTGAAGGATATTTGATTCAACTAGCTCTCTAAGAAAATAATATCTAAGTTCAATGTGTTTTGTTCTAGAGTGCGACACAGGGTTTTTTGAAATGTTTATAGCACTAGTGTTGGTCACATAAAACAGTTACCGAAGTTGCTGAAATCCGGAAGTCGCTCAACACCGTCTTTTCATCCAAATGAGTTGAGTTGAACAACTACCCGCTGAGATGTATTCCGCTTCGGCAGTCGAGAGTGCAATGCAGTTTTGCTTTTTACTATGCCATGCAACAAGACAAAGGCCAAGATAAAAAACATGCACCACTCGTACTTTTCCGATCATCCACAGATCCTGCCCAATCGGCATCTGAGTATCCAATAATATCTAGACTTGTTCCCATAGGATACCAAATTCCGAAATTAATGGTTCCTTGGACGTACCGGATGATCCGTTTTCACCGCTTTCAGGTGAACCTCCTTTGGTGCTGATTGATATCTCGCGCAAATCCCAACACTAAAGGATATCCGGCGACTAGCTGTGAGGTAAAGTAGACTTCCAATCATGCTGCGATAAAGTTTCTCGTCTACATTCTCACTAAGAGATTCACTTCCTAATCCCTTATTGCTAGTTCCCATAGGAGTAGGAAAATCTTTAGAATCTTCTAATCGAATTTCTTTACCAACTCCTTTGCATACTTGGATTGACACAGATGGATGCCTTCCCATTTTGTTTCACTTGCAATCCAAGAAAGTATGTCAGTTCGCCCATCATAGACATCGCAAATTCGCTTTCCATGGTTTCTGCGAATTTAGAAGCTTCATTATCCTTTGTTGCTCCAAACACAATGTCATCGACATAGATTTGTGCAACAATGAAGTTATTTTGATAATGCTTCACAAAGAGAGTCCTGTCTGCTCCCCCTCGAGTATAGCCCTTCTCCAAAAAGTGCTTTGTCAACCTTTCGTACCACGCTTAGCGGTGCTTGTTTTAAACCGTAAGAGCCTTTTTCAAACGAAAAACATGGTTAGGTAGTTTACAGTCTACAAAATCTTTCGGTTGAGCCACATAAACTTCCTCATTTAAAAACCCATTTTAAACGCGCTCTTAACGTCCATTTGAAAGAGTTTTATTTTAAAGTGACAAGCAATAGCGAATAAGATACGAATGGACTCGAGTCTAGCTACAGGGGCGAATGTTTCATCAAAGTCTATACCTTCTATTTGAGAGTAGCCTTGAGCAACTAAACGTGCTTTGTTCCTGATGATGGTACCATCCTCATTTTTCTTATTCTTGAAAATCCATTTAGTACCGATCACATTGTGTTGCTTCGGAGGCGTCGTTAATTCCCAGACTTTGTTGCGTTCAAACTGATGGAGCTCTTCCTGCATTGCTTCAATCCAGTAGTCATCCTGAAGAGCTTCATCGATATTCTTTGGTTCGATCATGGAAACGTAACAAGCGAATCCACAAATCAACTGTCTCCGAGTTTTGACTCCTTCTTGTGGGTCTCCAATGATGTTTGATTCAGGATGATCCTTGGAGATGCGTAACGTTTGATGTAATGGAGTACTCGGAGGTACATGAGATGATTCCTCCACATTAGATAAACTTGAAGAACCATTAGATGCATTATTAATATTGGAAGTATTATCATGAGAAGATGCACTTACAGGAGTATCATCATCAAGAGAGATATCAGGGGTAGATTTATCAGATGCAAAGTGGAAAGCTTCATCTACTTTAACATTTATAGATTCTACGATCGTTTTAGATTCCAAGTTAAATACCCGATATGCTCTACTATTTGTAGAATACCCCAAGAAAATCCCTTCGTCACTTCGAGAGTCAAATTTTCCAAGATTTTCGCGGTCACGTAAAATGTAACACCGACTCCCGAAGATATGAAAATATTTGATGTTGGGTTTTCTACAACACCATAGTTCATACGGTGTATTTAACGTTCCCGGGCGCAAATAAACTCGATTAATAACATAGATTGCAGTGTTCACAGCTTCAGCCCAAAAATGTAGCAGTAAATTCCGGCTATGAAGCATAACACGTGCCATCTCTTGAACAACCCTGTTTTTGCGCTCGACAACACCATTCTGTTGAGGTGTATAGGGTGCTGAGAATTCATGCTTAATGCCGTTGGAAGTGCAAAAATCAATGAATTTAGAGTTAATGAATTCTCTACCTCTATCACTTCTAACACGAATGATCTTTTCATTCATTTCAATCATAATACGAAGGCAAATCTCGTGAAAAGAATCAAAAGTATCAGCTTTCTCTTTTAAAAATGCTACCCATGAATACCGAGAGAAATCATCAACCAATAAGAAAATATACCATTTACCTCCCAAGGATGGTTGACGTGTCGGCCCCATCAGATCCATATGCAATAATTCCAAGGGCCGTTTGGTTCCGACGTGATTCAAGTTCTTGTGTGCAGTCCTAGATTGTTTTCCCTTTTGACAACCACCACACACAATGTTTTGTTCAAGTGAAAGTTTAGGAACCCCCTTGACCACGTCCTTGTTTGAAATTCTAGCAAGTTCCTTAAAATTTATGTGTCCTAGCCTTTCATGCCAAAGTGTTTCATTATTCAAAGAGGCTAAGTTACAATTTTCAGAAATTTTATTGGGAACAACATAACAATTGTTTCAGATCTAACCCCTTTTAAAAAGAAAACATGATCCTTATCAGTTACAATGCATTCAACAGATAAAAAATTAACAGAAAAACCATTGTCACAAAGTTGACTGATACTAATGAGGTTAGTCTTAAGCCCATCAACAAATAACACATTATTCAGAATCGGGCCATCTGGAATAGCTACTGTTCCTTTTCCAACAATTTTGGAAGACTGACCGTCTCCGAAAACTACAAGTCCTCCGGAGATTTTCTCAAAATTTTAAAAACAATTTTTGTCACCAGTCATGTGACGGGAACAGCCGCTATCCAGATACCAAGACGAATTATCATATGCATGCAAGGAAATATTTGTAACAAGACAAGGGAAGATTTCACCTTTGCGTACCCAAACCTTTCGAGTTTTGGTGTACGTCGGAAATGATTGTGAAGTTGATACCTTTGGTGAAAGCGTCTTGTTTGATCCGTCGCTTTTCCTTGACGTCGTCGTCTTGTTTGATGAACTACCGAGGCTCTTTTCCTTCAAAGAATTTGCATTTGATTTCCGAGGAATCACCCTTTTGGTAGTCGTTGCAAGAAGTGCTTGAGTTGACCGTTTGGCTCCCATCTTGCAATTTCTCCTTATGTGCCCTGCAAAATTACAACGAAAACATACCTTAGTGCTTGACGATTCCGAGTAGGGTGAAGTAGGCTTGTCGTCGTTGCTTGTCGTGAATTCCGGTGTCGGAGAAGGAGATACCGACTGAGGCACAAAAACTGTCCCAACCGAACTAAAATTGTCTTCAGTTCGATTGTATCCGAGGCCGAACTTGTTTGATTGACCAAGACCAAGAAGCTTATCCAACTTACTCCTTCCTGATGAAAATCGCTGTAAGTCATCCTTGAGTTGGAGAATGGTCTCGGTCATTTCCAATTTTTCCTGTCGAGCCTCGCCGTTGAGCTTCAAGAAGTAATTCACTCTGTTCACCATATCTATATAATTCTTCTCGAGTTGCTCATTGGACTCTTGAAGGGAAACATTTGCTTTTATCAGATTATCCCTTTCCACTTCAAGATCGGTCGAGAGAGAAGTTACCCTTTTTACTTCTTCTTCGAGATCCTGCAATCTCCCTCTCAACCCCTTGTTTTGCTTAGCCAGTTTCTTTGAATCCCTCAAAAGTCTGTGGTAGGCTAGAGCAAAATCTTCACCTTCCGAATCATCCGATTCATTGTCCGTTGCATTCTTTTCAACAGTGGAGTTGGACAATGACTCGGATGTACTTGCCATTAAGCACATGAAGGGTGAAGATGTGGACGCGTGGAACGCTGTTGCGTTATCTTCTTCATCACTTGACGATGACTCATTTGACGATGAGGTGTCATCCCAAGTGACGGCTTGCATCGCCTTCTTCTTGGACGGATTCTTATTTGGACATTCCGTTGAGATATGGCCGTACCCTCCGCACTTGAAGCATTGGACTTGTCCTTCTGTGCTTTTCTTATCCTTAGAAAAACCCTCTTGCTTTCTTGACTTGTAACTTGAAGAACCCTTGCCTTTCTTCCACTTTCCGAAGGATAGAGTTTTGCTTGAATTACCCCTTCGAAAATTTCGGCGAAACTTCCTTGTCAAGAGAGCGAGCTGCTTCTCAAAGTCCTGAAGACTTAAAAGAGGATGCCTTTCCCGAAGAATAGTTAGTAGAAAATGTCATTTCATATGTTTGTAAAGAACCAACTAATTCTTCTACACGGATTTCGTCCGGGTGTTTAATAGTTTCAATGGCCGTAACCTTAGAACGAAATCTTTCAGGAAGAGTTCTTAGTATTTTTCTTACAACTTTAAATTCTGGAATCTTCTCTCCCAGGTTAGCACATGAGTTTACGATGTCTTGCAATCGTGTGTAATAGTCTGTGAACGATTCATTTTCTGCCATGAAAATAGAGTCAAACTTGCTCGTAAGAATCTGCAGTTTCTGAATCTTCACAAAGTTAGTTCCCTCATGCGTAACTTGAAGAACATCCCAGATTTCTTTCGCAGTCTCACATGCCGAGACGCGAGAGAACTCTGTTTGCGACAAAGCATTAAATAGAGCATTAATCCCTTTGCCATTGTAAGAAGAAAAATCTATCTCTTCCTTGGTCCATTTCGACCTAGGTTTGATGGTGCGAACATCACCAATAAATTCTGTTGGATTAGTCCATCCTAATTCAATTGATTGCCACACCCGTTCGTCGATGGAAATTAAAAAGGCTTTCATCCGTACTTTCCAGTACGCATAATTTGTTCCATCGAAGAACGGAGGTCTGTTGATGTTTCCACCTTCAACCATTGTTTACAACCCTATTCCAGCTCCGATACCACTTATCGCGTTATGTATAATAGGATCTAAATAGGGAAAAAAACACCTAGAGGGGGGTGAATAGGTGTAAACAATAAACACTCAAAAATCTTTGCGATATAAAACCCAATGCGGAAAAAATAAATAACACGCAGAGATTTTTACGTGGAAAACTCCAAACCGGAGTAAAAAACCACGGGACCGATAACACGGTGAAATCCACTAGAATTAAACACGTACAAGGTGATATACCGTACTCACAGACGACTCAACCTTTTCCATACGCTCCTAGTTGATCTTCTCCGCTCGCTCCACGACGCTTCTCGAATCCACGATCTGCGTCCAACGCCGAATCCACGGCGTCCAACGTCGAGTCCACGACGTCCAACCGAATCCACGGTCTTCACCCAGTAGCACGATTCGAATCCACGAACGTACTGTGACGCCCCACTTCCCAGGGGGTCACCCATCCTAGAACTACTCTAGCTCTAGCACGCTTAACTCTCATGTTCCTCTTGGATCTTGCTACCATCCAAAATGCTATAGCCGGGTTAGAGATTTAGTCCTATTATATCATTTATATATAGGACTAATCCAAATTCCGGGGGTGTCACATTTTTCCCCCCTTTAAGCCCTGACGTCCACGTCAGGCTCAAGCACACTCACAAGCACCAGGCGATGTGAGACTCGTCTCGCTAGCCTTAGCCGACCTTGTGAGGAGCTGCACTCCACTCACAATGGTCATTAGCCGGGGAGCCACACTCTACCCGCTATATAATCCTGGCTCAGCCGAGATTCATCTCACATTTCCGGCTAGTGAATGTCTCTGATACCAACTGTGACGCCCCACTTCCCAGGGGGTCACCCATCCTAGAACTACTCTAGCTCTAGCACGCTTAACTCTCATGTTCCTCTTGGATCTTGCTACCATCCAAAATGCTATAGCCGGGTTAGAGATTTCGTCCTATTATATCATTTATATATAGGACTAATCAAAATTCCGGGGGTGTCACACGTACCTCGCTCCGAATCCACGAGAGCGGTAGCACCTTGAATCCACAAGGCCACGGGAGTCCACGCGCCGATTTTGGGGTAAATCGTTGTTTTTTTTTGGGTGGTGATGATCCGCCGAATACTTAGATTAGAAATAGATCGGAAATACCATCTAAGTATTCATTGATTTGATTCTACTCAAAATGTGAGTATGAAAACCTAGAATCAAATCAATCAATATAGATGAAGAAACATAAGAGAGAATCTATGATTTCCTTTCTTCTCTATATGTGGATCTTAGGCCGTATATAAGATGTCGGCTTATAGGTTTAGCGGCTTCTTTTTGGACTTAGTGGATTAGCCCTAGAAAAATAATCATAGGGTCTATTTATAGGTTAGAAACCCTTGGAAAAAGATAAGGATCAAAAACTATCCTTTTCTGGAATTTTACATGACGACGATCCGGATCGGAGATCGGCGATCCGGATTGCAGTAGCGAGAAAAACAGTTTCCAGAAAAAACGAAGGATCGGGATCCGGATCGTTCATACAGTTCACCAAACATCAACGTTCGGGATCCGGATTGCAAAGCCCGATCCGGATCGTTCAAATAAAATGGTAAACCCAGTGTTCGGGATCCGGATCAATGGAGGCTACGATCCGGATTGAACTGGTGTATGAACGAACAACCTTCGGGATCCGGATTGCAAAGTCTGATCCGGATCCTGAACATGTCCCATGTCCAATTTTTGATATTTATGCAATTAAAAATCCATCCAAGTGTTTCTACACTATAAGAAGTATTCGGATCACCAAAGATATTAAGTTAAACATACCTGATCCTTTTGAATTCTTCTTTCTTGAGATTGAGTTATATGATCCAACCTTCTTTACCTTCAATCTTCAAGACTTAACCGAATTCACGAAATACGCCAACTTAAATTCCGTAACAAAAGGGATTCTAAGAGTGTACCCTCCTGAAGCGCGAAGAAGGTGTGCGGAAACTCCCGCTAAAACACTCCCATCCTTGATTCCGCCGGAGGAGGAGGAAGAAGGAGGATCGACCCCTCCACGCCCGATCAATCCCGCAGAGGATGGACGATTTTCCCTTTCTCTACCCGTTTCTCGGTCTTGGTTCCCTCTGTCATTTTCTTGAGAAGAGGGAAAAGGAATTGGGGTTTTTCCCCCGCACGCACCCAAATAAGACTTAATGTGATGATCCGGACTTCCGCAGGAACTGTTGCAACATTAAACAGTGACTGTAGGAAGCTTATACGGTGTAACAGAACTTGTAGAGTCAAAATTGGACCTCAGAAATAGACTTGGCGCGAAAATCGGATCAAGTGGGCTTTTCCGGGGGGTTTTCGGCAAAATTTCGGATGAGAATTTGGCGAAATGGATAGCGGATTTGGACTCAGTGCGCGAAAACGATCAAAATGGTATATTTACTTTATTTTTTCGCCAAAAATTACTGTTCACCGGAACAGTAACTCCGGCCGGCCGGAATTACTGTTCCGGCAACCGGCGGTGACCGGCGGGCGGCGGCGCAGCGGCGGAGCGCGGCGCGGGCAGGCGCGGGCAGGCGCGCATGCTGGTCGGTCCACGGCATGGCGTGCACCGGGTGCACTGAAGATCGGCGATGACACGTGGCGTCCTCTGATTGGTTGGCCGGCTTCTAGAAGGTGATGGGATCTGTGACACGTGGCACACTCCGATTGGCCAACACTTTCCGGAAAACCCGGAGCGGGGACCCGGGCATGTGCACCATGTGGGACACGTGGCGGATTTTGAGCGGCATTGCATGGATGTTTCCTGTTTTGTGGACACGTGGCGCACTTCGGTTGGTTCATTTTGGTGTTTCCTGTTTTGTCTAGATCCCGTGTGGAGTCCAAGAGATTCCTTAGCCAATTATATAAGGAATCTCTCCCTCTCTCCCTTTCTCACTGAAAATTCTGCATCGTAGAGAGAGAATCTGAGCAAGTGACCTTTACGAGAATTGTTCCTCTCTCTCTTCTCTCTCTCCGCTAGAAATTTCAGAATTTTTGGAGTTGCCTATAGCGAGTTATCTACGACGCGGCACACTGCGACGATTTCCTTTTTCGGCCCATTTTCCATTGCAGTTCAGTCGAAAAATCCCTGTGTGCTAACCAGGAGGAGTTTTTGAACGATTTTTATGCCAGCGCGTTCCTAAGAGTTAAGGCTTCGATTTTCGTGTTGATCACTTCGCTCTGTTTTGTACTTTTGGCACAATTCCTGAGGCATCTTTGACTGCCCTTTTTGTTGTGGTGTGCTTTGGACAACATCGAATTCTCTAATTTATATCTTGAGCTAAGAGCATCGGATCGAGGCATTTAAAGAGTCGATTTCGATCTACTTGTCGCAAGGAACGGAACTGTAATTTTTCTGGATTTTTCTGAGTACTTTACAGAGGTGAAATCCTCGTTTTCCGTGCTGTTTGGAAAAATAGCAAAAGTTGTGTTTTTACGAATAGTATATTTACACCTTGTGCATGTAGGGCACCGTTTTCGGCAGACAGCAGTTTTAGGGGACTGTGGACAGCCAGGAGACTATCTGGGTGTAGTGCACGCTTTTCGAGGTGGGCGATTGTTGCTTGCCTCATTTTTGACATGCTCACTGGGATTATTAGAACTTTCCTAAAATTAAATGTGACAATTGATACATATGACCCCACAGACAGCTTATTTTGGGACACTGTGGTTGGGACGAACTCCCCTAAAATTAAATGTGACAATTGATGAGAACCATACATATGATGGCTTATTTTGGGACACTGTGGTTGGGACGAACTCCCCTAAAATTAAATGTGACAATTGATGAGAACCATACATATGATGGCTTATTTTGGGACACTGTGGTTGGGACAAAGGCTATAATCTCGCATGCAAATAACTTTTATATCAGTACAATAAATCAATCTTTTTAAAATAAATATTTGACACCTTTCTACAGCTTTTAAATAGTACAATTGCATGCTTGCTTGGACATCTAGTTAGCCATTATTTATTGCTACACTATCATATTGGGGTTTGACATGTTTTATTGCTCTCCTTTGCATTTAGATGCTTGTTGCTCGAGTATGAGCAGGGGTTTGGGATAGTGTAGTCGAGATTGTACTAGATTGTGGACTTGTGGGGTATTGCGGTGACCGCGGATAGTAGGCGGTCGACCGGATGTTTATCCTTGCATCAGTTTGGGGTTGAGTCTGGTTTATTTTTGCATCAGCTGGGGATTGGGTTTACTGTAGTGGATGGAGTTTCCCACTTTGATCATAGTCATGATCCAGTCCTGCTATTGTGAGACATTGGTTACAGAGATGCTTGATACAGAGATACTTTACTCGTGTGGGTCGCTCCCCTCGAGTGCCACTCCGGAGTAGGCTTTAGACCATGACGAGTACCGGTCCATCTGATTGGGATTTTGAGCCTTGTGTGCTGGTCCTTTGGGATTTCGAGCCTTGTATGCTGGTCCCCTACTGAGTTCTTGAGTTCGACAGCAGAGCAGGCAGTACCAATTTTACTGGTGGCACAAGATTGGGTTATTTGATCAGATACTGTTTCCTGATGCATTCATACAATCATTTCTTTCGGTATTGCATTTAGAGGCATGCTAGTAGTGGTAGTTCCCTATTTCAGTACCTTATATACCTTACCACTTCACCCTTTTTCCCTTGCCTCTAGTAGTCCTAGTGGGTGCGTCAGAGTTGAGGTTTTACCCACTAGGGGAGGCTACTGGTTTATCTGGTAGTTCTCACCCCCATTGTTGTTCCTCTCTTTCTTCTCCTTTATTTTGCAGAGTCGTCTGTGGGAGCTGCTGGGCCATCAGCGGCAGATCGAGGTAAGAGGATAGCGGACTAGCTAGATCGTCTGCCCCGACCGTGACAGTAGCTGGACTTATATTGTATCCCTTTTTATATCTCAGACTGTAGCACTTTACTTTTGGGTCTGGTTCTAGCCAGCTGGTTGTATTTATTTCGGTGAGCTGGGAGATTATTGTATTTATTACAGCTTGTACCTTATCAGTCTGGGATTATTATGTTTAGTTCAGCTCTGCTTTATGCTCTTTTATTTGTTTATATTATATCTGAGCAGGTTACCAGCGCTTCGTGTACGCGGGAAATTCCGTGTGCACGGCGGATCTGTAGACGGGCCCGGGTTCTGGTTTACACCCGGGGCGTGACAGATTAAGTTGGTATTAGAGCTTAGGGATAGGTCAGTTGGGACTTAGGAAACCCTAGGCTTTTGGCAGACCCTAGGATGATAGGGCGCGAGAGACGAGACATTTTGCGAAAGTCGTTGATTTATTTATTTGACTCTTCCAGTGAGCGAAGAGGGATCGACATACCCAATTTCTGGTGAACAGTTATGTTGGCTGCAGACAACATAAAGTCACAGAAATAGGGGAATGTCTTTGACTTTCGCTAGATTGGGTCGTGTGGGGTTTTGTTTTGCTGATTTATGGCTTCTGGTGACAGTATGTCGCCCCTTCGTCGTTTTTTCGCCGGGGGTATTCCCACCCCTTCTGAGGAGCCCGAGCAGGCGGTATCCGCCGAACTGGGGGAACTAAGGGCCTTGGTGACTCATTTAGTGGCAAGGAGCTTTCGACAGGACCAGCGCTTGGAGCAGCTGTTGGCGCAGAGGAGTGATCCGGTAGTCGGGAAGAGGACCAGGGCTCCTGAGCGGCATTTTGAGAGAAAACGCCCCCCGGATGATGATGGACAGGCCAGTTCTCGGAGACGGCCACGGCTTCGTGTCACGCCCCGGGGGTTCGAAACGCGCGGAAGAGGAGCCACCGATGCCCCTGATTCAGCCATATATTTTTTTTTTTAAAACATTACTCCCCGGCGCGTGCACAGACCCGCCGCATACACAAATTCGCTCTGCAAATGAGCAGAGGCCCTTTGTATATGCACGGCGTCTCAACTACAAAGTGTCTCACAAGGCGTAGTACATACAATCTCTAACCACATCAGTTGGGGTCTCGTACACATACAACCAAACAATTCACATGACATTCTAGCATTCACTTAGAGCATGGAGGCCGGTGTTTTGAAAGGATAAATAATCACAAGGTTTTGAAAGCGGCATCCACACGATGCCCTCGTTTGTGAAAACAGTTCGCAAACACATAAATCCCACAAGGTTTATAAAGCTCGGTGCCCACACGACACCCACGTTTTAAAAATAGTTTTCGCAAACGGTTTTCTTTGTTTTTCATCGTTCAAAACGGCCAAGTAAGAGAGAACGTAGTATTCTTTCAATTATTCAAAATAAGGAAAGAAAAGGGCAACATCCACTTCGACCCCACGGGGGTGTCGCAATCCACATCTAGCTACCATGAATAATAAAAGGAAAGGGAAAGAAGAGTCACTGTATCTGAAGTCATCCAAAAATCAGATCAGCACCCTAACGTCCTCACCGGCGCCCTAGCACTCGCCCCTGGACGAACCTGTCACGGAGTGGGAAGTCAGTGACTAGAAATAGCATGATAAGCGTAGTATACAAAGATAAGGCAAACCACAAACACCGGAGCAACTATCCTTCCCTTGCACTTTCCACCTTAAGCACACCCTGTATCAAATACGACATCGGGCACCTTCCCCGATGCCCACCGCCGAGCACCTGCCTCACAAAGCAACATCGGGCACCTTCCCCGATGCCACCGCCGAGCACCTGCCTCGGCCGCCGAGCACCTGCCTCGACGTCACCGCTCACACCCCCCACCCATGGGGGCCCCCATTCCTAACGCCACCTCCGCGTGGGGTACACGGGTCAACGTACCACTTTTCCGGAAAAGCACACCCTTGCGGTGGCCAAACCGCGGGTGTGCGTGTAGCAAATTTGAGCCTCAGATTGACATTGAGTATCATAAAATAATATAACATAACAGGGTTAGTGCATAAATAGAAGGAGACTGACAATTCCACCTTGCCCCAACATGCTATTTCTAACAGTTAAACCCCATTCCCGAAACCCCCGGGAACGTACCCACCTTGTGTGCGTCGTCCTGCGTTCGTCCAGTCCGCGTCTGTGCTCCAGTCGCCAACAGTGTCCCGCACTCCTGAAGGAACATAAGCAAATCGAGACTTAGAAGTCCGAAACTTACAACGACTCCCTACAGCGTGCGGCGGAGTTCTTCACACGGCACCAGCCCGTGCGACGAACACTCTGCCAGGGCGCAGCCCCGCGCGGCACCAGCCCGCGCGGCCGCCCCTCCTGCGGGCGGCCCTGCGCGGCCGAGCGCCGCGCGGGCGCGCTGCCCGCGGTGTGGGCGACCCCGCGCGGCACCAGCCCGCGCGGGCGCCCCTCCTGCGGGCGGCCCCGCGCGGCCGAGCGCCGCGCGGGCGCGCGGCCCGCGGTGTGGGGCGGCCCCGCGCGGCACCAGCCCGCGCGGGCGCCCCCCGCTGCGGCGGCCCCGCGCGGCTGAACGCCGCGCGGGCGCGCGGCCCGCGATGCGGGGCGGCCCCGCGCGGCACCAGCCCGCGCGGGCGCCCCCCGCTGCGGGCGGCCCCGCGCGGCTGAACGCCGCGCGGGCGCGCGGCCCGCGATGCGGGGCGGCCCCGCGCGGCACCAGCCCGCGCGGGCGCCCCCTCCTGCGGCCGGCCCCGCGCGGCCGAGCGCCGCGCGGGCGCGCGGCCCGCGGTGCGGGGCGGCCCCGCGCGGCACCAGCCCGCGCGGGCGCCCCTCCTGCGGGCGGCCCCGCGCGGCCGAGCGCCGCGCGGCGCGCGGCCCGCGGTGCGCGACGGCGCCGGGCCTCCTCCCTCCTCGTGACCAACAAAAGAAAGAAAGAAAGAGGGAGATTCCCCCGAACGAAACGCGTCCGACTCACCTCGACGTGCGAAAGAGGAGGAAGAGAGGGATCGTCCGCTTGCCCCCACCGGTCCACCCTTGCGGTGTGCTTGGTTTCTCTTTGCCGGTGGCTACGTGGGAGGAAGAAAAGAAAAGAAAAGAGACGGCCACCAAAAGAGAATAAGAGGAACCCTAATCCTCTTTCCCTCACGGCTACATATATATACTAAGAGAATTAGGGTTTACCTTAAAAGGTGTGCGGCTGCCAACACGGATCCCGAGGCGTCTAAGGGGGACCCCAACTTCGAGAATTAATTCTGGTCAGACCGGGAGTCGGAAAAATAAACCGATCGCGCCCACGCGCTCCGTTCCGCGAGCTCTACCGCCTAAAATTATTTGCGGGCCCCGACGGTCTGTCCGGAAAAATGCCAAAAATGAGGCCCCCGGTCAGGCATTACAAGAAGAGGGTGACCAGAAGGGTTAAGGAAAAGCCGGGTCTTACACCACTTACCGCTAAAAACAAGTTTCGTCCCCCAAACTTAATCTTCCCCAGCGGCGAACAGGTCCGGGTAGCACTCCCTCATCTTTGACTCGGGTTCCCAAGTTGCCTCACGCTCTTCTTGATTGCTCCAAAGCACCTTTACGTAGGGAATCGTCCGACTACGCAGCTTTTTGTCCTCCCGGGCTAGGATCCGCACTGGTACTTCCGCGAAACTTAGATCCTCCTTGAGTTCAATCGCGGAGGCGTCAAGCACTCGCGATGGGTCGGGGAGGTATTTCCGAAGCATGGATACGTGGAACACATCATGAACGCGGTCAAGGTTCGGTGGTAGGGCGAGGCGGTAGGCTACCGGGCCGATGCGCTCCAGAATCTCAAACGGCCCTATGTACCGCGGGCTCAGCTTGCCCCTCAACCCAAACCGCTTCACCCCCTTTGACGGCGACACCCGCAGTAACACGTGCTCTCCCACCTGGAATTCCAAGTCGCGACGTCTCTGGTCCGCGTAACTCTTTTGCCGGCTCTGGGCGGTCGTCAAACGTTGCCTGATGAGGCGCACCCTTTCCTCTGTCTCGGCCACTAGGTCCGGCCCCAAAAACTTTCTCTCCCCCAGATCGTCCCAGCAGATCGGGGATCTACAGCGTCTGCCGTACAACGCTTCGTACGGCGCCATCCTAATGCTCGCTTGGTAGCTGTTGTTATAAGCGAACTCTGCCAGGGGTAGGTAGCGCGACCATCCGTCTCCCAAATCCAGCACGCACGCCCGAAGCATGTCCTCCAGTATCTGGATCACCCGCTCGGATTGCCCGTCCGTCTGGGGGTGAAAGGCTGAGCTGAAGTGTAACTTGGTCCCCAAGGCTCGTTGTAGACTCTTCCAAAAGTTCGAAACGAACCTCGTGTCCCTGTCCGAGGTGATCGTCGTTGGCACCCCGTGCAGCCTTACAATCTCGCTGAGGTAGACCTGTGCCAGCCGGTCGCGTGTCCAGGTCGTGTGGATGGGTAGGAAGTGAGCTGACTTCGTTAGCCGATCCACGACAACCCAGATGGCGTCGTGTCCCTGCTGCGAACGGGGGAATCCGGTGACGAAGTCCATTGTGACTTGCTCCCACTTCCATTCGGGCACGGGTAGAGGTTGCAATTTCCCCGCCGGCCGTTGATGCTCGGCTTTCACCTGTTGGCAAATCAAACAGTGAGCCACGAACCGCGTCACATCTCCCTTCAATCTTGGCCACCAGAAGGTCTGTCGGATATCTCGGTACATCTTGGTGCCTCCAGGGTGCGCCACGTAGGGGGCGCAATGTGCTTCAGTCAGGATTTCTTCCTTTAGATCCGGCAGATCGGGCACGCAGATCCGCCCTCGGAACCGAAGGGTGCCGTCCGTTCCCACTGCAAAGTCTCCTTCCTGCTCCGGTGAAATCCTATCTCGTTCCAGCTGCAGCTGCGGATCCGCACCTTGGCCTTCCCGAATCCTCTCCAATAGGGTCGGCGCGACTGTTAGGGTCAACAGTCGCTCAACCGTCCCTGCCGGTACCACTTCCAACCTCAATCGTGAAAAATCCGCGATCAAGTCATTCTGCTGCGTGATCGCGCCCGCCGAAGTTCCCTCTGCTTGTCCCCTCCTGCTTAGAGCATCGGCTACCACATTTGCTTTCCCCGGGTGGTACTGGATGGTTAAGTCGTAGTCCTTCAGTAGCTCCAACCACCTCCTCTGCCGTAGGTTGAGCTCCTTCTGGGTGAAAAGGTACTTAAGGCTTTGGTGGTCCGAGAACACGTTGCAATGCACACCGTAGAGGTAGTGCCTCCACAGTTTCAGAACGAAGACCACTGCGGCAAGCTCCAAGTCATGGATCGGGTAGTTCTGTTCGTAATCCTTGAGTTGTCTTGAAGCGTAGGCAATGACTCTTCCTTGCTGCATTAGTACTCCTCCCAGTCCTATTCGCGATGCATCGCAGTAGACTTCGTAGTCTTCTCCAGGGGTTGGTAAGGCAAGCACGGGCGCTCTTGTTAACCGTTTCTTAAGTTCTTCAAAGCTCTCTTGACATTGGACCGTCCAAATGAACTTTACTCCTTTTCGAGTTAGGCGGTTCAGAGGGGTCGCAATCTTCGAGAAACCCTCCACGAAACGTCTGTAGTATCCCGCAAGGCCCAAGAAGCTGCGCACCTCTGTCACTGTAGTCGGCTGGGGCCAGTCGGTCACCGTCTCCACCTTCTTGGGATCCACTGCGACTCCTGCTGCTGAAACGATATGCCCTAGAAACCCCACTTCGCGAAGCCAGAATTCGCATTTCTTAAGTTTTGCGAACAACTCCTGCTCCCTAAGGGTCTGTAGAACAATTCGTAGGTGCTCCTCGTGCTTCTCATCGGTGGTGGAGTAAGTTAGGATGTCGTCGATGAAGACCACAACGAACTGATCCAGGAAGGGTCTGAAAACTCGGTTCATCGTGTCCATGAACACTGCTGGGGCATTAGTAAGCCCGAACGGCATTACTGTGAACTCGTAATGGCCATACCGAGTCCGGAATGCCGTCTTCGGAATATCCTCGTCTCGAACTCTGAGCTGGTGGTATCCCGACTGCAGGTCGATTTTTGAGAAGACAGTTGCACCCCGCAGCTGGTCAAAGAGGTCATCAATCCTAGGTAAGGGGTACTTGTTTTTCACTGTGACTTTGTTGATTTCCCGGTAGTCGATGCACAACCGCAAGCTCCCGTCTTTCTTTCGTACAAAGAGTACAGGTGCGCCCCAAGGGGACACACTCGGTCGGATAAACCCCTTGTCCAGGAGGTCCTCTAGCTGTGCCTTAAGTTCCTTCAGCTCCGCGAAGGCCATCCTGTAGGGGGCCTTCGTGATTGGTCGAGTGCCGGGTGGAAGCTCAATGGGAAAGACAACTTCTCGCTCGGGGGGTAATCCAGGTAGTTCGGCCGGAAAAACATCTGGGAAGTCCCTCACTACAGGGATGTCGGGGAGTGCCGTGGAGGATCCGGCGGCCAGGGCCACCGACACCATGTAGGCCATACACCCGCCCTCTACCAGCTTTCTGGCTCGGGATGCAGGAATCAAGGAAGAAAAGGAAACGCTCTTGCAGGCCAAGTACACGTTCTCCGGAAAATCGGGGTACATCAGTCGTACCTCGCGCTTCTCACAGTCTATGACCGCAAGGTACCACGTGAGCCAATCCATTCCGAGCACTACATCATACTCTTTCAATGGAATGACTACCAGATCCCAGGGGCACGGAAGCCTTCCCATCCATATAGGGCAGGAAGGCACCATGTTGCGTGCCTCCAAGGATCCTCCCGCGGTGTGAACGGTCATCAAACTGGGTAAGGGTCTCAACTCAAAATCATGGGTCAGTGCGAAGTCTCGAGACATAAACGAGAGGGTCGCTCCGGTGTCAAAAAGGGTTCTAGCGCGGTAAACAGAAGCAAGAGTGATACCTGCGACGACGTGCTCAGACGGGTGTGTCTCCTGCTGACCCATCGAATAGACGCGGCCTCCCGAAGGCGGTGGCTTCCCCCCCACAGATCGGGGTGCTGGCGGTCTGGGGGCTGACGTCATTGGCGCTTTCCCCCGCCCTGCATGCTGGGGTGAAGGCACGGAGGCTGCTGAAGATGTGGTGCCTTGGTTCAGGGGACAGTTGAAACGGAAGTGCCCCTGCTTGCCACATCGGAAGCAATGGTCCTGTCTCTTGGAGCAATCCATCACCCGGTGCGCCCCGCCGCAGATCACGCACGAGCGGTCCTCCGGGCGTTGTCCCTCTCCTGGCGCTCCCCTGGTCCTTTGCTGGGGTCTCCACCGCTTAGGGGGCCGATTCCCGCTGGAGGAGCCCCCTCCCCCTGAAGTCGTCTGGGTCCGCTTCCTGTCATCTTGTTGGTGGGAGCCTTCCCTTCGGGCGCGCGTGACGGCAAAGCCTCGTTCCACGATGGTGGCTCGGTCGACCACCTTCTGAAAGGTATGTAGATCTGCCGCGTCCACTACTTGGAAAATGTCAGTCCTCAATCCATCCACAAACAGTTGTGCCTTATGGGATTCGTCCCGAATGACGAACGGGACACAGTTCGCCAGTCTCACGAACTCCCTCTGGTACTCCATTACTGTTTTGGTTCCCTGCCTGATGTGGTTTAGATCGTCCTCCAGTTGTTTCTTCACGCTATTGGTAAAGAACGCCCCGAATAGCTGCTGTTTAAAGGTAGTCCACGACGGAAGGGTAGCGCCCGACGCAGTGTCGGGGCGTACGGTCTTCCACCAAATGCGGGCGTTCCCCTCGAGCAAGTGGGCGGCCAGGGGGACCCGCTCGTGGTCTTCCATCATTAGGTCCTCGAATAATTTCTCCATCGTATCCACCCATTTCTCCACAACCCAGGGGTCTGTCGTGTCCCCCTCGAACGTTGGCGGGTCGTATTTCTTGAAGTCGGCCAGGTTGGCGCGCACACGGTCTCGCTCGTTTGGTAGGTTCGCCCCCTCCTTCGCGACGTTGGCGGTCGCGGCGGGAGTGGGTAACACTACCGTCACACTCGGAGCAGTCCCGACGATTGGTGTCGCCGCCGGCCCTGCCGTTGCCGTCGAAGGGGCCACCTCTGGAGCCGAGGCCCGGGTGGGGGCGGCCCCTCCTTCGGTCTCCATCACCGGTGCAGCTGGCCCCGGGAGAGGGCCCGGGGCAACCTCTGCCGTCGCAGCGGCCTGCTGTTGCTGCGTCAGTTGGCGCACGCGGTCGTTCAGGGATGCCAACTGTTCCGCCATCTCTTGTAGCTGCTGCCTTAGGAGCTGATTCTCCGCAGTCATCGCTTCCGCTGCGTCCGCCCCCGTGTCCTCGGCTGTGGATCTAGTCCTGGCCATGATCTGAACATTTGCACGAACCAGTTATTCCTAGTTTAAATAAGACGGCACGCCCCTAGTGCTGGCACTAGAGGGAGAAAAGGAAAAGAACACTAATTCCCTTCCCCCTACGAGCACTCGCGTTTTATTTATCCCGTGTTCACTTTATTACTCAGTAGCCAGAGTATTGCGCCCGTGGATGTTAGGCCCCGACTGTTGTGGTTAAAGTTTACCTCTCTGATACCATCTTAATCTGTCACGCCCCGGGGGTTCGAAACGCGCGGAAGAGGAGCCACCGATGCCCCTGATTCAGCCATATATTTTTTTTTTTAAAACATTACTCCCCGGCGCGTGCACAGACCCGCCGCATACACAAATTCGCTCTGCAAATGAGCAGAGGCCCTTTGTATATGCACGGCGTCTCAACTACAAAGTGTCTCACAAGGCGTAGTACATACAATCTCTAACCACATCAGTTGGGGTCTCGTACACATACAACCAAACAATTCACATGACATTCTAGCATTCACTTAGAGCATGGAGGCCGGTGTTTTGAAAGGATAAATAATCACAAGGTTTTGAAAGCGGCATCCACACGATGCCCTCGTTTGTGAAAACAGTTCGCAAACACATAAATCCCACAAGGTTTATAAAGCTCGGTGCCCACACGACACCCACGTTTTAAAAATAGTTTTCGCAAACGGTTTTCTTTGTTTTTCATCGTTCAAAACGGCCAAGTAAGAGAGAACGTAGTATTCTTTCAATTATTCAAAATAAGGAAAGAAAAGGGCAACATCCACTTCGACCCCACGGGGGTGTCGCAATCCACATCTAGCTACCATGAATAATAAAAGGAAAGGGAAAGAAGAGTCACTGTATCTGAAGTCATCCAAAAATCAGATCAGCACCCTAACGTCCTCACCGGCGCCCTAGCACTCGCCCCTGGACGAACCTGTCACGGAGTGGGAAGTCAGTGACTAGAAATAGCATGATAAGCGTAGTATACAAAGATAAGGCAAACCACAAACACCGGAGCAACTATCCTTCCCTTGCACTTTCCACCTTAAGCACACCCTGTATCAAATACGACATCGGGCACCTTCCCCGATGCCCACCGCCGAGCACCTGCCTCACAAAGCAACATCGGGCACCTTCCCCGATGCCACCGCCGAGCACCTGCCTCGGCCGCCGAGCACCTGCCTCGACGTCACCGCTCACACCCCCCACCCATGGGGGCCCCCATTCCTAACGCCACCTCCGCGTGGGGTACACGGGTCAACGTACCACTTTTCCGGAAAAGCACACCCTTGCGGTGGCCAAACCGCGGGTGTGCGTGTAGCAAATTTGAGCCTCAGATTGACATTGAGTATCATAAAATAATATAACATAACAGGGTTAGTGCATAAATAGAAGGAGACTGACAATTCCACCTTGCCCCAACATGCTATTTCTAACAGTTAAACCCCATTCCCGAAACCCCCGGGAACGTACCCACCTTGTGTGCGTCGTCCTGCGTTCGTCCAGTCCGCGTCTGTGCTCCAGTCGCCAACAGTGTCCCGCACTCCTGAAGGAACATAAGCAAATCGAGACTTAGAAGTCCGAAACTTACAACGACTCCCTACAGCGTGCGGCGGAGTTCTTCACACGGCACCAGCCCGTGCGACGAACACTCTGCCAGGGCGCAGCCCCGCGCGGCACCAGCCCGCGCGGCCGCCCCTCCTGCGGGCGGCCCTGCGCGGCCGAGCGCCGCGCGGGCGCGCTGCCCGCGGTGTGGGCGACCCCGCGCGGCACCAGCCCGCGCGGGCGCCCCTCCTGCGGGCGGCCCCGCGCGGCCGAGCGCCGCGCGGGCGCGCGGCCCGCGGTGTGGGGCGGCCCCGCGCGGCACCAGCCCGCGCGGGCGCCCCCCGCTGCGGCGGCCCCGCGCGGCTGAACGCCGCGCGGGCGCGCGGCCCGCGATGCGGGGCGGCCCCGCGCGGCACCAGCCCGCGCGGGCGCCCCCCGCTGCGGGCGGCCCCGCGCGGCTGAACGCCGCGCGGGCGCGCGGCCCGCGATGCGGGGCGGCCCCGCGCGGCACCAGCCCGCGCGGGCGCCCCCTCCTGCGGCCGGCCCCGCGCGGCCGAGCGCCGCGCGGGCGCGCGGCCCGCGGTGCGGGGCGGCCCCGCGCGGCACCAGCCCGCGCGGGCGCCCCTCCTGCGGGCGGCCCCGCGCGGCCGAGCGCCGCGCGGCGCGCGGCCCGCGGTGCGCGACGGCGCCGGGCCTCCTCCCTCCTCGTGACCAACAAAAGAAAGAAAGAAAGAGGGAGATTCCCCCGAACGAAACGCGTCCGACTCACCTCGACGTGCGAAAGAGGAGGAAGAGAGGGATCGTCCGCTTGCCCCCACCGGTCCACCCTTGCGGTGTGCTTGGTTTCTCTTTGCCGGCGGCTACGTGGGAGGAAGAAAAGAAAAGAAAAGAGACGGCCACCAAAAGAGAATAAGAGGAACCCTAATCCTCTTTCCCTCACGGCTACATATATATACTAAGAGAATTAGGGTTTACCTTAAAAGGTGTGCGGCTGCCAACACGGATCCCGAGGCGTCTAAGGGGGACCCCAACTTCGAGAATTAATTCTGGTCAGACCGGGAGTCGGAAAAATAAACCGATCGCGCCCACGCGCTCCGTTCCGCGAGCTCTACCGCCTAAAATTATTTGCGGGCCCCGACGGTCTGTCCGGAAAAATGCCAAAAATGAGGCCCCCGGTCAGGCATTACAAGAAGAGGGTGACCAGAAGGGTTAAGGAAAAGCCGGGTCTTACACTTCGCGGCAAGTGTATTTTCTGTAGGGGACCGCATCCAGAAGACACATGTGATTTAAGGTAGGGTCGATGTTTCCGTTGTGGGCAGTCGGGCCACATGTCACGCCCCGGGGTGGAAACTGCCACCCGGGCTCGCCAACAGAACGCCCCGGGGTGGAAACTGCCACCCGGGCTCGCCAACAGATCCGCCATCTGTACGGAAACTGCCGTACAGACGAAGCGTCTAACCTGCAGAAAGAATCAAGTACAGTAAACAGATATCAGAGAGCTGAAAGTAGACTACTAAAACTGAAGTCCAAACACTGTACAACTGAAAAAAAATACAATATCCATCTCCCCGAATACTATCATATACAAAATCCTCTAATACAGAACTCAAAAGGGAGATATCTCCAAAAAGTACATCAGTGTACAAGCCCTCGATACAAGAAAATATCCTCACAACATCAGTCTCTCAAACTGAAAAATAAAGTACAACTCTATACCTCTCTACAAAGGTCTCTCAACAGAGGAAGAAGAAGTAAACTATCAACCGAAGCTCTCCTCTGAAGGGGGGGTACCGCTACACTCCAACGACGGGTAGGGAACAAGCTCGCGACTCCCTCGCCTCGGTCCGAAGGATCAGCAACAGGAGCACAGGAACAGAAGAAGAAGTCCCTGGGGAAAAGACACCACGACGGGTGTGAGAACTACTTCCCACAGTAGTTCTCAGTGGGTACCGTCAACAAGCCCAACGGTCTGCCCACTAAGTCTACTAGAGGGGAAAGATAACAGGCAAAGAAATCTGAAAGAAAAGCTGGAAACTACTCTACAGCTACCATGCCTCTAACCAGACACTCAAAAGTGGAACAGATGAAAGTAAAAGAGACCACTCGCACCCAAGGTGCTCAAACGACCCAAACGAACTGCCTACCTCAAGGTCCAGTCAAGCCTGCGCCCGACGACTAGGAACGCTCCTGCCCACTACCACACATCCACATGAGGACGGGATTTACGTGGGGCGTCCTGTCCTACTAACTCATCCCTCGCGCAAAACTGCCTCAACAGGCCCATCGCTGCCTCAACTGCGGAAGACTGCCTCAACAGGCCAACCATCGTATCCACAGCGGCATCTCAGGACGCGACTCCAACTGAGTAGAACGGCGCGGCATAGAGTATCAAACATAGGCATATGCAGGCTAGTCAAAATCCACGCTCACTCTCAGACCGGTAGGGCTCAAGATCCCCAAATACCTCGCACAACAGTCGGAGCACTCTCGACGACTCAGCTGCTCGGCTAACTCGAAACACGAGACGCTAGCCTCACCAACGGCTCGCAGCACAAGGCTCACTGGCTGGAGATACTCCACAGCCAGGAACGACCCACAACTCAGGGTAACAAAACAGGTCGGACAACACTCAACGACCTGGGACCACCGTCAACCCCAACGGTTCCCAACAAGACGGACCGGAAGATACTCGACGGCCCGGGACTACCGTCTACTCAACGGCTCTCTCCCACGACTGTGCAACAGGGAAACAAGACCTCTCGGGACTACCGTATACCCAAACGGCTCCCGGCACAGATAAGCAACCCGCTACAACTACCAGACTCCACTCTGCTCCCAAGCACGAGTGCAAACGCATCCCACACTAAAAGAAAATCCCGACCTCTCGGCCCACTACCCGGGCGAGGATAACACTATGTCCAGGGATAGCAAAACAGTGTGGGTGTCTAAACATAATTAACCCTAGCCCAAGTGAGGGTTTTCTACTGGTCTGGTTACACATGCAACATATGACGGGGGTGCTAGGTCAAGTTCCAAGATAGCTGTATCAACAGATAATAAAAGGAATAACAATTCCTACAATCTAGCATACTACACAATGAAATAAACTATCATGCATAGTCCTACATCACTAGAAATACTGTACAGTCCATAAAACTTGGAGATAAGGCCACCCACCTCGATTTGCCACCAATTGCTCGTAGACACTTGCAATTGGCCTCCACGCGATCCGCACGCAAAACGGGACACGCCGTCGGAGTCCGCACGCAAAACGGAGCACGCCGCCGGAGTCCGCACGCAAAACGGAGCACGCTGCCGGAGTCCGCACCAAAACGGAGTCTGCACGCGAAACGGTGCACGGCGCCGGAATCCGCACGCAAAACGGTGCACGGTGGAGGAAACCGCACGCAAAACGGAGTCCGCACGCAAAACGGTGCACGGTGCCGGAGTTCGCACGCAAAACGATGCACGGTGCCGGAAACCGCACGCAAAACGGAGTCCGCACGCAAAACGGTGCACGGTGCCGGAGTCCGCACGCAAAACGGAGTCCGCACGCAAAACGGTGCACGGTGCCGGAGTCCGCACGCAAAACGGTGCACGGTGCCGAAGTCCGCACGCAAAACGGAGTCCGCACGCAAAACGGTGCACGGTGCCGGAGTCCGCACGCAAAACGGAGTCCGCACGCAAAACGGTGCACGTTGCCGGAGTCCGCACGCAAAACGGTGCACGGTGCCCAACACAGAAAAGAGTAAGAGGGTTAATTACAGTCCAAAAGGTCGTCCCGAAAACTGTACAAAAATACAGTAAAACCAACACACGGGACCTACCCGACTGCGCCGCCGTCGCCGAAACGCTCCCCACGAAAAAAACTCGCGCGCTCCACGAGGCCCACGACGCCACGCCGCACCTCCCACCATCTCCCTCACTCTCCCTCTCGCTCGGGTGGAGAAGAAAGAAAGAAAAGAGAAGAAAGAAGGCGCGGGGGAGAAAGAAGAAGAAGAAGAAAAATGGGAGAAAGAGGGTGGTCCACGGTCCCGGTCCACAATGCTGGTTCACGGCGCCAACCAATAGGAAGCCCCCCAGCCCCGGTCCACGGCGCATGGGCGCGCGCGCCCGGTCCACGCGCGCGCCCACGCGCCACGTGGCGCACGGCAACGCGCCCGCCACACGGGCGCGTTGCACCGTGCCACCCCAGGCGCGGGACACGCGCCCGTTACACGGGCGCGCATGCCCCCGCGCCCGCGCGGGCGCCAACGGGGGCCCGCCACGTGGCGGCCCCCGCGCGCTCCGCGCTGAGGGCGCGTCTGCTCCCCACTGCCGCGCCCTCGAGATCCGTGCCGCCAAGCTGCCACGGGATCCGCGTCGAACCTCGATAAACGTGCCGCGATGCCTCGAAAAACGCGCAATTCAACCGGGCTCCAAATCAAACAAATAATAGTCCATTCTTAGCAATTTCGCACGCTGAATCCAAAAACGATGTCCATTTCTCCAAATTCTCACCCGAAAATTTGCCGAATGCCCACTCGATCCGATTTTCGCGCCGGGTCCATTTTTAAAGTCCGATTAGCCAAATTCCAACTCTAAAAATTCCCGAAGGCGACCAGAGAGGTAAACTTTTATCCGGACTTCACCCGGAGTCCAATTTTGACATCTGAATCGCGCGAAATCACTTCAAAGCACCCGACGGGTCTTCCAATTTCCCACGGGGTCTCAATTTAAGCCCGAAGTCCACCAGATGTGTCCAAATTGCGCGCAAACATCACCGACACACCACGCAGGCCTCCAGTGATGCAACACAAATCCCAAAATGCACCACGAATCCATTTCTGGACCCCAACGCGCGCACCAACACCCCCAACGGCGACCTAAAGCTGCCCAACAACCAGCAACCCTACGCGGGGGATTTCAGGACCTCACATCCTCCCCCGCTAAAAGGAAGTTTCGTCCTCGAAACTAGATCAAGCCCATCAGGAGTCAAGAATACCACGGCTCGGTATCTAACAATACGTCTCCAGCTCCCTAGACCCCACTCGCTCCCCGTGATTACTCCGTAACAACAACAAGTACGGTATGAGCCGATGTGCAATCCTCTCATCTCTCGAGCCAGAAATTGCAACGGGCGTCCCTCATACTCCATAATCACGGATCTCAAAGGGGCAAGTAAATCACGGGCGGGGAAAAAACACATCACTACTGAGCTGAGACGTGAAATACCAAAGGGCTCCAAGAAAAGGCTGGGGGAAACTGAAATAACCACTAGCGCAACACGCACCAAACCACGTCATGGTGCCTACCTCAACAAGGCGACCCGAAGCAAACCGGCACACTCATCCAATAAGGAAGGGAATCCAATAAGTTGGGGTATTCACTCGGTTACCTCCCGATCCAAAACCACCCGAGTGGACTACTCAACTGCAGGCTAACCTCAAGGGATCCTCAAGAGACACAATCCCATGCCACAGTTGGTCACTCAACATGCTATCATAACCCCAACGGACCCACGGGTCGAAGTCGATCCCTCAACTAAAAGAGAACACCCTGACGGGCACCAAACCGTCGGTGAATGGGACTGAAAACTGGCTCGCAAGGCGATCATAAAGCTGATGCCCAAACTCGCGATCAAAAGTCCGAAACATCCCCAAAAACTCTCACCGTTGTGTACCTACAACGTGGCATCACTGCCGTGCACCATCGTCGTGGCATCACCACCGTGTATCACGGTGTGGCATCACCATCGTGTATCAACGGCGTGGCATCACCACCGGTGTATCAACGGCGTGGCATCACCACCGTGTATCAACGGCGTGGCATCACCACCGTGTATCAACGGCGTGGCATCACCACCGTGTATCAACGACGTGGCATCCCACCGTGTATCAACGGTGTGGTATACTCAAGCATCAAGGGCTCAGATCTTCTCAGTCCTATGCCCAACACTACCTCGAAATCCCGGAGCTGAGGAAGGGCCAAATTCAACAGGCTAAACCAGGGCCCCAACTGCGCTGGGCAGGACCAATAACACCCATCTATGTGCAACACGTGATCAGTATCTGAACTTCACGAGCACAAGCTAAGGTCCTATCTCTAGCCCATCCAACAAAGCAAATGCCCTACAGAAGAAATGAATGCGATGCTCCGGTAACAAATAACGCTAAAGTGCGTGAAGGGGAGATAAGATTAGTATCTGCCACCACGTGGCTAGCTGCCCCCGAATCCTCATCCTGTGCGACATAGACGCTCTCGCTCGGGGTGGTCGTCCGTCGGACTGCCGCGAAGAAGTGGCCTTAACTATCTGGCCAACCTGTCGAAACTCCGCCTGTCTGGAAGAGCGGAGGAGGAGGAGCCGAAGCTGCCAATGTGACTGATGACCCCGCTTTAGGACAAGACCATGATCTGTGCCCTGCCTGAGGTCACACTACGGCGCAGAATGCAGCCCACCGCCAAGGACACAGTCATCCCGCTGCTGCTGCTGATACATCGGCCGCGGAAAACCTCCTGGTCTCTGTCTCCTCTGAGACTCACGACCCTCAGACTGGGATCGTGGCGGCCCCGGGGTCTCGATCTTCTCGACTGTCCAAACTCAGGCGGCACTGGATGCCTCTCCCCGGAGCTGGTCCCTGGCGCTCCGTCTATCTCTGACATGATCACTGATCCTCGGTCAACCCGCTAAGCATGCTCAATAGCTGCATCTAACGTCGGCACTCGCCGAGAATACCCAAGTGATAGATATTCCGATGCAGTCCTTTCTCAACTAGCTCAACCTCCTGGGCCTCATCCAGGCGACAAAGGGTACCCGGCTCAACAATCGCAAAACTCGCGAACATATCTCCAAAAGAGGTCGACTCCCCTACTGCAGGAGTCGAAGATCCCTTTCCAGTTTCTGCTTACACTGTCAGGAAAGAAGGCCCTGAGCCGCAAAGCACGAAAACTGGTTCCAAGTCAACAAACCGAGCTCCTAGTAGTCCAACAGACGAACCTCGATGCCCCCAAATCTCGGCGTCCAGTCAAACCATCTCGGTCTCAGTAAAGCAATCACCTGGTAACTCGACCAGGGCTATGTACCCATCTGGTAGCTCGCCAGTGGAAGTATCCTGCTGGTAACTCGGCCAGGGCAAAATGTTCTCCTGGTAACTCGGCCAGTGATAATTATCCATCTGGTAAACTCGGCCAGTGATAATTATCCATCTGGTAACTCGGCCAGTGATAATTATCCATCTGGTAACTCGGCCAGTGATAATTATCCATCTGGTACACTCGGCCAGTGATAATTATCCACCTGGTAGCTCGGCCAGTGATAATTATCCATCTGGTAACTCGGCCAGTGATAATTATCCTTCTGGTACTCGGCCAGTGATAATTATCCTTCTGGTAACTCGGCCAGTGATAATTATCTATTTGGTAACTCGGCCAGTGATAATTATCCATCTGGTAACTCGGCCAGTGATAATTATCCATCTGGTAACTCGGCCAGTGATAATTATCCATCTGGTAGCTCGGCCAGGGAAAACGCCCTCCTTGTAACTCAGCCAGGGAAACGCCCTCCTGGTAACTCAGGCAGGGAATACGCCCTCCTGGTAACTCAGCCAGGGAAAACGCCCTCCTGGTAACTCAGCCAGGGAAAAATGCCCTCCTGGTAACTCAGCAAGGAAAACGCCCTCCTGGTAACTCAGCCAGGGAAAACGCCCTCCTGGTAACTCAGCCAGGGAATAAGCCCTCCTGGTAACTCAGCCAGGGAAAACGCCCTCCTGGTAACTCAGCCAGGGAAAAATGCCCTCCTGGTAACTCAGCCAGGGGAAAACGCCCTCCTGGTAACTCAGCCAGGGAAAACGCCCTCCTGGTAACTCAGCCAGGGAATACGCCCTCCTGGTAACTCAGCCAGGGAAAACGCCCTCCTGGTAACTCAGCCAGGGAAAAATGCCCTCCTGGTAACTTAGCCAGGAAAACGCCCTTCTGGTAACTCAGCTAGGGAAAACGCCCTCCTGGTAACTCAGCCAGGGAATACGCCCTCCTGGTAACTCAGCCAGGGAAACGCCCTCCTGGTAACTCAGCCAGGGAAAAATGCCCTCCTGGTAACTCAGCCAGGGAAACGCCCTCCTGGTAACTCAGCCAGGGAATACGCCCTCCTGGTAACTCAGTCAGGAATACGCCATCCTGGTAACTCGCCAGGGAAAACGCCCTCCTGTAACTCAGCCAGGAAAAATGCCCTCCTGGTAAATCAGCCAGGAAAACGCCCTCCTGGTACTCAGCCAGGGAAAACGCCCTCCTGGTAACTCAGCCAAGGAAAAATGCCCTCCTGGTAACTCAGCCAGGAAAAGGCCCTCCTGGTAACTCAGCCAGGGAAAACGCCCTCCTGGTAACTCAGCCAGGGAAACTCTCCTGGTACTCAGCCAGGGAATAAGCCCTCCTGGTAACTCGGCCAAGGAAAACGGCCTCCTGGTAACTCAGCCAGGGAAAAATGCCCTCCTGGTAACTCAGCCAGGGAAAACGCCCTCCTGGTAACTCAGCCAGGGAATACGCCCTCTGGTAACTCAGCCAGGGAAAACGCCCTCCTGGTAACTCAGCTCAGGGAAAACGCCCTCCTGGTAACTCACCAGGGAAAACGCCCTCCTGGTAACTCAGCCAGGGAAAACGCCCTCCTGGTAACTCAGCCAGGGAAAACGCCCTCCTGGTAACTCAGCCAGGGAAAAATGCCCTCCTGGTAACTCAGCCAGGGAAACGCCCTCCTGGTAACTCAGCCAGGGAATACGCCCTCCTGGTAACTCAGCCAGGGAAAAAATGCCCTCCTGATAACTCAGCCAGGGAAAAATGCCCTCCTGGTAACTCAGCCAGGGAAACGCCCTCCTGGTAACTCAGCCAGGGAAAAATGCCCTCCTGGTAACTCAGCCAGGGAACACGCCCTCCTGGTAACTCAGCCAGGGAAAATGCCCTCCTGGTAACTCAGCCAGGGAAAAATGCCCTCCTGGTAACTCAGCCAGGGCGGGGTGTGTCCTTTTCACAACACGACGTCTCAGGGGTATCGCAACCCACTGCACAACTACAAACGTCTGGACACAACAACCATACGACCCAATCCAGCGAAAGTCTAAGACATGTCATCCATTCCATAGCATTATGTTGTCTGCAACCAACATAATCGATTAGGAGAATAAACATGCCAAACTCTCATCCCGTCTCTTGGGAGAGGTAAAAACTCAATCAGGACTCTCGCTAAAAGCCACGACTCTCACGTAGTCATCCTAATGTCCAACCGCAAGCCTAGGATTTCTAAGTCCATCACGACCTACAACCTAGGCTTTGATACCACTCTAATCTGTCACGCCCCGGGGTGGAAACTGCCACCCGGGCTCGCCAACAGATCCGCCATCTGTACGGAAACTGCCGTACAGACGAAGCGTCTAACCTGCAGAAAGAATCAACTACAGTAAACAGATATCAGAGAGCTGAAAGTAGACTACTAAAACTGAAGTCCAAACACTGTACAACTGAAAAAAATACAATATCCATCTCCCCGAATACTATCATATACAAATCCTCTAATACAGAACTCAAAAGGGAGATATCTCCAAAAAGTACATCAGTGTACAAGCCCTCGATACAAGAAAATATCCTCACAACATCAGTCTCTCAAACTGAAAAATAAAGTACAACTCTATACCTCTCTACAAAGGTCTCTCAACAGAGGAAGAAGAAGTAAACTATCAACCGAAGCTCTCCTCTGAAGGGGGTACCGCTACACTCCAACGACGGGTAGGGAACTAGCTCGCGACTCCCTCGCCTCGGTCCGAAGGATCAGCAACAGGAGCACAGGAACAGAGAAGAAGTCCCTGGGGAAAAGACACCACGACGGGTGTGAGAACTACTTCCCACAGTAGTTCTCAGTGGGTACCGTCAACAAGCCCAACGGTCTGCCCACTAAGTCTACTAGAGGCGAAAGATAACAGGCAAAGAAATCTGAAAGAAAAGCTGGAAACTACTCTACAGCTACCATGCCTCTAACTAGACACTCAAAAGTGGAACAGATGAAAGTAAAAGAGACCACTCGCACCCAAGGTGCTCAAACGACCCAAACGAACTGACTACCTCAAAGGTCCAGTCAAGCCTGCGCCCGTCGACTAGGAACGCTCCTGCCCACTACCACACATCCACATGAGGACGGGATTTACGTGGGGCGTCCTGTCCTACTAACTCATCCCTCGCGCAAAACTGCCTCAACAGGCCCATCGCTGCCTCAACTGCGGAAGACTGCCTCAACAGGCCAACCATCGTATCCACAGCGGCATCTCAGGACGCGACTCCAACTGAGTAGAACGGCGCGGCATAGAGTATCAAACATAGGCATATGCAGGCTAGTCAAAATCCACGCTCACTCTCAGAACGGTAGGGCTCAAGATCCCCAAATACCTCGCACAACAGTCGGAGCACTCTCGACGACTCAGCTGCTCGGCTAACTCGAAACACGAGACGCTAGCCTCACCAACGGCTCGCAGCACAAGGCTCACTGGCTGGAGATACTCCACAGCAGGAACGACCCACAACTCAGGGTAACAAAACAGGTCGGACAACACTCAACGACCTGGGACCACCGTCAACCCCAACGGTTCCCAACAAGACGGACCGGAAGATACTCGACGGCCCGGGACTACCGTCTACTCAACGGCTCTCTCCCACGACGGTGCAACAGGGAAACAAGACCTCTCGGGACTACCGTTTACCCAAACGGCTCCCGGCACAGATAAGCAACCCGCTACAACTACCAGACTCCACTCTGCTCCCAAGCACGAGTGCAAACGCATCCCACACTAAAAGAAAGTCCCGACCTCTCGGCCCACTACCCGGGCGAGGATAACACTATGTCCAGGGATAGCAAAACAGTGTGGGTGTCTAAACATAATTAACCCTAGCCAAGTGAGGGTTTTCTACTGGTCTGGTTACACATGCAACATATGACGGGGGTGCTAGGTCAAGTTCCAAGATAGCTGTATCAACAGATAATAAAAGGAATAACAATTCCTACAATCTAGCATACTACACAATGAAATAAACTATCATGCATAGTCCTACATCAGTAGAAATACTGTACAGTCCATAAAACTTGGAGATAAGGCCACCCACCTCGATTTGCCACCAATTGCTCGTAGACACTTGCAATTGGCCTCCACGCGATCCGCACGCAAAACGGGACACGCCGTCGGAGTCCGCACGCAAAACGGAGCACGCCGCCGGAGTCCGCACGCAAACGGAGCACGCTGCCGGAGTCCGCACCAAAACGAGTCTGCACGCGAAACGGTGCACGGCGCCGGAATCCGCACGCAAAACGTGCACGGTGGGAAACCGCACGCAAAACGGAGTCCGCACGCAAAACGGTGCACGGTGCCGGAGTCCGCACGCAAAACGGTGCACGGTGCCGGAAACCGCACGCAAAACGGAGTCCGCACGCAAAACGGTGCACGGTGCCGGAGTCCGCACGCAAAACGGAGTCCGCACGCAAAACGGTGCACGGTGCCGGAGTCCGCACGCAAAACGGTGCACGGTGCCGGAGTCCGCACGCAAAACGGAGTCCGCACGCAAAACGGTGCACGGTGCCGGAGTCCGCACGCAAAACGGTGCAAACGGTGCCGGTGCCGGAGTCCGCACGCAAAAACGGTGCACGGTGCCAACACAGAAAAGAGCAAGAGGGTTAATTACAGTCCAAAAGGTCGCCCCGAAAACTGTACAAAAATACAGTAAAAACCAAAAACGGGACCTACCCGACTGCGCCGCCGTCGCCGAAACGCTCCCACGGAAAAACTCGCGCGCTCCACGAGGCCCACGACGCCACGCCGCCTCCCACCATCTCCCTCACTCTCCCTCTCGCTCGGGTGGAGAAGAAAGAAAGAAAAGAGAAGAAAGAAGGCGCGGGGAGGAGAAAGAAGACGAAGAAGAAAAAGGGGAGAAAGAGGGTGGTCCACGGTCCCGGTCCACATGCTGGTTCACGGCGCACCAATAGGAAGCCCCCAGCCCGGTCCACGGCGCATGGGCGCGCGCGCCCGGTCCACGCGCGCGCCACGGGCCACGTGGAGCAGGCAACGGCCCCGCCACAAGGGCGCGTGCCGTGCCACCCAGGCGCGGGACACGCGCCGTTTACA
>CM055068.1:31029317-31085120 GCA_029204045.2 Tillandsia leiboldiana | reverse complement strand
AGGGGAGACTCTGTCGGTTGCAGAGGCGGACCCTGTACGGTTGGGGGGTCTGGGGCCCGCGCCGGGGAAGAGGGGTTTCTCTAAAAAAAAAAAAAAAAAAAAAAAAAAAAAAAAAAAAAAAGAAAAAATTTACGCTGTCAATATTCGGCTTTTATGAATCGTTTCCGCTAAAACAAACCCCCGGGGGCGTGACAGATTAAATGGTATCAGAGAGTTCTTTCAATCACAACAGTTAGTGCCGACATCCGTGGACAACCCTCACATGCCTACATACGAATGAAATGGGTAGGGCATAGGACTGTAGAACGTGAGGGACCGAGGGGGGGGAAAATGTTGAGTCCTTTCTCTCACTTTATGGTTATTGTTAGTAGGGTAGTCTAAAGTTGACTCTTGTGGACGTGTGTCGGACATGGCCCGTACTAGATCATCGGCCGGGGGACGCAGAGTCAGTGTCCGACATCCACGGAGATACCGCACTTAGCTACGATTGAATGAATTGAATAAGGCATAGAAGCGTAGAACGCGAGTGATCGGGGGAGCGGGGGAAAGGTATGTGTCCGTTTCTAGATAGTTGGTTAAGTGCTATACTAGCGGAGTCTAGAACTGGACTTGTGGGTGTGTGAGTACGGGTGTAAGTTTTGTTTCTCGGATTAGCTCGGTTGTCGCGTTATGTAGGTCGTGTTGCTGGGCTCGTTGTAGCAGTGGTTGTTGTGGGGGTCTTGGGATTCCCCCTGGGGTTGAGAAAAGAGACCACCGGGACTAGCAAATCTTGTTTCGTTTGGGCTTGATTCTTCCTTTTTGTGAGCGGACCTAGAGCTTAAATACTCCTGGTGGGGAATGTGATCGTTGGTCTGGGGGTACGCAGCTCGGCTCAGTGTTATGGTGCTTGGAAGGGCAATGGATTGGGACCCGAGCGGTAGAGGTAATCAGAGTGTCGCACCCCCTGGGTGCCATGACGGAGTAGGACCGTGCTCCTGGGTTTCGTCGCCAGCACCCATGACCAAGGCATAGTCTTGAGGTTTGGGTTGCGAGTTTGTGATTGTGAAGCAGTACAGATCACGAGGGGCGCAAGGCCAGTGGGAAGCGCAAGTCAGACATGCTGGGCCACTTTTCCCATGCATTGGATTCCTGGCGTATTTAAGTTTCGGGGATGAAATTTCTTTTAAGGTGTGAGTGATGTAGCGCTCGAGAAATTCTAGTGTGCTTGCGGGCAAGGAAACAGATCTAACCTTAGCGATTTGCATGACGGCGCGTGAATTGCAAGTTTCCGATGCACAATTTCCGCCTTTCCCGATCCGATACCTGGGTATTGGGTTAGGAACGAGCCCTAGGGTGACTTGCGTTCACGAGAGAGCGCAGGGTATCGGCATAGGGGTTTGGAGCCCAGGTGTGTTTCACACAGTGAGTCTCGCTGTTTCGGTTATTGGTCGTACGCACTCTGATTTTTGGGATCGTTGTTAGTGCAGGGTTAGCCGCGGCCAGGGTTTCGGCTGTGGGCTTGAGGTTTCAATGGGGCCAGAGTGCTCGGATCGGTTACGGTGGTTAAGGGTTAAATCACTGTTTCTCTTCGTAATCGTCCAGCTGATGGCACAGCAGTAGACGACTGCTATTGTTGCACTAGCCCCACAGTTTGCTTAGAGGTTGAACAAGTTGCTGACCCTTCAGTGTCCCCGTGTCTTAATTTGTTGGCCTATGGGCCCGATGGTAACCCTGTTTTGGGGGCGGATGCAAATCGACCCCACCTTTTGCACAGGTTTTGTGGATCGACGTGGACTCGCCTATGTGTTAGTCAGGGTGATGTTTGTGACCACGAGGCGGTAGTAATCCTCGATAAAGGTTATGTTTCGGGCACTGAGATTGTGTTGGGAAGTATGTGATATACCTTCTAGTGGGAGTTGCGTCCCCAACTTGTTGTTGGCGACAAACCTTTAGTATTCCGCTGTCCTTTTGGTAAGCACGTTGGCTATAGGCAACGGACGGTCGAAAGAACTGAGGAAATACCCTGCCCTATAATGAGGAGTACCAGATTGGGTCTAAATTAGTAGCCTTAGAGTTGTAGATACCTTGCGACTGACTTGTTGCCCTCGATTAAACTTTTGAGCATTTTTTTTTTTATAGAGTGTGACTTCAGGCTGTAAGCTCCGGGAATGAAGCTTTTAAGTTGTAAGTTTCGGGGACGAAACTTCTTTTAAGTTGTAAGTTTCGGGGACGAAACTTCTTTTAAGTTGTAAGTGATGTAAAAACTCAAAATATTTTATTTTAATAAATAAGTCTAAAAGTGAATTTTGACCTGGTTTTTGAATTCAAAAGACCTATGTTGATTTATCTAGTCAATTGCCAGTGTGCGAGTTGCACGTTTTACGAGACAAAAAGGCTACTTTCCAATCCGGACATGATCTTGGAAATCCGAGTTGACCGTTGCGATCGTCTCGTCGAACTGAGCGAGATTTATATTCAGCACTTTTCGATCTGACGGTCGGATCTTCCAAATTCAGCGAAGAAGCGGGCAAAATTACCGCGACCAATATAACAGTGGTCCTGCGCAGAGGTCACTTAAGTGAATTACTGTATATGAACAGTAACCCTGATTTTCGGGACCTGACGAATACAACGTTGACTATTTCACTGTTCGGAATCCGAACATAGCATTTCAGGTAGTCGATTTGAACGGCTCCGATGTTCTGAACGCATTGGCGCAGTCGAAAATTCTGTTTGACGACTCTGGAATCTCGAAGAGCGCGAAAACTGCATTTTGACACAGTTATTATGGACCGAGATTTTATCCGGGCAGTTTTTCGAAAATTAGAAATCGCTACCTGATAGGTCTCGTCGAGCCGGACGTCATGGCGCAGTCCATTTTCCGTTTCGACGACCGGATCGCCTCGAAAAGCATAAAATACAGCGAAAAATGCGACTTTTGCACTTCAAACCCTACGAAACCTGCCTCGTAAAGCGTGCCACTGCATGAGGAGGGACTTGAGTGTGAGACTTAAGTACTGTGAAGGACTGTACTGCAAATACCAAGTGTGGAGGGGTGGTATTGCAATTGTGCAAGGTGACCTAGTATATACATATATATATACATGCACATACGGCTAGGGTTCTTCAAACCCTAGATCCCCCCCGAGCCCCAGCCGCACCTCCAACAAACTCCTCTCTCTCTGCCGCACCCCTCGGTGGCGCCGCACCGGCCGCCGCCGCATCATCGCCGGAGAAGAAGGAAGGCGGGCAATGAACATTTAATCTCGGGCTGTGGGTGAGGAAGCAACTGGAGGAGTTAGGATTGCACCAAACTCCCTTTGAGGGTACCTCTGTGCGGGTGAAACCCGAGCCGAGACCCAACTCCGCCGTGCGCCGCCGCGGGGGAACCTCCTTCTTCCTCGTTTTCCGGCGAGGTGGGTTTGTTGAACCTAATGCAATACAATGGCATAGGGACCCTCCTATTTCTCTTCTGACATCGTAAGTATCATCCTGGTGCAGCCCAAGCCGCCGCCGTCGACCCTGTCGCCGGCGGGAGCTCCTGCCGCCGGAAGACCTTTATTGGGTCGATCTTGAGCACGGCGACATCCGGCCGTTGTACTCAGGATCAGAACCGTTGGTCTTGTTCCTCTGGACGACTGCACGCTTTCCCCAAGGTTTGGGGTTGATCAGACTGGGATCCGCGCCGCACCCCGATGCCCTAGAACCGAGCTTTTTGGGCTATCGCCGGAACTCCTCCCACCGGCGCTGCCGCTCGACGCCGTCGCCGGCCAGCACCTCAGCAAGCATCGTGGGCTCGGGAGAGGACTTTTGGTCCAAGTTGCAGCGGCTCAAAAGCCGCCGGCCGGAATCCGCCATTAGAGGGCCCGAGCTCGACCAACTCTGCCGCCGCGCGTCGCCGGGGTTCCCATCGCCGGTAAGTTGACGGGTTATTCTCTTTTTGATCCTAGAAAGCTTCCCAACCTGTTGCATGAAGCTTTTAACGTGGGGCTTTATGAATTGGTTGTTGCACCACTTGTGCACCCGAGCCCGAGCTCCGGCCGCCGCCACCGCACCTAGTTGCCGGAAAGCTACCCAGGTGAGCTCCTATCACCATGTATATGCTGTCCATCAAGTTATTTCAGCCGAAAAACCTTGTTAAACAAAGTTGCTCCAACCTCGAGTTAAGCATGCTTTTGTTGGGTGTTTCTCGGCCGCCGCCGCCGCCGGCCGCCGCCGCCGAGCCCGGATTGGTCCAGAACCCTTTCTGGGAACACTCTCCTACTGATGCTTGCCCCCGTTGACCTTGTGATGTAGGTTTGGTCTCCACTTGTGCAAACCGAGCCCTAGCTTGAAATTGGTGTCGCTCCGACCAACTTTCCGGCGGGTCTGCACCGCACCTGAGGTGAGCACTTCACTCCATTTACCTTCCAGAGCATGATGCTCACAATTATTTTAATTTTGATCATGTTTTTATCACGTATTAGTAAAGTGATAATTGAGGGTTTAGGTCGTTATTGGCCAACTTTGCCCTCGGACTCCGTGTCAGCCCAATCTCGTGAGCACGGCCTTCGTCTTGTCGAAACAAACACACTGAAATTTACGGATTTACTTTTGGATCCCCGGATTGCAAGAACAAGTCGAAACAGTCAACTAACCTAATGTATTTAGGCAAATTAAAAGTTATTATGGACCAAAATGTGAAATGAACATGCTAGCTCTCTTTTAACAGTGTTTTTACACTAACTGAACATTTTGTTAGAGTCCCGTGGACTCTCGTTGATCGGAAATCGGATTTGTATTCAATAAATCGACGACATTGCTCCTTATTAGCATCGCATTACTGTTGTGTCATCGGGATGGGTTTGTGTGAGTCTATTACTGATTCTAGCCCTTGTTCAGGGCCCAGTTGTTCAGCGCCAGCCTCCCGGCAGTCTAGCGGGAGTTCGGGATCGGCCTACATTCAGGTGGGTTTTAATTCCTTGGTTCTAGCATCTAAATTCTATCTTATTGGACGGGGTCTATTCTAAGTGTACTGGGGTTACATAATGACGGGTGATAGCTTATGCATGTTAGTGGGTTCGCTATAATGACTAGCGTCGATTGCCGACGGTGTTCTTCTTTTTCAACCCTTATATGTCAGCGGGCCACCTTCGAGTGCGCGCAGTATTACCTTGTTTTCGATTATGCACTTTACCTCATTTACCTCATTACTCTTATTATTCTTATTGTGATACTGACATGATGGTGGTTACGGTTACTGGGCTCGAGGTTGCCACACGCGCACCCGCGGTTTTGGCCACCGCAGAGGGTGCGCTTTTCCGGAAAAGAGGTCGTAGAACCCGTGTATACCCACGAGGTGACGTAGTGGGGGCCCCTTATTAGTTGTGGGGTTGAGGCGCCTAGGTGCGAGCGGAGCGACCCGCCGGTTTAGTTGTCCGGCGCGGTCGCGGTGTTGCAGGTACGGTATGGGGCCGTCGGTAGTGGACCGACGCGGCCGGGTATTACAGGATGCAGGTGTACAGGTTGCCTTTCCTCCTTGGGAGGATGGTTGCTCCAGTTGTCTTCACGGTTTGTTTTACTATATTCTCCTGCTTTACTGTTTCTGCGTCACTGACATCCCACTTCGTGACAGGGTCCAGACGGGGAGGGAGGTAGGCGGCGGTGAGGACGGGACAGGAGCAGCTGGGTCGCTGGGGACCCTGGACTGTATTTATTCTTTTATTCTCGCTTTTCATTATTCTGTAGTCATGTGAGTGGTTCGCGATACCCTCGTGGGGGTCGGCATGGATGTCGGTACGGGCTACATTTAGTGCCCCTAGTGGAATATCTTTCCCTTTTATTTCTATCGGCCATTTGAAAATCAAGAAGGCAGAAGCCAAGGAAAAGATTGCGAAAACCGTTTTTAAAAATCTAAGTGTCGTGTGGGCACTGGTTTCAAAACCCTGTGAATTTATGGATTGCAAAAGGGATTTCAAAACTTGGTGTCGGGTGGGCACCGTTTTCAAACCTTGTGAATTTATGCTGATTTCGAAACTAGCTTTCAAACGTAAGCGCCGGGTAGGCGCTCTTTCAAAACTGTGGATTTATCCTTTCCAAATCGATCGGCCATACGTTCTTCTTTTATTAGTTAGAATACTGGTTGCTTGTGAACAACTTTTGTGATTGATTGGTTGTGTATGTTGGAACATGTACTGAACGCTACGCCGTGCACGTACAGGGGAGACTCTGTCCGGTTGCAGAGTGACCCTGTACGTGTGGCGGGTCTGGGCACGCGCCGGGGAAGAGGGGTTCTCTAAAAAAAAAAAAAAAAAAAAAAAAAAAAAAAAAAAAAAAAAAAAATTTACGCGTCAAATATTCGGCTTTTATGAATCGTTTCCGCTAAAACAAACCCCCGGGGGCGTGACAGCTAGAGCCCGACAGCTTATGAGTCACGGTTGTGTTGCTTTCCTAGCTACTGTGGTAGAGGCGCCTACGGCGATGCCCGGACTCGAGGACATTCCTATCGTCCGAGAGTATCCAGATGTGTTCCCTCCCGAGCTATCATCCATGCCGCCGGATCGAGAGATTGAGTTTGTGATTGACGTGGTCCCTGGAACCACGCCAATCTCTAAGGCACCCTACAGAATGGCACCAGCAGAATTGAGAGAGTTAAAGGCTCAGCTTCAGGATCTCATGGATCGCGGGTTTGTTCGTCCTAGTGTTTCTCCTTGGGGAGCCCCGATTCTTTTTGTGAAGAAAAAGGACGGGTCACTTAGGCTTTGTGTGGACTACAGGGAATTGAATAAAGTGACCGTCAAGAACAAGTATCCACTTCCTCGGATTGATGATTTATTCGATCAGCTTCAGGGAGCCACGGTTTTCTCGAAGATAGATCTGCAGTCCGGTTACCACCAGCTGAGGGTGAGGGTCGAGGATGTGCCCAAGACGGCGTTCAGGTCTCGGTATGGGCATTATGAGTTTACAGTGCTACCTTTTGGTTTGACGAATGCCCCGGCGGCGTTCATGGATCTGATGAACCGAGTCTTTCAGCCGTACTTGGACCGTTTTGTGATGGTTTTCATTGATGACATCCTGATTTACTCCCGTAGCGACTTTGAGCATGAGGAGCACTTGAGGTTAGTGCTGCAGCTTCTGAGGGAGAAAAAGCTGTATGCGAAGTTAAAGAAGTGCGCCTTTTGGCTTCGGGAGGTTTCTTTTCTAGGCCACATTGTTTCAGCCGCAGGAGTGGCAGTGGACCCGGCAAAGATAGTTTCAGTTCGGGATTGGCCTAGACCTACGACAGTGGCGGAGATTCGGAGCTTCGTGGGCCTTGCGGGCTACTACCGTCGTTTTGTTGAGGGCTTTGCAAAGCTCTCTTCTCCCCTCACAAGATTGACCAAGAAAGGGGTAAAATTTGTTTGGACAGAGCAATGCCAGCAAAGCTTCGAGGATTTGAAGCAGAGGTTGATTTCAGCACCTGTTCTTGCACTACCTGTTATGGGAGAGGGGTACGTGATTTACAGTGATGCCTCCCACAGCGGCCTTGGTTGCGTGTTGATGCAACATGGTAGGGTGATTGCCTACGCGTCTCGCCAGTTAAAGGATTATGAGAGGAATTACCCTACACATGACCTTGAGCTCGCTGCTGTGGTTTTTGCCTTGAAGCTCTGGCGGCACTATTTGTATGGCGAGCGCTGTGAGATTTTTACCGATCATCAGAGTTTGAAGTACCTGTTCACCCAGAAGGAACTTAACCTAAGGCAACGCCGGTGGCTTGAGCTGTTAAAGGACTATGACTTGAGCATTCTATATCATCCCGGCAAGGCTAACGTGGTCGCGGACGCGTTGAGCAGGCGAGCAGGGCAGACCTTGAGTATGCTTATTACCCAGCAGAGACCACTGAGAGAGCAGCTGAGGAGTTTGGATATAGAGGTTGTGTCCCCCGGGGTTTCGGCAAGACTTATGTCTATGGTCTTGCAGCCCACTCTACTGGATAGGATTAAGGAGAAGCAGAGTGGGGACCCCTATCTTCTCAGGATTCGAGACCAGATGCAGCATGGACAGAGCGGGGACTTTTCTATGGATGTCGCGGGAGTACTTAGGTACAGGGACCGCATTTGTGTACCGGCAGATGAGGATATTAGAGAGCTGATCCTGGGAGAGGCTCACTATACACCTTACACCCTCCATCCTGGGGGAACTAAGATGTATAGGGATTTGAAGACTCAGTTTTGGTGGCAGGGCTTGAAGAGGGATGTTGGTAGGTTTGTGGCCCGCTGTCTAACTTGCCAACAGGTTAAGGCGGAACATCAGGTTCCCGCTGGCAAGTTGCAAAGCCTACCAATCCCTGAATGGAAGTGGGACTGTGTTACCATGGACTTTATTGTGGGTCTGCCGAGGACGCAGAGAGGAACCGACGCCATTTGGGTGATCGTTGACCGGTTGACTAAATCAGCTCACTTCCTGCCGATTCAGTCAGGTTGGGCCTTGGAGAGATTAGCACAGTTATACCTTGACGAGATCGTTAGGCTTCATGGAGTGCCAGCTTCTATTGTATCAGATAGGGATCCCAGGTTTACCTCTCAGTTTTGGAGGAGCTTGCAGACGGCTATGGGGACCCAGCTTCAGTTCAGCACTGCCTTTCACCCACAGACCGACGGACAGTCGGAGCGGACTATTCAGACTTTGGAGGACATGTTGAGAGCTTGTGTCCTGAGTTTTAGTGGCAGTTGGGATCGACACTTGAGACTAGCAGAGTTTGCCTACAACAATAGCTTCCAGGCGAGTATCCAGATGGCGCCCTTTGAAGCATTGTATGGTAGGAGATGTCGATCGCCTCTTTGTTGGAGTGATGTGGGTGAAAGAAAAACCTTGGGGCCTGACTTACTCTTGGAGGCTGAGGAGAAGGTTAAGGTTATTCGGCGCCACTTGGTCACTGCTCAGAGCCGACAGAAGAGCTACGCCGATAAGAGGAGGCGAGACTTGGTGTTTTTGGTGGGAGACCATGTGTTTTTGAAAGTCTCGCCCTCTCGAGGGATTCGGCGCTTTGGGGTGCGCGGGAAGTTGAGCCCGCGTTTCATTGGCCCATTTGAGATTCTTGAGCGTGTCGGCCCTGTCGCCTACCGGATTGCTCTACCGCCACGGTTAGCCGGTACTCATGATGTTTTTCATGTATCTGTGTTGAGGAGGTATGTCTATGATCCCTCTCACGTTGTGGACTTCACTTCTTTGGAGCTGGACGAGGATCTGCACTTCCAGGAGCGCCCGATTCGAATTCTTGCTCATGAGTCGAGAGAATTGCGAAGTCGGGTCATACCTTATGTGAAGGTATTGTGGAGCCACCACGATGAGAGAGAGGCTACTTGGGAGCCCGAGGATGAGATGAGGAATACCTACCCACACCTTTTTGAGGCCCCCTCCTGACCTTTGAGCTTTTTCGGTTTCGCGGACGAAACCATTTTGAAGGGGGGGAGAGTGTAGTGTACCGGTTTTTGTGTTGAGCTTTCTGACTCCACCGGCGAGCCTTTTGACTGGAAAAAGGCGTGAGCGCATGTATTTTTGATTTACAGCGGGGTTCGGGTGATTCCGGGCGGCGGCGGAGGTGCCGGGGGCGAAAAGTGAGTTGCTGGGACCACTTTGGCCTTATTTTATTATTATTTTTCTTAATTGCTTGAAAGCTAATTTTATTTGTTTTGTGGCTTTTTGTTTTGCTGTTGGTGGAGGCTGGGCAGCAGAGGTTGGTGCCTTTTAATTAGTTGGTGAGTGGGTGAGCTTGTAATTTAATTTTCTTTCTTTTATTTTATTTTCTTTTTCTTTCCCTTTTTACTTTAGTTCTTAGCCTCTTTGCCTTTGAACACTTGTTTTTCTTTCTTATTCGAGCTTACAGCTCCCCTTTTGCCACTGGCAAAATACTTTCTCTTTCGTTTGAGCATTTAGCTCTTTACTTTCACTTTAAGCCTTTCGAAAGTACCTCGTTCGACGGGTCACTGCCCAGGGAGTCCTGCTCCACTTGACGAGTCTCAAATTCGAAGGCGCCATTTACATTCTCTTTATGTTTTTTAGCCACTTTTAGCTTGCTTTTAAACTTTGTCTTTTTACGACAATTTATCTCTTATCCTAGGTCTCGCCATAAGGATAACTAGGAGTCACTTGGACTCTTATCATTTCTCTTTCTGTTCTCTTTGTCTTAAGCAATTTGCTTGTCTTGCTTCACTTTTAGCTCAATCTTGAGCAATTTGCTTGTCTTGCTTATTAACCACTTTTTGTTCTACCTTGCTTGTCTTGCTCATTCATCAAATAGTAATTACTTCTACGCATGCTTATTCATCATATATCTTTGGCAACCAACAGTTGCACTTTTCCTCTGTGTCCATTTGCACATGCACATCTATTCCTCTATCTCCGGCAACCAACAGTTGCATTTTTTCATCTGAATCCATCTACACAGGCAATTTTAATCATAATAACCAAACGCCTCTAATAGGCTACTATCATGCTTCGAAATCGAAAGCAAAGGAGCAAGGGGAGAGGTCACCCAATTTCGGCAGAATCCCCCACCTTGTGGTGTCCCCAATTGCTTGTAGACACTTGCAATTGGTCTCCGCGCGATTCCACTTATCTCCTCGAGCTTGCACGCAAAACGGTGCACATCCCTCGAGTCCGCACGGAAAAAGGTGCACGCCCTCTATACCTGCACGCAAAACGGTGCACGGCATTAAAAACCCGCAAGCAAAACGGTGCGCGCCATTTTTAATCTGCACGCGAAATGGTGCGCGACAACACAACCTGCACGAAAAACGTTGCACGTACCTCGGGTTTGCATGCAAAACGGAGCATGCTTTTCTTAAGGTTACATGCAAAACGGTGCACTTATTTTCTAGCCCTGCATGAGAAACGATGCACAATATTAGGGTCGGCATGCAAAATGATGCGCGACAACACGACCTGCACGCGAAACGATGCACGTACCTCGAATTTGCACGCAAAATGGTGCACGTCTGACTGTAGGGTTGCACGCAAAACGGTGCATATTTTTTCTAGCCCTACACGAAAAATGATGCAAACTATTAGAATCTACACGTAAAACGGTGCGCACTGGTCCAACCCGCACGCAAAACGGAGCACGTACCCCGTATTGGCATGCAAAATAGTGCACATTCTACTATAGGGTTGCACGCAAAAGGGTGCACACTTTTCCAGCCTTGCACGAAAAACGAGATGTAATGTTAGAGTATGCACGCAAAACGCTGCCCGTTAGTCCAACCTGGACGCAAAACGGAGCACATACCTCGTATTGGCACGCAAAACGGTGCATGTTCCTTCCTCAACGTTGCATGCAAAACGGTGCACGTTTTCTGAGTTCGCGTCGAAAACTGCACACATTCGCCATATCCGCACGCAAAATGGTGTATATTTCCCAGGAGCTTGCACGCAAAACGACGCGCGTCCAAAACGCCCGCGACACTCTCACAGCAAAACGGCACAGAAAAAGTTTGGTCCCTAACAAGCACGTGGGCATGGGGCCAAATCCAAAATCCAAAAGGGAACTTCAAAACCGTGCCAAAAATACCACAAAAATGACACACGGGGCCTACCTCGATAACGCCGTGACGTCCATAACGCCCACTAGCCTATTTGGAGCACCTCGCACGCTCCACGAAGTCCACGGCGCGCTCGTGCGCCCTCGAAAACCCCGCCTCGAAGTTGCCCGCTCCCCTCCTGGTACGCTCGGGTGAAGCCAAAAGGGTGAAAAGGAGGAAAATGGGGCCATTCGGGCCTATATAGGTCGAGCCCGAACTTTCGGGCGCAACATTTTGGGCGCCCGAAAACTTTCGGGCGGCTACAGTAACCGCCCAGCCGCGGTCCACGGGTCCACGCCATGCCAGCTAGGCGCCACGTCAGCGTCGCTCGACCAATCAGAGGACGACACGTGTCCCTGGACCCGTGCACCGCGACCACGGAACCGCGGCGGCCAATCAGCGGCCGCCACATGGACTGCACCATCGCCCGTGGTAGGTGCGTTGCGTCGCGTCAGCGCGACACGTCGCGCTGACCGGCCAATGGGAGGCCGACACGTGGCCTCTCCCGCTGACACCACGCCAGGGCCGCCGCGCCTTCCCGACGCGCTCCCACTCCTCTCGGTCGCCGCGTCCAATGAGAAGACGCCACGTGGCGTTCCCCCACCTACCACGCGTGCCTCGGGCCGCGCGCCACAGCGCGCCGCACGCGCTGCCATGCCTCGTAATTCACGCCCGTGCCTCGGGATTCGCGCCCATCGTCTCGGGATCCGTGCCACTACCTCGGGATCCGTGCCACACGGTAACTTTCGGGCGCGCTACAGTAACTTTCGGGCGCGCCTTCACCTGGACCGGGCTGCTACAGTGAACCGGGTTCGCTACAGTGCAGCCCGGTTTTCTGCAGCCCATAAAAGCCGATTTGCTACAGTACTTTCCGGGCGCCCGGTTCCCACTTTTGGGCCCCCGAAACTTGGGCCCAAGCCCAGTTTCGCCCGTTTTTGTCCGTTTTCGCCCGTTTCTCGCCCGTTTCCGCTCAAATTTGACGAGCAGCCACAGTTTAACTTAATTTACCTCATGGTACTTAAATTTTTCATTTTGGACCACCTCTGGGTTACCAAAAGTCTCACTGTATTCAAATTCGCTGGCGGAGCCCGTTCTCACTATCCGGGTGTCTGATCAACGCGAAACTTTTACTGTGGCCATAAAACACATTTACGGAGCTCCCGTAATTTTCTCAAAATTTTTCGAAACGGTGAATTTTCCACTTACAATCTGGGCCCACTTTTTCATGTAAGATTCAAGATCTCACATTCTAATCCCGATTTGGGCCCAATTCGTTTCCGGTCATCCTTTACTTCTATAAATTTAATAAAATAGCATTTCATACCGTTTTATTTACATTTATTTATATACCAAAATTTGGTACATTACATTCTACCCCTCTTAAAATAAGTTTCGTCCTCGAAACTTGAGTCACATCTCGACTCCTGCTTGATCGAGAGGGAGGAATCTTGCCCTCACTACTGGGCTCACTGAACCTCGTGACCGGCATCACATTGCCTGCTCGCCCAAAATTACACGAGCAACCCATTCATGGATCCCTATCTCTTTTCAGGGACAAACTCAGACCTGGTGTCTGGCCACTTTCACCACGTAGGTGAGAGACACATTTGAGCACTTGCTCTCTCAATTGCCACGAATGACCAAGTCTTTTCTTGCGAAATCTTCACATTAATTCCGCCATCATTTTTTCTTTCACAACGAGGTTGCATTTGCAACTAATTACATTTACCGCATTTTCTGATCACTCCGCTGCCTAATGTGGAGGGCAAGGCCAATCCATAAGTCCTCAACTATCACACACGCTACTAGTGCTCTAAGTCCACGGGTTATCAGCTAACCCGATATCTCGGACTACAAATAGGTTCACAGACTACGGTCCAATAGGGCCTATAGCCCAAACTAGTCCAACACTGTATAATGGCTCTCACTAGCACACAGACCCAATCGTCATACGGGTAGATCCACGCTTAGGATTACTACCCCAACACTCCCACTAGGAGCTACAGTACCTCGATCACCACTAGCTCTACGGCCTGGTCATATCACACTCACAGTGTACTAATAGCCTCAATACTCACACGTGGCATTCCACGTTCCCGGGTCATTGCTCGGACTACCGTCCCGACTAAATCTCTATCATGCCCCGCCATCAGGTCTCGGGCCGCTGTCTCTCACAGCCGACTGCGCCTGCCCACTTGGCTACAGGCCCACAGTCCACAAACATGGTCCAGGCACGGATCGTCCCCAAGCGAACCCACTAATCGTCGCCACGCGACCACTATGCTCACTGAGCAAAACCAACTAACAAGTCGTCAATCCACGACCCAAACTCTCTATCAACTCTGGCCACACTGGGCAAAGGCTAATGTGCCACCTAATCAGCTCTCTTTGGCTAAACGATACTTGTGCTCCATGAGCACCCAAACAGTTGGGCGTCCTACGCCCCCATGCTAATTCGTGAAGATCCAGTGTTAAGCGATTTGCTTACGCACCCCCCCTACGGCTCTTGTGCAACTCTCCCTACTGGGTCAAGGCACCACAATAACAGTTCACCATTCTGGTGATTAACACGCAAATCTTGCGGTGGCAATCCTTGCCATTACACCCATTCATCAGAACGGCGCCAGAAAAACTCTCGCTCTATCGAGAGATCCACGCAGCTTGAAGCCTACTCTAGGCCTGCAAATCCTTCTTGGCCTAACCCTTAGGGCATTAACTTGGTTCCCGCACATAGCGATCACCAGCGTTCTGTGAGTCGGTCTCTCACTGGACCTTTCCAACCATACTTTGCCGGCAAATTAGCTGACACAAGCTTATAACACCCTTTGCTGAAGGTGCGGGGTGCGCCGACAAAAGCTCGGCGGCCATTGCCACCCGCTCTACTTTTGTCCCTACATGCGGCGACGCCGTATACTCATGCGTCATTTATACAGCTTCAGCTTACTGCGCTATTCGCCACTGGAGCCTATTGATTTGCTCCGACTATCACCTTGACGCCACCCATAGGCGTCGGAATCCGTCTTCCTGTCGGCGGGAAGTTTCCCCTTAGCGGCAAGAAGCTTGACCTGCTGCTGGACCTCCCAATAAGTGCGGCCACCCGCTATCGCAGCTCGTGCACGTCGTTTGACCCCGAGCCCTCTTGTGACTCTAGTCAAAATAGGTGCGTCTCCCTATGTGGTGTCATCGCTAATATGCACACCACAACGAAACAACCAGCCCAACTTAGCCATTTGAGCAACGCGCAGTCTACATACCAACAAAGAAGCTCGTAGACCCAATCATGCGAAAGTATAAGAGGGTATTTCTTTTCATCATCATCATTACGTTGTCGGCCGCCAACGTAATATCCGAAGAATGAAAGCTCGTCGCCCTCAATCAGTCCCAACATCCTTTTTGGGAACGACAATAACCAATCGAATACTTTCGCCCAATAATCCACACACTCTCTCGTGCTAATCCCTAGAGTCTCCCTAAGGTTTGCTAACCACCTAGGACTATTCCTAGGCTCTGATACCACTCTAATCTGTCACGCCCCGAGTCCGCCAATTTGTACGGTTTGGGCACGCCAACAGACCCGCCAATCGGGTATGACCTTTCACTACCCGAAAGGAACGGTAACATCCATAATCAATATCAGAGTATTAAAAATCACTACAAATTTAAAACTTTCATTCAGTAACAAACAGTTAATGCGGAAATGAAAGCATGCAAGAGTGAACCATGCATTAATTTATTACACTTTACATCTCTGAACTTGCAAATAAAATTATTACAATTCTTTTACATAAATTTCTCACCGTACAAGGTTCACTCAAGAAATATATAAATGGGATACCTCTGCTAGACCCTCTAGGTCTCTATGCTGCAGGGCCCTTACCCCTGTCGTATGCCTCGCCGTCTGCATCTGAACTGTCGCAACCGCTGCATCCATACCTGAACCTGTGGGGAGGTCACCCAAGGGGTGTGAGAACTACGACAGAGTTCCCAGTGGGTTCAACCACCGAGAAAAAGTGTCCTACACCACTTGGTCCAATGGAAGCAATAATAATAGTGCTAGGAAACTAAAATCCTCGATATCAAAATACGGCTATGCAAAATAATATATCACTATCTGCATATACTCATCGACCCAGCACTACTCTGTCTAGTCATACTAGGCTACTACGCACCAACTCGGCCACTATGCCGCTGTATACAGGGTCAAACTAACCCGGCCATCTTGGCCACTCAAATTTCTCTTTATTCTTTAAATTCTGGTGCTTTAGTTCAAGTTAACCCTCAGAAATTTCTTATCCAACGGGCCCCAGCCCGGTAGTCCTGCTACCATAAGATAAGATTTCTAAGGTTGCCGATAACACCCGCAAGTGTTAACCCGTCCTACGGAAGAAAAGTCCCGAACGGGTCTCTACCCGGGAGAGGGGCACTGCTTGCAACTCCAACATGGGCCGCGTTTCTCACCGTAGGTCCGCCCGTTTTATCTTTAATTTTCTTTCTTTTATTTTCTTTTCTTTTTCTTTCCCTTTTTACTTTAGTTCTTAGCCTCTTTGCCTTTGAACACTTGCTTTTCTTTCTTATTCGAGCTTATAGCTCCCCTTTTGCCACTGGCAAAACACTTTCTCTTTCCTTTGAGCATTTAGCTCTTTGCTTTCACTTTAAGCCTTTCGAAAGTACCTCGTCCGACGGGTCACTGCCCAGGGAGTCCTGCTCCACTTGACGAGTCTCAAATTCGAAGGCGCCATTTACATTCTCTTTATGTTTTTTAGCCACTTTTAGCTTGCTTTTAAACTTTGTCTTTTTACGACAATTTATCTCTTATCCTAGGTCTCGCCATAAGGATAACTAGGAGTCACTTGGACTCTTATCATTTCTCTTTCTGTTCTCTTTGTCTTAAGCAATTTGCTTGTCTTGCTTATTAATCACTTTTAGCTCAATCTTGAGCGATTTGCTTGTCTTGCTTATTAACAACTTTTTGCTCTACCTTGAGCGATTTGCTTGTCTTGCTTACTAAGCCACTTTTAGCTTTCTCTTAAGCTCTATTTCTTTTATCCTAAGTTCTTTACTCTAGGATAATTTGGGTGTCTCTAGCACCAATTCAGGTTGGAACATCTTGTTCTCAATTCACAGCACTATGTTTTAATTACCCTTAAGGTTGCACTATGTCACAAGGACACTAGTCGCTTTCAATTTTATCAACTTAGAGTTCATTAACCCTATTTCCATTTTTTTTTCCTTTCATATCTCCACACTTGATCCTTTTCCACATTCCTTTGTTTAACTCTGCTTGAAGTTAAACTTGTTATCCATTTACCCAGACGCCCTATGACTTTCTGGGGTTATGTTCATTAAATTCTTAACTGTGGGATCTAATCCCCTTTTTCCTGATTCCACCCTGAACTTAGAGCTATACTGACTCCAATTTCCTGTTTTCCCTTTCTGAATCCTAGAGTTAACTTAACTCTATTTTTCTGTCTGTGAGTTTAAACTCTTCTAGTTTACCTTAGGTCCCTTTTACCTAAGTTCCATGTCACACTCATTCTAGAGTTCCCTGACTCTATGTTGATCACTAGTTCACCTTAGGTTTCCTTTACCTAAGTCCCATGTCATATCCGTCCTAGAGTTCCTTGACTCTATGTTGATCACTCTATCCAGTGTCCTTAGGTTATCTCCTAAGACAATGCCACTCGTCCATCCTAGGACAACTCCTAAGTTGATGTCACTCGTCAAACCCCTCTACTAGGTTTTCTCCTAGTCTTACTACCAACACATGTTGTTCCCTTATGTCACGTGATTCCTAGGGTTATACCCTAACATGATCACAATCATAAATAGCTAATCTTTTTCATGCATGCAATTATTTTCATTTCATTCATCAAATAGTAATTACTTCTACGCATGCATATTCATCATATATCTTTGGCAACCAACAGTTGCACTTTTCCTCTGTGTCCATTTGCACATGCACATCTATTCCTCTATCTCTGGCAACCAACAGTTGCACTTTTTCATCTGAATCCATCTACACAGGCAATCTTAATCAAAATTACCTAACGCCTCTAACAGGCTACTTGTCACGCCCCGGGGTCGAAACTGCGACCCGGGCTCGCCAACAGACCCGCCACCTATGCCAAACCCCGCATAGGCGAAGCGTCCTACCTACAAGAAAAGTACTACAGCTAACAGATATCAGAGCTATAAATGAAAGTCTGCTGTATAACTAAAATCAACCACTGTACAACTGGAAATAATACAACAATGTCCATCTCCCAAAAATGATAATCATACAATATCCTCATATACAAAGCTCAAAACTCAACAGGGAGATATCTCCAATAAATACATCAATGTACAGGCTCTCAATACATATCATATCCTCACTACATGAGTCTCTCAAAAGAGGAAAACAAAATAGCCAATCTACTGCAGGTCTCCTCTGAAGGGGGTACCGCTACTCTCTAACGACGGGTAGGGATCTTGTCACGCCCCGGGGATCCGAATCACGCGGAAGAGAAGCCACCGATGCTCCTAATTCAGCCACATATTTTTTTTGTGTAACCAATGCTCCCCGGTGCGTGTCCAGACCCGCCGCATACACAAATTCACTCTGCAAACGGGCAGAGTCTCCTTTGTATATGCACGGCGTCTCAATTACAAAATGTCTCACAAGGTGTAGCACATACAATCTCTAACCACATCAGTTGGGGTCTCGTTCACATACAACCAAACAACTCACATGATATTCTAGTATTCACTTAGAACATAGAGGCCGACGTTTTGAAAGGATAAATAATCACAAGGTTTTGAAAGCGGCATCCACACGATGCCATCGTTTTAGGAAAGACCGTTTGAAAGCCACATACATCCACAGGGTTTGAGAACGGCACCCACCCGATGCCGAATTTGTAAAACTAGTTTGAAATCGCATAAATACCACAGGGGTTTTAAAAACCGGTGCCCATACGACACCCATGTTTTAGAAGCGGTTTTCGCAAACGGTTTTCTTTGTTTTGCGTAGTTCAAAACGGCCCAGTAAGGAAAGGAACAACATTTATTCGCATACAATAAAAGAAAAGGCAACATCCACTTCGACCCCACGGGGGTATCGCAATCCACGACTAACTAACATGAGTAATAAAAGAAGAGAGATAGAAGAGTCACTGTGTCTGAAGTTCGCACGAAGTCAGAACAGCACCCTTGCGGCCTCACCGGTGCCATAGCACTCGCCCCTAGACGAACCTGTCACGAAGTGGGGAGTCAGTGACTAGAAATAACATAATATGCAAAAAGGGCTAAAGTCAGGCAAACCACGTTAGAAACCAGAGCAACCAACAATGAAGCACCATGTGCAAACCATACAATGCAGAACCCCGTGCAAACAATATAATGCAGAACCTCGTGCAAACAAAACCGGGCACCTCCCCCGGCAACCACACCGAGCACCTGCCTCGGAAACCCCTGCCGAGCACCAGCCTCGGCCACCGAGCACCCACCTCGGCATCACCGCTCACACCCCCCACCCACGGGGGCCCCCATTCCTAACGTCACCATCACGTGGGGTACACGGGTCAACGTACCACTTTTCCGGAAAAGCACACCCTTGCGGTGGCCAAACCGCTGGTGTACGTGTAGCAAATCTCGAGCCTCATCCGAGCACCAACCTCGGCAAACCAGACCGAGCACCTGCCTCGGCAACCAAATATCCACACAATAGCTTTAACAGGGTTAGCAATGTAAACATGCAATTACTAAGATCTTTGTGCGTGTAGTAAATCTCGAGCCTCATCCGAGCACCAACCTCGGCAAACCAGACCGAGCACCTGCCTCGGCAACCAAATATCCACACAATAGCTTTAACCGGGTTAGCAAATGTAAACACGCAATTACTAAGATCTTACCCCTTTTCCCATAACTCCGGAAACCAAGACAATGGAAGAGTCCCCACAGCGACCCATAGTCGCCATACTATAATGATAATAAAACACAAACCTTTACCGGAGTTAACAATATTCCACAAGTTGAACTTTAATATTCTGAAAGGTCACGTCGATCACCGTCCCCAACGCTAGTATGTCCCGAACAACCCTACCTTTGTTCGGGTAGGGCGAACTGCCCGCCCGGTCTTCTACCGCGACAGCCGTAAATCCGGAGGTCCACATCACCCACCAAACCCCTCAACAAAATAAACATAGCAACAACGAAACTGTGCATAAAGAGGTTGTAAGGGGTACCCACCTGGATCGCGAAGAAAAAGGTGTGCGGGAAATTCCAGTCAGAAGTTCTCCCACCTTGCGCCCGGAAACTAAGGTAGGAAAAGTATTGTTAAAAACATCGTCGTGGTCAAAAACACTCAAAAACGGGGCGAAACGGGCCAAAAACGGAGCTCCCGGGCTTCCGGGATGACGGGTGGTGCACGGAGCAGCGCGTGGACCGGGTCCACGGCAGCAGGTGACCGCGCACAGACCGGGTGCACCGCTCGGCAGGGTGAGCCGGTGCGTCTTGGGCCGAGCCGCGCACGGGGAAGGGCGCGGACCGGGTCCATGCCGCGCGGCTGCCGCGGCGAGCGCCGGGTGCAGGCCCGGAGCGTGCACCGCGCACAGTGCGCAGCCCGGCGCACGGTTCCGTGCGCCGGGTCTGCGCCTCCGGGGCTACGGGGTGTGCACCGGGTGCACGACTGGGGTCTGTGGACCGCGGCTGGAGGATCCGTACGCGATGAACAGTAACGCCCCCTTTTTCGTTTTCTTCTCCGTTTTCGCTCCCGTGCGACTCCGGCGACGACCTCGTGGGCATGATAACGGCGGCGGCGGCCTCCCGTTTGACAACGGTGATGGCGGCTTCCCGTTACCACAACCCACGATGCGTTCGACACCCGAACGACCCCCAACCAAAACCTCGACCCCACAGAAAATGCAATAAAGGGGGAACAACGCTTACCGTGATCCTGCGAGGAAAAGGGTGGGAGGGTGGATCGTCCCTCTCATCTCCAACGGAAAGCTCCACGAGGGATGGGTTTCCCTCGTTCTTCCCTTCTCCTCGTCTTGTCGCCTCGGTTTCTCACGCGCCTCATGAAAAGGGAGGAAAAATGGAATGGGGTTTCTTTCTTAAAAGCGCCGCCCTAAATCCTAGCCGTCAAGAGAGAAAACCAAGAGGGAAAAGAAAAACCCTACGACCCCCGGTTTTAAGGAAACCCTAAAAACAATCGGCGGCTAAGATTGTCTCGAAAAGCGTGTCATCCAATCGTACGGATCCCGGAGCGCCTAAAGGGGTCCGAACTTCAAAAATTTATTCTGGGAGAACCGGGAGTCGGAATCCGAAACTGATCGCGTCCCCGTTCTCCGTTTCGCGAGCCCTTCCGCCTAAAAATGTCCGCGAGTCCTGACGGACTTTCCGAAAAAACACCAAAAATTGCCCCACAGTCGGACTGTCGTAAGAAAGGGATAACGGGAAGGGTCACGGAAAAGCCAGGTCTTACACCACTCACCAATAAAAACAAGTTTCGTCCCCGAAACTTAACTCCCGCCTGCGGCGAAGAGGTCCCGGTAGCACTCCCCCATCTTTGACTCTGGTTCCCAAGTTGCCTCACATTCTTCCTGGTTGCTTCACAGCACCTTCCCATAGGGGGATCGTCCGGTTGCGCAACCTTTTTGTCCTCTCGTGCTAAGATCCGCATCGAGGTTTGGCAGTAAAGCCAACCGGTATGTCACCGGGCCTACGCGCTCCAAAATCCTGAATATCGGGTCATTGACGCCAACCAACGATCCCAAAAGCTCGAACTATTAGCAATACGCAACTCATTTACTTAAGGCGTTCTGTCACACCGCCACCGATCTTGACCTGACTCAACCCACCTGGACGTCTAAGGCGTACTGTTACAACGCCTCGGGTCTTGGCCCGACTCACCTCACCTGGACGTCTAAGGCGTACTGTTACAATGCCTCGGGTCTATTGTCACAAGGCCGGAAGTTGGACCTATTTAACCCTTAACTAAAAAGCCAACATAAAAGACAACTAAGTCTTCACCTCCTTATTGGGCAGGAGGGTACGAAGCATTACATCTAAGGGTTCCTCTGGGGTCGTGGCCAAAATTTCTCTTGTACGAGGTCTTACTTGCTACTACCTCCCTCGTAGCCGAAACGTCTGCTTTCCCCCCGCCGGTGGCTGATGTTTCGCTTTCACCTGTTGGCACACCCAATATTGCGCCACAATTTGTGCCACATCGCTCTTTCGATTTGGGCCACCAGAAGGTCTGCCATAGATCCCTGCACCTCTTTGTACCTCCGGGATGCGCGGTATAGGAGGTATTATATACTTTGGCTAGATTTTCTTCCCTCGTTTCTAGCTTATCGGGCACACGAATTCATCCCCGGAACCTTATTACATCCCTGAGTCACTCGTAAAAATTCCGCCTTGCCCCGAGGACATTCCGTCTTGCACCAGTTGTAGTTACGTGTCCGTCGTTTGGTCTCCCAAGATCCTCTTGGAGATTCGTCAGACTAGATCTTATAGTCCTTTCCGGGCTTCGGCTGTATGAGCACTGGCGCCTGTGTGCGTCTGTCTTTAAGTTCTTTGAAACTCCTTTGGCACTGGGCTGTCCAGACGAATCTCTACCCGCTTTGGGTTAGTCGATTTAGGGAAGTGGCCTCCCACGAAGCGTCTGTAGTAGCCTGCCCGTCCTAAGAAGCTTCGGATCTCCGTCACCGTTGTTGGCCGAGCCCAGTTGGCCACTGACTCGATCCTCCTCGGATCCACTGCAATTCCAGACGTCGAAATGATATGCCCCAAAAAGTCCACCTCACGGAGCCAAAACTCACCCTTTATGAGTTTGGCATATGGTTGCTGATCCTGGAGGGTCTAGGGGATTACTCGCGAGTGTTCCCCATACCCCTTGTCTGTTGTGAGAGTAGATCGGAACGTCCACTATAAGACCATTACCGGCTGGTCTAAGGAGGGCTTGAGTATCCTATTCATCATGCCCGTGAATACCGCTGGTGCGATAACGAGTCTAAATGGTATGACCGTGAACTCATGTCGACCACTCCGAGTTCGTAAGGCTGTTTTTTCGGTAAGTCCGGTTCCCGGAGACGCACTTGGAACTTCAAGCAGTCAACTACCACTTAAAGATTGCCGCGACTGTCGGCCCCAAGCGTGATGCCGTTAACTTTTAACGGAAACCTCATTAGTCCTTAGAGACTAAGAACCCGTCTCGCCCTCGCTGGGCAGGAAGGAGTACAGCCGCCTGCCTCGAGGGGTAGCCGGAGGATCCGACCGAACTTATTTCTACGATGGGATTTCTTCTAATATCTATGGTAGGGAGAAATATGAAGCGAGGTGGAAGAGTGGGATGCTTAGGTGTTGACACAAATGTTCTAGCACGATGATCTGAAACTCGAGTATTACCTGCTACATCGTGCTCTGTGGGTCCGTCCCCTGGTGGGTCTTCGCATAGACTCTCCCTCCTCCCGATTGCGGAGACGAAGGTGGAGATGCTGCTACGGGTGCTGTCCCCGTTTGCGATGGGCAGTTGAAACAATAGTGCCCCGGGTTGCCGCATCGAAAACAGTGGTCTTGCTTCTGGGGACATTCGGTCACTTGGTATATTCCATCGCAATTGATGCAAGACTTGTCCACCGGCCATTGTCCTCCTGTCGACGCATTCTTGGTTCCTTGTTGCCATCTCAGGTATTTAGGAGGCCGACTCCTCTTGGTATGCTCTTTTCCAAAACAAGGTCGAGCTCGTTTCTTATCCCCGCTGTGATCTGAGCTCTCCCGTCGGGCTCGTGAAATCGCAAATTCGTGCTCCACTGTGGTGGCTCTATCGACCACTTCCTAGAAGGTGTGCAAATCCGCCGTTTGCACCACCTTGTAGATGTCGCTTCGTAAACCGTTCACAAAAAGACGGGCTTTGTGAGATTCATCTCTTATAACAGGGGGAACACATTTGATCAACCTCACAAATGCCCGTTGATATCCCGTAACTATCTGACTTCCTTTCTTGATGTGCTTCAGGTCATCTTCCATCTGCTGTTTGATGCTGTCGGAGAGAAATGCCTCAGACAGTTTTTCTCGGAACGTGGTCCAAGATGGAAGGGCGGTGCCCCCCGAGGGGTCCGGGCACACCGTCCTCCACCACCTGTGGGCGTTTCCCTCAAGAAAGTGGACTGCCAAAGGGACCCGTTCATGTTCCTCCATAAATAAGTCTTCAAAAAGCTTCTCCATGGTATCCACCCATTTTTCCACGACCCAAGGGTCGGTCGTCTCTCCCTCAAACACGGGTGGGTCGTACCTCTTGAAATTTGCCAAGTTCGCTATCACCCCATCCCATTCGGTTTGCCGGATAAGGGCTTCCCCCGCAGCAACGGCGGTCATTCTGGGGTTAGGTGTCACCACGGTCTCTCCCAAGGGAGCTCCAACAGTGGCTCCCGGCGTAAGTCCCGAAGTTGCTGGTGTTAGTGCTACTGAAGGCGTCGTCGGATGAACCGACGGTATCTCGGTCACCGTGGTCGGAGAAGGGGCAACCGTAGTCTCGCTGACCGCCACCGACGGTCTCGTCACTGGTGCGGTTGGTCCGGGCAAAGAAGCCTGGGCGACCTCCATTGGTATTGTCGACTGTTGCGCCCACTGCAGCATTTGTTCCATAAGGGTTGCTAACTGCCCGGCCACCTCTTGTAGTTGTTGTCGGAGCAGCTGATACTCCGCCGCTATTGGCACCGTACTTTCTGCCCCTGCGTTCTCCGCTGATAACCCATTTCGGGCCATTATTCACTATATACAAAGAAACCAAGTCAACCCTAGACCTAACGGGTCTAGCACAACGACCTACAGACGCACCGAAATTAAATCCCCCTTTTTCCCTCGCACACTCACGATCTACTGGTCTACCCCAAGTTCACTTTATTAATCAGTAGTTAGTGTATTGCGCCCCGTGGATGTTGGGCCCCGACTGTTGTGGTTAAAGTTTACCTCTCTGATACCATCTTAATCTGTCACGCCCCGGGGATCCGAATCGCGCGGAAGAGAAGCCACCGATGCTCCTAATTCAGCCACATATTTTTTTTGTGTAACCAATGCTCCCCGGTGCGTGTCCAGACCCGCCGCATACACAAATTCACTCTGCAAACGGGCAAAGTCTCCTTTGTATATGCACGTCGTCTCAATTACAAAATGTCTCACAAGGTGTAGCACATACAATCTCTAACCACATCAGTTGGGGTCTCGTTCACATACAACCAAACAACTCACATGATATTCTAGTATTCACTTAGAACATAGAGGCCGACGTTTTGAAAGGATAAATAATCACAAGGTTCTGAAAGCGGCATCCACACGATGCCATCGTTTTAGGAAAGACCGTTTTAAAGCCACATACATCCACAGGGTTTGAGAACGGCACCCACCCGATGCCGAATTTGTAAAACTAGTTCGAAATCGCATAAATACCACAGGGGTTTTAAAAACCGGTGCCCATACGACACCCATGTTTTAGAAGCGGTTTTCGCAAACGGTTTTCTTTGTTTTGCGTAGTTCAAAACGGCCCAGTAAGGAAAGGAACAACATTTATTCGCATACAATAAAAGAAAAGGCAACATCCACTTCGACCCCACGGGGGTATCGCAATCCACGACTAACTAACATGAGTAATAAAAGAAGAGAGATAGAAGAGTCACTGTGTCTGAAGTTCGCACGAAGTCAGAACAGCACCCTTGCGGCCTCACCGGTGCCATAGCACTCGCCCCTGGACGAACCTGTCACGAAGTGGGGAGTCAGTGACTAGAAATAACATAATATGCAAAAAGGGCTAAAGTCAGGCAAACCACGTTAGAAACCAAAGCAACCAACAATGAAGCACCATGTGCAAACCATACAATGCAGAACCCCGTGCAAACAATATAATGCAGAACCTCGTGCAAACAAAACCGGGCACCTCCCCCGGCAACCACACCGAGCACCTGCCTCGGAAACCCCTGCCGAGCACCTGCCTCGGCCACCGAGCACCCACCTCGGCATCACCGCTCACACCCCCCACCCACGGGGGCCCCCATTCCTAACGTCACCATCACGTGGGGTACACGGGTCAACGTACCACTTTTCCGAAAAAGCACACCCTTGCGGTGGCCAAACCGCTGGTGTGCGTGTAGCAAATCTCGAGCCTCATCCGAGCACCAACCTCGGCAAACCAGACCGAGCACCTGCCTCGGCAACCAAATATCCACACAATAGCTTTAACAGGGTTAGCAATGTAAACATGCAATTACTAAGATCTTTGTGCGTGTAGTAAATCTCGAGCCTCATCCGAGCACCAACCTCGGCAAACCAGACCGAGCACCTGCCTCGGCAACCAAATATCCACACAATAGCTTTAACAGGGTTAGCAAATGTAAACACGCAATTACTAAGATCTTACCCCTTTTCCCATAACTCCGGAAACCAAGACAATGGAAGAGTCCCCACAGCGACCCATAGTCGCCATACTATAAAGATAATAAAACACAAACCTTTACCGAAGTTAACAATATTCCACAAGTTGAACTTTAATATTCAGAAAGGTCACGTCGATCACCGTCCCCAACGCTAGTATGTCCCGAACAACCCTACCTTTGTTCGGGTAGGGCGAACTGCCCGCCCGGTCTTCTACCGCGACAGCCGTAAATCCGGAGGTCCACATCACCCACCAAACCCCTCAACAAAATAAACATAGCAACAACGAAACTGTGCATAAAGAGGTTCTAAGGGGTACCCACCTGGATCGCCAAGAAAAGGGTGTGCGGGAAATTCCAGTCAGAAGTTCTCCCACCTTGCGCCCGGAAACTAAGGTAGGAAAAGTATTGTTAAAAACATCGTCGTGGTCAAAAACACTCAAAAACGGGGCGAAACGGGCCAAAAACGGAGCTCCCGGGCTTCCGAGATGACGGGTGGTGCACGGAGCAGCGCGTGGACCGGGTCCACGGCAGCAGGTGACCGCGCACAGACCGGGTGCACCGCTCGGCAGGGTGAGCCGGTGCGTCTTGGGCCGGGCCGCGCACGGGGAAGGGCGCGGACCGGGTCCATGCCGCGCGGCTGCCGCGGCGAGCGCCGGGTGCACGCCCGGAGCGTGCACCGCGCACAGTGCGCAGCCCGGCGCACGGTTCCGTGCGCCGGGTCTGCGCCTCCGGGGCTGCGGGGTGTGCACCGGGTGCACGACTGGGGTCTGTGGACCGCGGCTGGAGGATCCGTACGCGATGAACAGTAACGCCCCCTTTTTCGTTTTCTTCTCCGTTTTCGCTCCCGTGCGACTCCGGCGACGACCTCGTGGGCATGATAACGGCGGCGGCGGCCTCCCGTTTGACAACGGCGATGGCGGCTTCCCGTTACCACAACCCACGACGCGTTCGACACCCGAACGACCCCCAACCAAAACCTCGACCCCACAGAAAATGCAATAAAGGGGGAACGACACTTACCGTGATCCTGCGAGGAAACGGGTGGGAGGGTGGATCGTCCCTCTCGTCTCCAACGGAAAGCTCCACGAGGGATGGGTTTCCCCCGTTCTTCCCTTCTCCTCGTCTCGTTGCCTCGGTTTCTTACGCGCCTCATGAAAAGGGAGGAAAAATGGAATGGGGTTTCTTTCTTAAAAGCGCCGCCCTAAATCCTAGCCGTCAAGAGAAAAAACCAAGAGGGAAAAGAAAAACCCTACGGCCCCCGGTTTTAAGGAAACCCTAAAAACAATCGGCGGCTAAGATTGTCTCGAAAAGCGTGTCATCCAATCGCACGGATCTCGGAGCGCCTAAAGGGGTCCGAACTTCAAAAATTTATTCTGGGAGAACCGGGAGTCGGAATCCGAAACCGATCACGTCCCCGTTCTTCGTTTCGCGAGCCCTTCCGCCTAAAAATGTCTGCGAGTCCCGACGGACTTTCCGGAAAAACACCAAAAATTGCCCCACAGTCGGACAGTCGTAAGAAAGGGATAACGGGAAGGGTCACGGAAAAGCCAGGTCTTACAGATCTAGCTCGCGACTCCCTCGCCTCGATCAACAACCGCAGAATCAGCAACACCCGCTAAGACTCAGCAAAACAAAGGAGAGAAAGAAAAAAGGAGGGGGAAAACCCCCAAAGGGTGTGAGAACTACACCAGAAAGGGAGTTCTCCGTGGGTACCACCGCCAGACCCGACGGTCTGCCCACCAAGTCCTCAAGAGACATAAAATACCCAAAGAAGTGGGAACTGAACAAGAACGCTGATGTCACCTAACAGCTACCGAGCCTCCATCTAAATGCTCAAGAGGGGAGAATCAAAGAATAGTATGCAACCACTAGCACACGAAGTGCACAATCGACCCAATCGAGCTGACTGCCACATCTGGTCCAGTCAAACGTGCGCCCCACCTACGACCACCTCCCGATGACGGGCAGGAATTACGTAGGACGTCCAAACGGACTAACTCGCTATCGAGTAGTGGCTCATGCAGGCTATAGTCAAAATTTACGCTCTCTCTCGGAACGGATAAACTCAAGATCACCAAGCCTCTCGCACAACAGTCAACAACTCACAATGACCTTGGGACAACCGTCGATCCCCAAACGGTTCCCAACAACAATAGCACTGGTCTAAACACGGCTACTACACTCCACTCGCTCCCCCTGACACGAGTGCAATAATAAAGTAAATGCCTGCAACGACCTCAATCTGGTGCCACCAGTAAAACTGGTACTGCCTGCTGTGCCTGATGAATCGGGTATGCTGGCCAATGCATAACACCGATAAGGGATAGGAGTCACAAGGACTCAAGGTAAGTAACAGATCGACCGCTCTAACCGTTCGATCGCACACTCCGGAGTGGCGCTCGAGGGGAGCGACCCACACGAGTAAAGTATCACCGGGCAATAACCGCGCCGGTGTGATAAGTAACAAAAGCAGGACTGGATCATGACTCTGATCAAAGTGGGGAAAGCCCAACCACTAAAGAAGCCTCGGTCCTCAATCAGATGCAAAAGTACCCAAATAGTGGGAAACTCTGTCCACTAGAGAATTCAGATACCAATCTGGTGCATAAATAAATATCCGGTCAACCGCCCAATATCCGCGGTTGCCGCAAAGCCCCACAACTAATCCAACCCGTCCCTGACACCAATGTCCCGGCTACACTACCCACTTTCCCCTGCTCGAACCCGAGCAACACTGACCACCTGACTAACAAAGAAGGAGAAAAGGATCACATGGTTTCTCCTAAGTCAAGTTCCAAAAGTAGTGCAGCAGTAAAAGATGGCCTAACTACATGTCCATACAAGCATGCTTTTGTCCTCAAAAACGATAAAAGTGGGTGAAACATATATTAGCAAAGCATGCTAAAGTATTCCTACTATGATATACCAATCGCGCCTAAACAGGCCAATGAATAACCATGTATGATCTCTATATCATCTAGTGTGGGATAAATATAACCTGTCTACCACATGCTAAGTCTCTAGTTCAACAAACGTGTACAATTATCAGGTAAGCACCAATCCACATTATCTAGGCCGTTTCCATGCTTACCTCTTGCTCATAATGATTGTACACTAAATTAGGCATGCTATCAATCATAGAGGGTGACATTCCCACAGGTAAGCTTATCTTAACCATACATGAACATCCACTATTACACCTCCCATAAGGCATAACATGCATATAAACCCTGCCAATCCCCTAAAGAGTTACCAAATTAAGCCTACCCACCTGAAGTGCTCTAACCAAGGCAAACCTGGGGTTGGTGAAGAGCGTGGCCACTTGCACGCACAATCCGCTGAACCCGTATCCACGGTACATGTCGCGCAAACCTCGGCTCCTAGCAGTGTTCCAAAAACACTCGCGAACCCTCCTGGGTACAACAAAAGGTCCAAAGTTACACTTAAATTCCCAAAATTAACCACGCACAAACACACTGAAAATCAGTCCCAAAGATACGCTTATTTCACCTGCTGAAAGTGCCCAAAAAAATCCAAGAAAAAATATCACAGCGATCCTCGCGTCGAGACCATCGAAACGGGTACCTGCACGCCTAATTCCGAGCCCCGTAGGCCAAGTTACAAATTCCACAGTACAGGCGCGCAAAAACATACAACCACACAACTGTAAAATCTTTCACAGATACAAGGGGAAAAGGATACCTCCGGGAAGGTCTCGAAAAAATACATGAAAAATACTGTGATAATCGTCGCGTCGAGTAGATGCAAAAGGTGCACAGGAGCGTCTCAATCCGATGCCCGGTTGTGGAGATATCCTCGAAACAACCCGCTGTCCTCAAGAAAACACTCACAGCAAAAGACCCCCAGTAAGCATGGAAAAACTCCTCGAAAAATGCGAAACTAGGGAATGCTGAAAATACCTAGATCGTAGCCCTGTCCGTCGTGGATCCAGCGGTGAAGAAATCGCTCGAAAAGGTGGTCGGAGTAGGCCGGGGGAGCTCGCGCACCGAAACGCGACGAAGGGGAACACAAATGGACGAGCGTCGCGCCGCGCCGCGCTCCGCCGCTGCCCGCCGCCGCCGCCGGAACAGTGTCAAGGTGCCTCGAAAATCGTGCGCGTCATCCGGGCTCTGAAAAATGCAAGTGAGTAGTCCATTTTCATCGTTTTCGCGCGCTGAATCCAAATCCGCTGTCCGATTTGCCAAATTCTAACTCTAAAAATTGCCGATGGCATCCGGAAAGATGTTCTTTTGTCCAAACTTCGCGCTGAGCCCAATTTTAATATCCATTGCGCGCGAAACCACTTCTAAGCATTCGACGGGGTCATCTGACTACTCTCGTAATCCATTAAACACTCTGAGTCCATCACTAGTATCCAATTGGTGCACAAACACCACCAATGCGCCACATAGGCCTCCAGAAGCTGCTGGTCAACCAGTAATCACATCGTGGGGATCCAGGTCCTCACATCCTCCCCCACTAAGGAAAGTTTCATCCTCGAAACTAGCTCAATTCCACCAGGAGTCACAAACACCGTCACAAACACCAAGGGTAAGTACTCCACATCATCATCTCCAGCTCCTAAGTCACCACTCACTCCCCGTGATTACTCAACAACAACAACAGCGACAACCAGTACGGCATAGCTCGATTGCGCAACCTCTAATCTCACGAGCCAGAATTCGCAACGGGCGTCCCTCGTACTCCAAACATTCCTAGATCTCAAATGGGGTGAGTCAACCACGGGCGAGGGATCCAAAAAACATAACCTTCCTGAGCTGAGACATGAAACACAACAGGGGTTCCATCAAAAGTTGGGGGAAACAAGATAACCGCCAGTGCAACACGCACCAAACCACAACCTGTGTCAACTCAACCAAGGCAACCCGAAGCACACCCACACGATTATCCAATAAGGAAAAGAGCCCTAACAAGGAGGGGTCCTCACTCGGTCACTCCCGAATCTTGACCATCCGAGTGAACTACTCAGCCGCGGTCTATCATCCAAAGGAACCCTCAGGGACACAACCACAAGCCATGTTTGCCTCATCTGTCCACACCGCGCCAGTTGTGGAATTATACAACTCAACCCCAGACAGCTCTCCTGCTCCATGTAGTCGCCAACGCCGTGGCCCTGTCTGGGTGATCCAAAATGCTCAACAATAACCCAACGGTAACTCCACAGTCACAATAGAAGGCATCACTAAAACTCGCAGATCTCTCTCCCAACACTGGAAATGCTAGCATTGGCGCTGGTATCAGTCTCATCATCCGATTGCCAAGCTCTCCTGGCACTGCCCAGTCCAAGAAACCCCTTACCTTGACCATAATTGTCGACCTCGGCCAATTCCCAAATGGTATCCATATTGGCCGGATTTCCACCGCCGCCCCTACGGCTAACATAATGTGACCCAAGAAAGTATGCTTCAGAAGCTAAAACTTGTACTCCAATAACTTGGCATACAGCTTCATCTACACGGGAATGGTAGCACATCCATAAGTGCTCCTCGTGTTCCAAGTCGCTCCGAGAGTAAATCAAAATATCCTCGGGAAACACCACTCCCAATTCGTCCAAGTACAACTGGGACATACAATTCCTCAGATCTTGAAGTCACAGGGCATTAGTCATTCCATTTGGCCTCACAATGCTCTCATAATGCCCTTACCGGATTCTGAATGCCCTCTAGGCAAAGTCCTCGGCTGTCTGATTCCAAGTAGGTACTCGCATCATACCATAACTGCCGGAGTATAGCTCCATCAAAAGGTCCTAGATACCACCCGGACCTGTCTACACTCGAACCATAAAAGGACCCTTACAGTCGTGTATCAACAACGTTGCATCACCACCGTGTACCAACGGCGTGGTACTAGGTCAAACAGTCCCCTCGATCCATCAGGTCCTGCAACTGCGCCATCAGTTCCCTCAGCTCTACCGGCGATATCCAATGAGGTGCTGTCGAGGGTGGCGCGGTCTCCCGAACCACGTCAAACGCAATCTCTATCTCCTTAACCGGCGGCATCACAAACAGCTCAGGTGAAATCACACCCGGGATGTAATGACACGACTTTTCCTGTGATTTTTACCCTCCTGTTAATAAAGTGTTTATTTTAGTGGATCGAAATTATCGAGTTTCTATAAGTCGGTCGGTGTGTTGTATGAGTATTTTTCTGTGAAAGAGCACGAAAAATGATGACCGACGGTGCAATCGGATCTGAAATCCGACTTAGGGATCTCCCGAAACAGGGTTTTTAGTGTCGCGGTGACTTAATGTGCATCGGAATCCGTGCAAAATATCCTGCACGCTTTATGAGGAAAAGGTGGGTTTGTCTTGTAGGATAATTAATTAATTATTCGGTGACGGATTTTAAAATAAAGGTGGATTTATCTTGTAGGATTAATTAATTAAAGAATTAATTAATCGGTGATAGAATTTGTTATTCGGTTACGGATATTAAAAGGTGGGTTATCCCGTAGGATTAATTAATTAAATAATTAATTAATGGGTGACAGAAATTAAAAGGCGGATTTAATTGTACGTGTGAAAAGGAAAATCCCACTTTTTCGCAAAAATAATAAAACCCTAGTTCGGAGAAGAGAAAAGAAAGGAGAACCCTAACCGGAGGAGAAAAGAAAGAAAGAAGGAGAAAGCGGAGGGACCCGATCGCCCCGATTGACGTGCCGGAGATCGGAGAACGAGACGCCATCATCTACGGGGAGCGAATCCGGATCCCCAATGCCGCAAAGGAACAAGATCTCTTCTTTAATCCCGATAGATAGAGGTTAGCGATCGTTATTCCTTTTGTCGAATTAATCGGGGGCTTTTCGTGTTCTTTTAAGGTCAACTTATTCGGTGCATTGATCACGGGTTTTCGATTTTGGTTTTTGATCAATGTTTTGTTCTTATTCTTGATCGGGTTAATCGGTGGTTTCTAATCGGTCTTTTGATCGGGATTCCGATTGATGTTTTGGTTGTTCGTCATCAATGGTTTAGTCGTTACAATTACCGCGGATTTGTTTGGGGGTTTTTTTGTGGGTGTTCGTCGGAGCATGGGGAGGTTAACGGGAGGCCGCCGCCGCCGTTATCATGTTCACGGGGTCGTCGCCGGAGTCGCACGGGAGCGAAAACGGAGAAGAAAACCGAAAAAAGGGGCTTACTGTTCATTCCCGTACAGCGCGGTCCACGGGCCCGCGCGGAAGCCGCAGGCCCGGTGCACGCCTCGCTGTGCACCGGCCCAGCCCGCAAGGGCGGTCCACGCCCAGGCGTGCACCCGGTACTGGCGTCGCGACCGGAAATGGTGAACCCGTCGCGCGCCCTTCCCCATGCGCGGCCCGGCCCAGGATGTGCGGTGCACGCTTCCTGCGTGCACCCGGCGCATGCCGCGCAGCCACCCAACGCGCAGACCCGGTCGACGCCTGCTCCGTGCACCACCCGTCAGCCCGAAGTTCGGTAGCTCCGTTTTGGTCCGTTTTTCCACCGTTTTGAGCGTCGTTTTCGCCGTTGGGATCACGATTTCCGCGGTTTTCTTGGCATGGCTACTTGGGATCTTTTAGGTCACCGTTTCGCCATGTCATGTGCTAGTTTCGCCGATGCTCCGCGCCTTGACAAAATCGTCGGGGTCGCGCCGTCGGGGTCCTCTTGGTTTAACCATTGACATCCCGAGTTGGCTACAGGTTGAGAATTGGGTTTTGTTGGATTTCCGTTAGCGATTTTGGGTTCCGATGGAGTCGCGATGAAATAGTCGCGGTCCGGTTGTTGTTAGCCATGGATTTTACCGGTTTGATCTGAGTTTTCGGTTTTACTTGACGATTTTGACTTGTTGGGTTTTTGATTGACGACGCGGTCCTCTAGGCACAGTGGTTTCGGTTTTTGTGGGTTTAATGTTACAGTGGTTGGGACCACTGATTTTACCTGATTAGGATAAGGTGTTAATTTGTGCTCTTGGATATTTTAGTAGGCCGCAAGGAGTTCTGATTTGCTTAGGAGGGTCGCGGGCGCGGTCAGTTATCTTCATTCCAGGTGGGTTCTTATGCAACAAGTGCTGTAAGTGCATTGTGTGCAGTGTATCATCTAAAAGCTCGTAGTAACCTGTTTAATAAAGTAGATGAGGTGTTTTCAGTGAATTAACCTTTCGCATTACTATGTACCGTTCCTTTGTTGATATTTGTGGCGACCAAGTGTCGCGGTGCTTAATTTACGCCGACTTCGGCAAACCGGTGTTGAATGCTGCACGTACATAGGCGGATTGGCCTCCGCATGGGTGTACTTTTCCGGAGGAGTGGTCTGAATGACCCGTGTGCCCCACGTGTGTAGGGTGGGGACCTCTTCACGATAGCTAAACATATCACTCACGCTTCGTGCAGGAGTAAAAGCATCAAGTGTCGCGTGGGGAGATCGTCGACTACCCTGACGTGACGGTGTCACTAAATTAAATAAAGTAAACTCAGGGCGAAGGATAGCGAAAGGTTCCGGTGCAGAGTATTTATTTTAAAGTTATTGTTTATTGTTGAATCATCTACTTTATTTGTCACTGACGTTACCCACTCCGTGACAGGTGTGACTAGGTGTAGTAGTCGGGACGACGGTGAGGCAGCGATTAAAGAACGTTAGCTGTATGAGGTTTATCCCGTTATTCTTGCTTGGGTTATCTCATCTCTTTTTATCTAAGTTTAAGTTCTCAATTGCTTGATTGTGGAATGTTGTGGATGTTGGATTGAGAGACTGTTTTGTGATGTGATCTTTATAATGATTCTTAATGATTTATTTGCGGCATGTTCTATACTGGACAAAAAGGGTTTCGAAAATGTTTTCCAAAACCAAGTGTCGTGTGGGCACTGCTTTGTAAACCTATGGATTTATCCTTTCAAAACGATGTAGCCGCCTTACGGTGAATGTGTAGACGTTTTAAAGGAATGGGAGTCGAGTGGACTCCGTTTGCAAACTTGTAGGTTCCTCTTAATGTGATTGAATGTTTTTACACTCTCGTGCTGGTATCTGTGACTGTGTGGTTAAAGATTTTATGAAGAATGATGTTATTGTCGTTGTTGTAATCGTGACGTCGTGCATATACAAAGGAGACTCTGTCCGATTGAAGAGTGAATTTGTATATGTGGCGGGTCTGACACGCACTGGGGGAGGTCGATACTTACTCATAAAGAAAAAAAAATATGTACGCTTTTTCCGCTTATCTTTACCTAAAAACCCCCGGGGCGTGACACGGGATCTCGTGGGCAACAGAGATATCCTTGAATCCCGGTGCCGCCAAAAGCACCTCTCACACTGTCGCTATAGCCTGTGTGCTCTAATAATCTCAACAAGCAAGCCTCCTCTTGTCTGCCTCGCAGAAAATTGATGTCCTCACTCTCTGCTCAGTTAAAACATCCTGTGGCATTATGCCAATCAATCTCAAGCACATGGTCAAAACACCGAACTGCCACAATTACCAATAAGTCTGCCGGTACAACTCGCAGCCTCAACTACATTAGACATGATCCACAAGCCTCCTCCACATGCACAGCACTAACAGGAACCTGTACCTCGAGTGCACGTGGTAACAAATCTGCCTCTAGTCCATGAAGGAATACAACATGCTCTAACTCCGACTGCTGTGATGAAATCACACCTGCGACAACTTAATCCACTACCGTGGCGCCCTCCAATCGGGCGGCACAGATTCATCCACTCGATCCAAGTGGTTGTCGCTCAATCTGCATGAAAATCAGGACTATCCACATAGGGAGTACGACCTCTGTCTCTGCTCACACTGGGGCGACGAATAAGGCCCTCCGCAGATAACAAATCCACGCTACCGCTGCGCCACTCTGATATAGATGCTGATGCCACCATCGGGGTCCACCCGATCTGTGGCATCTCAGGAACCCATCATCCTGGAAAGGAAATCAGAAGTGCCTCTGCCGGCCGATTTGTCCTCCATCACCCGGCGCCAAGCGCCAATATCCTGAACTCGCCTCTAGCGGCAGATCCCTATCCAAAGGAACTGCAGCGCCACGCTCCATACACAATGCCTACTCCAGCGAGGCGTCAAAACCTATAACGGAGGGACTGAATGAACTGAAAGGTATCCTGGCGCAGTCCACTCCCAGCCACATATCCTATGCGCCTCGTCCCTCGAACCTGGAGCGCAGTTTAACAACTGCCAAAAACTCTCTAGCACAGGGAGGCTCTCAATTGATCACTCCATCACCACCAACCACGACTCTGCCTCCAAAGGCTCCAAACTCAATCTTACGAGTCGGGGTGGTTCATCTGCCAAATCTGGCTCAATAGATCGATCGCGTCCCCTCAGCTCACCAGCTGTCAACTATCCACCCTACCTCGGTGCCTCGCCACTAAACATTGGCACAGAGGGGGCTACTCACTCCATCGGTGCTACAGAAATCCCCGCCCCTGAGGATATTGTAACCGGGTGGTCTTAGAAGGAAGCACTGTCGAGCTGCCCACTGCTCCGACAACTGCGTCACTAAAACCAGCTGCTCGCTCACTCTGCCGCTATAGGCCTCAGACGATCCTGTCATCTGGGTCTAGAACTCTCTGACCTCAATCCGAGTGTCCGGCCCAAAACCAACCGCTCAAGCTCAACTACTATGACAGGATACACACGGGTCAAAACCCAGCGTCGGGGAGACACAGCTTGCCACGACGAAACTGCAAATCAGCATACCAAAGCCACTCGACCCAATCCAGCGAAAGTCTAGAGCATGTTACCCATTCCGCAGCATTATGTTGTCTGCAGCCAACATAATCGCTTAGGAAAATAAACATGCCAATCACTCTTCCCGTCCCTTGGGAGAGGTATAAAACTCAATCAGGACTCTCGCTATAAATCACGACTCTCACGAAGTCAACCAAAGGGCAAACCATAAGCCTAGGGTTTCTAAGTCCACCATGACCTACAACCTAGGCTCTGATACCGACCTAATCTGTCACGCCCCGGGGTCGAAACTGCGACCCGGGCTCGCCAACAGATCCGCCACCTATGCAAAACCCCGCATAGGCGAAGCGTCCTACCTGCAAGAAAAGTACTTAAGCTAACAGATATTAGAGCTATAAATGAAAGTCTGCTGTATAACTAAAATCAACCACTGTACAACTGGAAATAATACAACAATGTCCATCTCCCAAAAATGATAATCATACAATATCCTCATATACAAAGCTCAAAACTCAACAGGGAGATATCTCCAATAAATACATCAGTGTATAGGCTCTCAATACATATCATATCCTCACTACATGAGTCTCTCAAAAGAGGAAAACAAAATAGCTAATCTACTGCAGGTCTCCTCTGAAGGGGGTACCGCTACTCTCCAACGACGGGTAGGGATCTAGCACGCGACTCCCTCACCTCGATCAACAACCGCAGAATCAGCAACACCCGCTAAGACTCTGCAAAACAAAGGAGAGGAAGGGAAAAGGAGGGGGAAAACCCCCAAAGGGTGTGAGAACTACACCAAAAAGGGAGTTCTTAGTGGGTACCACCGCCAGACCCGACGGTATGCCCACCCAAGTCCTCAAGAGACATAAAATACCCAAAGAAGTGGGAACTGAACAAGAATGCTGATGTCACCTAACAGCTACCAAGCCTCTATCTAAATGCTAAAGAGGGGAGAATCAAAGAATGGTATGCAACCACTAGCACACGAAGTGCACAATCGACCCAATCGAGCTGACTGCCACATCTGGTCCAGTCAAACGTGCGCCCCACCTACGACCACCTCCCGATGACGGGCAGGAATTATGTAGGGTGTCCGAACGGACTAACTCGCTATCGAGTAGTGGCTCATGCAGGCTATAGTCAAAATCCACGCTCTCTCTCAGAACGGATAAACTCAAGATCACCGAGCCTCTCGCACAACTGTCAACAACTCACAATGACCTTGGGACAACCGTCGATCCCCAAACGGTTCCCAACAACAATAGCACTGGTCTAAACACGGCTACTAGACTCCACTCGGTCCCCGTGACACGAGTGCAACAATAAAGTAAATGCCTGCAACGACCTCAATCTGGTGCCACCAGTAAAACTGGTACTGCCTGCTATGCCTGACGAATCGGGTATGCTGGCCAATGCATAACACCGATAAGGGATAGGAGTCTCAAGGACTCAAGGTAAGTAACAGATCGACCTCTCTAACCTTCCGATCGCACACTCCGGAGTGGCACTCGAGGGGAGCGACCCACACGAGTAAAGTATCACCGGGCAATAACCGCGCCGGTGTGATAAGTAACAAAAGCAGGACTAGATCATGACTCTAATCAAAGTGGGGAAAGCCCAACCACTAAAGAAGCCTCGGTCCTCAATCAGATGCAAAAGTACCCAAATAGTGGGAAACTCTGTCCACTAGAGAATTCAGATACCCAATCTGGTGCATAAATAAATATCCAGTCAACTGCCCAATATCCGCGGTTGCCGCAAAGCTCCACAACTAATCCAACCCATCCCTGACACCAATGTCCCGGCTACGCTACCCACTTTCCCTTGCTCGAACCCGAGCAACACTGACCACCTGACTAACAAAGAAGGAGAAAAGGATCACATGGTTTCTCCTAAGTCAAGTTCCAAAAGTAGTGCAACAGTAAAAGATGGCCTAACTACATGTCCATACAAGCATGCTTTTGTACTCAGAAACGATAAAAGTGGGTGAAACATATATTAGCAAAGCATGCTAAAGTATTCCTACTATGATATACCAATCCCGCCTAAATAGGCCAATGAATAACCATGTATGATCTCTATATCATCTAGTGTGGGATAAATATAACCTGTCCACCACACGCAAAGTCTCTAGTTCAACAAACGTGTACAATTATCAGGTAAGCACCAATCCACATTATCTAGGTCGTTTCCATGCTTACCTCTTGCTCATATTGATTGTACACTAAATTAGGCATGCTATCAATCATAGAGGGTGACATTCCCACAGGTAAGCTTATCTTAACCATACGTGAACATCCACTATTACACCTCCCATAAAGCATAACATGCATATAAACCCTGCCAATCCCCTAAACAGTTACCAAATTAAGCCTACCCACCTGAAGTGCTCAAACCAAGGCAAACCTGGGGTCGGTGAAGAGCGTGGCGACTTGCACGCACAATCCACTGAACCCGTATCCACGGTACATGTCGTGCAAACCTTGGCTCCTAGCAGTGTTCCAAAAACACTCGCGAACCCTCCTGGGTACAACAAAAGGTCCAAAGTTACACTTAAATTCCCAAAATTAACTACGCACAAACTCACTGAAAATCAGTCCCAAAGATACGCTTATTTCACCTGCTGAAAGTGCCCAGAAAAATCCAAGAAAAAATATCACAGCGATCCTCGCGTCGAGACCTTCGAAACGGGTACCTGCACGCCCAATTCCAAGCCCCGTAGGCCAAGTTAAAAATTCCACAGTACAGGCGCGCAAAAACATACAACCACACAACTGTAAAATCTTGCACAGATACAAGGGGAAAAGTATACCTCCGGCAAGGTCTCAGAAAAATCCAAGAAAAATACTGTGATAATCCTCGCATCGAGTAGATGCAAAAAGTGCACAGGAGCGTCTCAATCCGATGCCCGGTTGCGGAGATATCCTCGAAACAACCCGCTGTCCTCAAGAAAACACTCACAGTAAAAGACCCCCCGTAAGCATGGAAAAACTCCTCGAAAAGCGTGAAACTAGGGAATACTAAAAAAACCTAGATCGTAGCCCTGTCCGTCGCGGATCCAGCGGGGAAGAAATCGCTCGAAAAGGTGGTCGGAGTAGGCCGGGGGAGCTCACGCACCGAAACGCGACGAAGGGGAACTCAAATGGACGAGCGTCGCGCCGCGTCGCGCTCCGCCGCTACCCGCCGCCGCTGTAATAGTGTCAAGGTGCCTCGAAAATCGTGCGCATCATTCGTGCTCCAAAAAATGCAAGTGAGTAGTCCATTTTCATCGTTTTCGCGCGCTGAATCCAAATCCGCTGTCCGATTTGCCAAATTCTAACTCTAAAAATTGCCGAAGGCATCCGGAAAGATGTTCTTTTGTCCAAACTTCGTGCTGAGCCCAATTTTAATATCCATTGCGTTCGAAACCACTTCTAAGCATTCGACTGGGTCATCTGACTACTCTCGTAATCCATTAAACACTCTGAGTCCATCACTAGTATCCAATTGGTGCACAAACACCACCGACGCGCCACATAGGCCTCCAGAAGCTGCTGGTCAACTAGTAATCACATCGTGGGGATCCAGGTCCTCACACTACTATCATGCTTCGAAATCGAAAGCAATGGAGCAAGGGGAGAGGTCACCCAATTTCGGCAGAATGCCCCACCTTGTGGTGTGCCCAATTGCTTGTAGACACTTGCAATTGGTCTCCGCGCGATTCCACTTGTCTCCTCGAGCTTGCACGCAAAACGGTGCACATCCCTCGAGTCCGCACGCAAAATGGTGCACGTCCTCCATACCTGCACGCAAAATGGTGCACGACATTAAAAACCCGCACGCAAAACGGTGCGCGCCACTTTAATCTGCACGCAAAATGGTGCGCGACAACACAACCTGCACAAAAAACGGTGCACGTACCTCGGGTTTGCACGCAAAATAGAGCATGCTTCTTTTAAGGTTGCACGCAAAATGGTGCACTTCTTTTCTAACCCTGCACAAAAAACGATGCACAATATTAGGGTCGGCACGCAAAACGATGCGCGACAACACGACCTGCACGCAAAACGGTGCACGCACCTCGAATCTATACTCAAAACGGTGCACGTCTGACTGTAGGGTTGCACGCAAAACGGTGCATATTTTTTCTAGCCCTGCACGAAAAATGATGCAAACTATTAGAATCTACACGTAAAACGATGCGCACTGGTCCAACCCGCACGCAAAACGGAGCACGTACCTCATATTGGCGTGCAAAACGGTGCACATTCTACTGTAGGGTTGCACGCAAAACGGTGCACACTTTTCCAGCGCTGCACGAAAAACGAGATGCAACGTTAGAGTCTGCACGCAAAACGGTGCCCGTTAGTCCAACCTGCACGCAAAACGGAGCACATACCTAGTATTGGCACGCAAAATGGTGCATGTTCCTTTCTCAACGTTGCACGCAAAACGGTGCACGTTTTCTGAGTTCGCGTCCAAAACTGCGCACATTCACCGTATCCGCACGCAAAACGGTGCATATTTCCCACGAGCTTGCACGCAAAACGACGCGCATCCAAAACGCCCGCGACACTCTCACAGCAAAACGGCACAGAAAAAGTTGGGTCCCTAACACGCACGTGGGCATGGGCTCAAATCCAAAATCCAAAAGGGAACTTCAAAACCGTGCCAAAAATACCACAAAAATGACACACGGGGCCTACCTCGACAACGCCGTGACGTCCATCACGCCCATTAGCCTCTTTGGAGCACCTCGCGCGCTCCACGGAGTCCACGGTGCGTTCGTGCAACCTCGAAAACCCCGCCTCGAAGTCGCATGCTCCCCTCCTGGTACGCTCGGGTGAAGCCAAAAGGGAGAAAAGGAGGAAAATGGGGCCATTCGGGCCTATATAGGCCGAGCCCGAACTTTCGAGCGCAACATTTCAGGCGCCCGAAAACTTTCGGGGGGCTACAGTAACCGCCCAGCCGCGGTCCACGGGTCCACGCCATGCCAGCTAGGCGCCACGTCAGCGTCGCTCGACCAATCAGAGGACGACACGTGTCCCTGGACCCGTGCAACGCGACCACGGAACCGCGGCGGCCAATCAGTGGCCGCCATGTGGACCGTACCATCACGCGTGGTAGCTGCGTTGCTTCGCGTCAGCGCGTCACGTCGCGCTGACCGGCCAATGGGAGGCCGACATTTGGCCACTCCCGCTGACACCGCGCCAAGGCCGCCGCGCCTTCCCGACGCGCTCCCGCTCCTCTCAGTCGCCGCGTCCAATGAGGAGACGCCACGTGGCGTTCCCCACCTACCACGCGCACCTCGGGCCGCGCGCCACAGCGCGCCGCGCACGCTGCCCGTGCCTCAGGATTCGCGCCTGCCGTCTCAGGATCCGTGCCACTGCCTCGGGATCCGCGCCACACAGTAACTTTCGGGCGCGCTATAGTAACTTTCGGGCACACCTTCACCTGGACCAGGCTGCTACAGTGAACCGGGTTCGCTACAGTGCTGCCCGGTTTGCTGCATCCCATAAAAGCCGGTTTGCTACAGTACTTTCCGGGCGCCCGGTTCCCACTTTCGGGCGCCCGAAACTTGGGCCCAAGCCCAGTTTTGCACGTTTTTGTCCGTTTTCGCCCGTTTCTCGCCCGTTTCCGCTCAAATTTGACGGGCAGCCACAGTTTAACTTAATTTACCTCATGGTACTTAAATTTTCCATTTTGGACCACCTCTGGGTCACCAAAAGTCTCACTGTATTCAAATTCGCTGGCGGAGCCCGTTCTCACTATCCGGGTGTCCGATCAACGCGAAACTTTTACTGTGGCCTTAAAACACATTTACGGAGCTCCCGTAATTTTCTCGGAATTTTCCAAAACTGTGAATTTTCCACTTACAATCTGGGCCCACTGTAGTGTTTTGGCTTTTACGGCTAATTGTGACTCACATGTTAATTATTTATGCCCTTAATTGAATAAAATTATTTAACGTTTGAAACTCGGTCAGTGTGCGGTGCGGGTATTTTTCCGTTGAAGGGCTTGAAAACGAAGACCGATGGTGCGATCGGATTGGGAATCCGATGTACGGATCTCCCGGAATGGGGTTTTTAAGACCGCGATGACTTAAGGCGTGCATCGAAATCCGCGTAAAATATCCGGCATGCTTTTTAGGGGAATTTGGATATTCTGTGTGATTAATTAATTAAGGGATTAATTAATCGGTTATGTGCAATTAAATTTGGGGTTGTTATTTCCTATGATTAATTAATTTGGGAAATTAATTAATCGGCGACTAGGATTTAAAAAGGGGGTTGAATTAATACGTACGAGAGAAACCCTAGCCGAAAAGAAAGAACGCGAAAGAGAAAGAAAATAAAAAGACGGAACCCTAGCCGAAGGAAAGAAAGGAGGAAATAAAGGAAACGAAGGAGTCCGATCACCCCGAACAATGAGCCGGAGACAAGAGCGCGATCAGACGACTTCCCCGTGGATTAATCCGGTGAGTGAATCCTCGTTGTGGTTTTTCGGGATCTTCTTTTACGTTTTTGTTTAGGGTTTGGGTCGTCTCCGTCATCTCCGCCACCGGCGCCGTCGTTGCGCAAGTTAGGGCACGACACGGGCGGCGGAGACGCGCGATGCCGCTAAGGCATCGCGCGGGCGGCAACCGCGGGAGCCGCGCGGATCGTACCCGCGGGCACCACACGGGCACCGCGCGGGCACCCCGCGGGCGCCGCGCAAATCGTACCCGCACGGACGCCGCGCGGGTCATACCCGCGCGGGCACCGCGCGGCCGCCGTGCGGGATTGCACCCGCACGGGGCACCGAGCGGGCGCCGCGCGGGCCAGCACCCGCGCGGGCGCCGCACGGGAGCCGCGCAGGCCGCGCCCGTGTGGGCGCCGCACGAGCGCCGCGCGGACCACACCCGCGCGGGCGCTGCCCGCGGAGGGCCGCCGCATGGGTTCGGGCGGCGCGGGGCTCCGGCAGGCGGCGACGGCTGCGCGGGGGAAATCCGTTGATCGACGGGTTTGACGATTTCCTTGGGCTTCCGTCGGACGGGTAATGTCGGGCTTTTGTTTTGTAGAGTTAGTGCGTGGTTCTGGCTTTGGTTACCCTTATGGACTCTTCTTAGGTCCAGATACGCAATGGGAGTGTGCGAAAGATCCGGGTGCTCCGATTCCCTCGCAACCAGGTGGGTACCCTTGCTATAAGTGCAACGAGTGCATTAAGTGCACCATATCATCGTAAAAGGCTCATTAACTTGTCTAATAAAGTAGATGGACTGTTATACCCTTCGCATGAATACTTTTTATTAATAATTGTGGCGGCTGCGGTCGCGGGGCTTAATACTCTTTATTAATAATTATGGCGGCTGCGGTCGCGGGGCTTAATACACGCCGACATCGGCAAATTCGGTTTTGGATGCTGCACGTACACTGGCGGATTGGCCTCCGCATGGGTGTACTTTTTCGGAGAAGTGGTCCGAGTGACCCGTGTGCCCCACGTGTATGGGGTGGGGACCTCTTCATGCCAGCTAAAGGCGCCGCACTAGCTCGGTGAAGAGGTAAAAAGCATCATGGGGGTAATGTGACTGTGCACGAGGGGAGACTTCCGTCTCTCCGACAGGTACTCTGGGGATGGAGCCCAGCTTATTTTGTAACAGGGTTTTAGCGAAAGGTTCTGGTATAATCGGTTTGTTTTCAATTCAACGTTAATTACTAAGACATCTACTTTATTTGTCACTGACTTTACCCACTCCGTGACAGGTTTGACTAGGAGCATTAGTCGGGATGGTGGTGAGACTGCGTCGGGAGGACCGTAGTCGTAGGAGGCTTTCTATTCGTTGCTCCTTGGATTTATCTCAATTCTTTCTTAACAACAGTTAGTTAAATTTGCATCTGTGGATCATATTAGTTATAGTTAGCACTATGGAATGGATGTACTATTACGATTTAGACATACTTTCGTGATTTCGGGCGCGGCATGTTTTTATCATCATAAAAATGATTGCGAAAACGTTTTCAAAAGCAGAGTGCCGCGTGGGCACAGATTTTGTAGACCTCTGGATTTATCCTTTCCAAACGATGTCGCCGCTCTCTTGTTTGGATGTGTAATTGTTTTAAAAATTGGGTGTCGGGTGGACGCCGTTTGCAAAACCGTAGGTAATTACTTCTCCTGCTCTATGTTTGATGACGACTGTATGGTTGATGGTTGGTATTGTAAATGGGACGCCGTGCATATACAAAGGAGACTCTGTCCGATTGCAGAGTGAATTTGTGTATGTGGCGGTCTGTTGTGCACCGGGGGCGAGGTTGATCTTCCCGTGTGAAGAAAAAAAAAATATAATACACGTTTTTCCGCTTATACTAAGACCTCCCGGGGCGTGACAGATTATATGGTATCAGAGAAAAACAACCATAACCACAGTAGTCGGAGATCCACATCCACAGTGTATGATGCCACAAGCAAATTGGGACACGAGATAACCAAGGTATAGGTGCGGTAGTACGTGAGAGTACGGGGAAACGGGGTTTAATATAAGTGCGTTGTAAGTCAAGGTGCTAGGGTGATAATGTTAGGGTTAACGCGGCTTCTTTGTTTACAGCGGACAACGACCAGGATTCGGCTACCGAGCGCTAACTCTTTTAAACGGATAGGATGGATCCCGCAGCCGCAGCCAATCTCTTGCTCCGAAACCAGCTACGTGACGTGACAGGACAACTGTTAACTCTCACTGAGCGCCTATGCCTACTGACTCGAGACTTCGAGGGTATCGACCGCACTCAGCGAGACGCCAGGGACGACGCCTATCGGGGAATGCCGCCGGCAGGTTACCCCACGTTCCAATAGGCGGTCGGCCTGGCCATGCAGGCTGAGCGGGAACTCGCCGAGGTACGAGCTCAGCAGGGTCACCCCGGTTACCGTTGGGGACAAAGATTTCACCACCTCGGTCCGACGGGGGGCCCCTCCAAGGACGGACGGGCGCCCAAGCGCCCAAGGACAGAATGGAATGCGGGGCAAACAACAAAGAGGGGACCCAAACCACAATGGAAGCCGTGCGTCATATGCGACGGTGCACACCGACTTATGAGCTGCCCCTGGAGGGACGACCACTGTTTCAAGTGCGGCAAGCCGGGTCACTCACGCTTCTCGTGCCCCCGGAAGCCGGCTGTCACTAGACCCCCGGTGCCGCGACCGGACGAAACAAAGAAAACCGCTACCCCCGCCACACCACAGCCAGGAGAACCAGAGAGTGCTGCAGCCCCCGCTCAGCCAAAGGACCTACCCGGCGACCAGTACTCCGCAGACTCTCCAGACACCAAGCCCCTACCTCAACACGCTGTACGACGCTGGCCTGAGGGTTGTGGGCGTACTCCCCGAACTACCACGGTGGAGGATGCGATGTCCCGGAACAAGTGATAACAGGTAACGGATGTTTCCTTTTTTTTTTCCTTCTGTTTAGGAGCACCGGCCACACCTAAGCTTATTACCCTCGTCCGACACACTCTCTCTCTCCCCCTGTCTTTTCCCTCCCCTATTCCCGGACACGCCTAGTGCGGATTGGGGAAGGAATCCTTAAGTACTAGGCGAAACCTCCCCGGCCTATGTGCGCGGGCGGGTTTCGGAGCGTAAGAGACCCTTGCGTACTTAGTGAGACCTGCTAGGGATCACGTAAGAAATAGATGGGCCCCACCCCTCTACCCAGCGATTAAGGACCCAAGAGATCGTTTGGTCGCGTGGATCCATAATCTAGGTTAGGCATGACATCCCAGTCGTAAGGGATTTTTCGGATGTATTTCCGGCGGAACTTCCTGGGATGCCGCCCGAACAAGAAGTTGACTTCCCTATTGAACTACTCCCCGGCACCAAGCCCATCACCAAGGCACCGTACAGGATGGCCTACGCTGAGTTGAAAGAACTCAAGGCACAGCTGGAGGACCTTTTGGACAAAGGTTTTATCAGACCAAGCGCGTCACCATGGGCGCGCCCGTCCTGTTCGTGAGGAAGAAGGACGGAAGCCTCCGGTTGTGCATAGACTACCGGGAAATAAACAAGGCCACCATTAAGAATAAGTACCCCCTGCCAAGGATCGACAACCTAATCGACCAACTGCAAGGGGCAACGGTGTTTTCAAAGATTGATCTGCAGTCAGGCTATCATCAGCTCAGGGTTAAAGGGGAGGACGTCCCCAAGACGGCCTTCCGGACTCGCTATGGCCACTACGAATTTACAGTGATGCCTTTCGGGCTCACTAACGCCCCGGCAGTATTCATGGACATGATGAATAGGGTGTTCAAACCCTTCCTGGATTTGTTCGTGGTGGTCTTCATCGACGATATCCTCATCTATTCCCGTACAGATGAGGAACATGAAGAACATCTGCGCACAGTCCTCCAGACCTTACGGGAACAGAAACTCTACGTCAAACTCAAAAGTGTGAGTTTTGGCTCCGTAAGGTGGATTTCTTGGGGCACGTAGTCTCGGCGTCCGGAGTCGCGGTGGACCCAAGGAAGATAGACTCGATGACGGACTGGCCCCGACCGACAACGGTGACGGAGGTTCGAAGCTTCCTGGGATTAGCCGGGTATTACCGGCGCTTCGTGGAGGGCTTCTCTAAGATAGCCACCCCTTGAATCGTTTAACTCGAAAGGGGGAGAAGTTTATCTGGACGGATCAGTGCCAGAAGAGCTTCGAGGAGCTCAAGGATAGATTGACGCGGGCCCCGATTCTCGCCTTACCAGAACCGGGGGAGGGTTATGAAGTATTTTGCGATGCGTTGCGGAACGGACTGGGAGGAGTTCTTATGCAACGGGGAAGGGTTATAGCCTATGCGTCAAGGCAACTCAAGGATTATGAGCGGAATTACCCCGTGCATGATTTGGAGCTCGCAGCGGTTGTGTTCGTCCTCAAGCTATGGAGACATTACTTGTATGGAGCACACTGCAACGTGTACTCTGATCATAAGAGTCTCAAGTACCTCTTCACCCAAAAGGAGCTAAACTTGCGACAAAGGCGGTGGCTCGAGCTACTGAAAGACTACGACATGACGATCCACTATCATCCGGGAAAAGCGAATGTGGTAGCCGACGCCTTGAGTCGCAAGGGGCAGGCCGAGGAAGCAGGTGTAGATGCTATCACCCAGCAAGAATGTCTGATTGCGGGAATTTTCGCGGTTAAGACTGGAAGTGGTACCGGCGGGCACGGTCGCACAACTTCTGACTCTAGTGGTCAGGCCCACCCTGCTGGACAGGATTCTTGAAGGGCAGTCGACCGATGACCAACTCCAGCTGGTGCGAGGCAGGATAACCGCCGACTAGGAGGGCGGTTACACAGTAAGCTCCGATGGCACGATACGGTTTCGAGGACGAATCTGTGTGCCGGATCTACCGGAGCTCAAAGAGGAAATCCTGAGGGAGGCGCATACCGCTCCTTATGTGGCGCACCCCGGGGGAACGAAGATGTACAAGGACGTTAAACAGACCTTCTGGTGGCCCAAGATGAAGGAAGATGTGACTCGATTTGTGGCACACTGCCTGGCATGCCAACGAGTGAAGGCCGAGCATCAACGACCGGCGGGAAAGTTGCAACCACTACCGGTGCCCGAATGGAAGTGGGAAAGGATTACCATGGATTTTGTGACCGGTTTCCCGAGATCGCCACAAGGACACGATGCGATATGGGTCATTGTGGACCGCTTGACGAAATCGGCCCACTTTCTGGCCATACACACAACGTGGACTCGGGAACGACTGGCACAAACATACATCAATGAGATAGTAAGGTTGCATGGGGTACCGACATCTATTACGTCGAACAGAGACACGCGATTCGTGTCAAATTTTTGGCGGAGCCTGCAACAAGCGATGGGAACCAAGTTGCATTTTAGTACGGCGTTTCACCCGCAGACCGACGGGCAATCAGAGCGGGTGATTCAGATTGTGGAAGACATGCTTCGAGCGTGCGTTTTGGACTTGGGCGAAGGGTGGTCGCGATACCTACCCCTCGTGGAGTTTGCCTACAACAACAGCTATCAAGCCAGTATCCAGATGGCACCATACGAGGCTGTGTATGGGCGCCGCTGTCGGTCTCCAATATGCTGGGATGACTTGGGTGAGCGTATGTTTTTGGGCCCAGATTTGGTGGAGGAGACCGAGGCGAAGGTGCGATTGATCAGACAAAGACTACTGACCGCCCAGAGCAGACAGAAAAGTTACGCGGACAACAGACGACGAGACTTAGAGTTCATGGTAGGTGAGCATGTATTGCTCCGAGTTTCACCATCCAAAGGAAACCGACGTTTCGGCCTAAAAGGAAAGTTAAGTCCGAGGTGTCGGGTTATATATAATTGGATCTAAATAGAGAAAAAAACACCTAGAGGGGGGTGAATAGGTGGAAACAATAAACACTCAAAAATCTTTGCGATATAAAACCCAATGCGAAAAAAATAAATAACACGCAGAGATTTTTACGTGGAAAACTCCAAACCGGAGTAAAAAACCACGGGACCGATAACACGGTGAAATACACTAGAATTAAACACGTACAAGGTGATATACCGTACTCACAGACGACTCAACCTTTTCCATACGCTCCTAGTTGATCTTCTCCGCTCGCTCCACGACGCTTCTCGAATCCACGATTTGCGTCCAACGCCGAATCCACGGCGTCCAACGTCGAGTCCACGACGTCCGACCGAATCCACGGTCTTCACCCAGTAGCACGCTTCGAATCCACGAACGTACCTCGCTCCGAATCCACGAGAGCGGTAGCACCTTGAATCCACAAGGCCACGCGAGTCCACGCGCCGATTTTGGGGTAAATCGTTGTTTTTTTGGGTGGTGATGATCCGCCGAATACTTAGATTAGAAATAGATCGGAAATACCATCTAAGTATTCATTGATTTGATTCTACTCAAAATGTGAGTATGAAAACCTAGAATCAAATCAATCAATATAGATGAAGAAACATAAGATAGAATCTATGATTTCCTTTCTTCTCTATATGTGGATCTTAGGCCGTATAAAAGATGACGGCTTCTTTTTCGATTATGTGGATTAGCCCTAGAAAAAGAATCATAGGGTCTATTTATAGGTTAGAAACCCTTGGAAAAAGATAAGGATCAAAAACTATCTTTTTCTGGAATTTTTACATGACAACGATCCGGATCGGAGATCGGCGATCGAGATTGCAAGTAGCGAGAAAAACAGTTTCCAGAAAAATGAAGGTTCGGGATCCGGATCAAAGTGCTTGATCCGGATCGTTCATACAGTTCACCAAACATCAACGTTCGGGATCCGGATTGCAAAGCCTGCTCCGGATCGTTCAAATAAAATGGTAAACCCAGTGTTCGGGATCCGGATCAAGGAAGGCTACGATCCGGATTGAACTGGTGTATGAACGAACAACCTTCGGGATCCGGATTGAACAGTCTGATCCAGATCCTGAACATGTCCCATGTCCAGTTTTTGATATTTATGCAATTAAAATCCATCCAAGTGTTTCTACACTATAAGAAGTATTCGGATCACCAAAGATATTAAGTTAAACATACATGATCCTTTTGAATTCTTCTTTCTTGAGATTGAGTTATATGATCCAACTTTCTTTACCTTCAATCTTCAAGACTTAACCGAATTCACGAAATACGCCAACTTAAATTCCGTAACAATCTCCCCCTTTGGCAGTTTCGTGACAAAACATAGATCCACTCAAGAAAATTCAAAAAGATATTTTTGTTGCTATCACCATACAACAAAAATTTACAATGGAGATCCAAAATAAAATACATGAGTTAAACTCCTAAAACAGACTCTAGACTTAGACATCTGTACTCTCTGCAAAAGAAATCATTCTTGACAAAAGAAATCATTAGATACCTCAAGAATTTTATATCATTCAAAAACCACATACAGAGATGAAGTTTATACTCATTTATACTTACCATGACATTTATACATTCAGATATGTAAATTGATCATAGTTAAAATACCAACATATCTTCTATGCAATCAAAATCCAAATGTCATGTTAGTGAACATCAACTTGTTAGTTATATTACATGCCCAAATAGTTAGTCGAATAGTTAGTCGAGGCATGCATTCAAACACAAATGAAAACCGAAAGTTGAAGTTCTACTTACCTTTCAAGTTGAGGTTATACTTACCTCTATAGTTTCAAGTTTCTCACAAACATTTGTATCATTGTTTATCTCTCTCTCCCCCTTTTTGTCACAAAAATTAGCCAAAAATTACCAAAATGGAGAGAATAGTTAACAGTTCAAGTAAAATGTGTGAGAACTAAAACGAAAAAACTAAAACGTAAAAACCTGCACAAAAAAAGTTAAAAATCTGAAGTTCCTGCACAAGAGAATTATAGACAAACGATTCAAGTATCTGAATCTGAGTCATCCGAGGCGTTGTATCCCATTTTCGAGAACATTTTCTGCATTAACTTCTTCATTGACGAGACCGTCTTAGTTAGTGTGATTTGGGACGCTGTGATTATTTCGAGTTCTCTTCGGAGATTCGCCTCTGCTTTTTGGTGATTTGCTCCTGTTGAAAAGACAGTCTCTGTTGCTGTTTGTAGACGGCGGTTATTGATGCTTCATCATCAGCTCCTGGTGCTTGATGTGAAGGCGAGGCAGAGGTGCCTGCACAAGGTTTCTTTGTAGAGGAAGGAGTCGAAGTGACATGAGGCAATTTGTGAAGAGACTTCACAATTGTTGATTCATCTATCATCCCCCAACAGTGTTGATATGATGTCGAGCTGATATCAATCTTAAACTTTTTCAAGATCCTCATGATGATCACTGGGAATGGAAGTCGTTCAGTAGGATGCGGATGCGTAACATATCTAGACATTCTATTCCAAATTATGTACGGGATGTTCATATTCAACCCTACGGCCTCAGAAGGATGACCTAGGAGATATAAGAATAGCATTCTATCCCATCTCAATACCTTTGTCTGCAAGTTAGGGAGAATGTTGTAACACGTGATGAAGTTAAGAAATCGGTACTCAAGCCGAAGTTGTTTGGATTTTATAGATTTACCATCTGCTGATTCAGTTCCTTCCAAACAAATTCCTTCTATCACGGTTTGCCACATGGCATTCGTCAAACTTCTTCCCATCAAATAGTTGAACCCCGATCTGTTTGATTCCATTCTAGTACCTCGCCGATTAACTGCGGAGTGATTGTTAATCTCATCCCTTGGATGTTTGTGTAGAATTGCATAGAACCAAGTTCATCTTCCTGAAGATGTCTTGCATTTGTGTAAAAGGTTCTTACACGATACAAACAATATCCAAGTAATTCCGGGAATCGACAGACTTGAATAAGATTAGTTTGTTCAATTAAAATCCCAAACTCTGGTGAGTGATTTCGGAGAGCTTCAATGTTGACATGTCGTTCACCGATGCATTCACGATGTTCAAAGCTCTAAGGCGATCAGTGTTAACGAACACTTCTTCCATGCGAGGCGGGGAGTCAGGAGCTATTGGTTTGCTAACATCAGTATTTCGTGCTCGTCCAAAGCATCGAGCTAGTCTCTTCCTCTTCACGGAGATGGATGGGGCAGTCATAGGTGCTTTTCTAGTGTCCATTGCAGTTTTTCCTTTCGAAACAACAGAGGTTTTCTGTGTCGATTTTACAGGATGTGTTTCATCATCTGACAACTCATCCCAATTGACCTCATCCTTTTCTGGTTCAGATTCTGAGTCTTCAAGGTGAACACATTCTCCTTTACGAAACGGTTTTCTTTGCCCTCTTTAATTTATTGGTTGCTCTAGTATGTACCATCGCAACAAGAAGAACTATGATCCATGTGAATGCCATTGTTGCAAATGCTTATGAAAGAAATCCTGGTGAGCAACACCTCAAGAACACGAAAAAATTGTTAATTTTCAAAATTAGAAAAATTGTACCCAAACAATCATTATCGTGGTAGAGAGACTAAGAATCAAATTAGTTTTGCAAAGGAATTTTAAAAATAGATCAATCGCATGATTTTCGAAATTCCCATTATATGCCCTAAAATCGTAATTTTTGAAATCGAAGGCCAAAAATTCGTTTATCTTGAGAATACCTAGCATATAATCAAAACTAATCTACCCAGAGTTCTTATTTCAAAAGAAATTTGATCAAAAACCATCCACAAACGAAATAGATACAAGAATTTCATCACGTTTTGAGGAAGAATATGAAAAACTGTGAAAAACCGAGATTTTGATCAATAAAACTTACTTGGAATCGAAGAACTTCGAGTTTGAAAGCTTCCAAGAATGGATGACTTCTAGAGAGAGAAGCTCTGGAAACTTTGGAACAAAAGATTGGAGTAAAAGAAATCAAAAACCCTTTTGTTCTATATAAAACCCTAGCCGCGATCCGGATCAGTTCGTGATTACGATCCGGATCGGCTACCCGCAGAGAAATCTGCGTCGGGATCCGGATCGGCAAATCCAATCCGGACGTCTGCCCGCAGAAGATATCTGCGTTCGGGATCCCGATCGGCAGGTCCAATCCGGATCGGCTTCCAACTTTTTTCTTAGAAAATTTCAGAGAAATTCTAGAAAAACCATAAAAAGATTGTAAGCACTTTTGTGTATCAACTTTAAATGAAAATCATCGTTTCATACAACAAGAAATAGATTATGCCAAATCTATCAATAACATCCAACAAATGAAACGAAAATTTATAAAAATTAAATCCCTTAAAGTTGAACAACTTCAATTACATCTAACTTGATCTTATGAGTAATGCCTTTATCAAATCATCAATTCGGTAAAGAAAATGAAATACAAAGATCAATAGATGTCTAACATCCCAGATAAGTTAGATAATATATCTAGTCAATTTATTGAAGAGAGTGGCTCTTTGAGCATCTTTCATTAAAATTCCCACCTTATACCAACCTTGAAATTTTGACAGAGTCAAGTATTTCAACATGCATTTTATTTAATCAAACTTGAAAAACCTTGCTTGGTATACATGTGGTAGCTGCACACAGTACTCGGACGACCGAGGTGGTAGCTCTTTCCTCCATGTGGTAGTAGTTTTCACGCTCCTCATTGGGATGTAACTCTTTCCACATCTTTTGAGCATAATACTTTTTCTTTGACTCCCCCTCAATTGGCTATCAATTATTTAAGATATAAAGTATTCAGCCAAATATTGATCTCGATTTCATACTCGACTAAACAGTCAAATAAGATAAAAACTATACCAAGAGATCATTAAGAGAGAAATTGACTTTGATCAAAACAAAGATGAGTTAATTGACATAAATGATCATTGCATCAAATGAATATTATGACATCTAAAGCATAATAGATTTCTAAATATATAAAAGGATGCAGTTAAAGTCAATCAAAAACTAATGCTCAATTAATGTTCTATGTCTAAGCATAGATAATGAACAAAAACACAAAAACAAAACCTAACCTAAACAAAAGTTTCAAAAAGAGGTTATTTCAAGGAAAGCATTCCAATTGCTTTACGCAAATGAATAAAACGTTTTTGATCCAAAGGTTTTGTTAACAAGTCAGCTAATTGATCTTCAGTTGAATGTAGGAAATTTGAAGAATATTTGATTCAACTAGCTCTCTAAGAAAATGATATCTAAGTTCAATGTGTTTTGTTCTAGAGTGCAACACAGGGTTTTTTGAAATATTTATAGCACTAGTGTTGTCACATAAAACAGTTACCGAAGTTGCTAAAATGGAAGTCGCTCAACACGCTTTCATCCAAATGAGTTGAGTTGAACAACTACCCGCTGAGATATATCCGCTTCGGCAGTCGAGAGTGCAATGCAGTTTTGCTTTTTACTATGCCATGCAACAAGGACAATGGCCAAGATAAACATGCACCACTCGTACTTTTCCGATCATCCACGATCCTGCCCAATCGGCATCTGAGTATCCAATAATATCTAGACTTGTTCCCATAGGATACCAAATTCTGAAATTAATGGTTCCTTTGATGTACCGATGATCCATTTCACCGCTTTCAGGTGAACATCCTTTGGGTGCTGATTGATATCTCGCGCAAATCCCAACACTAAAGGATATATCCAAGCGACTAGCTGTGAGGTAAAGTAGACTTCCATCATGCTGCGATAAAGTTTCTCGTCTACATTCTCACTAAGAGATTCACTTCCTAATCCCTTATTGCTAGTTCCCATAGGAGTAGGAAAAATCTTTAAAATCTTCTAATCCCGAATTTCTTTACCAACTCCTTTGCATACTTGGATTGACACAGATGGATGCCTTCACCATTTTGTTTCACTTGCAATCCAAGAAAGTATGTCAGTTCCCCCATCATAGACATCTCAAATTCGCTTTCCATGGGTTCTGCGAATTTAGAAGCATCATTATCCTTTGTTGCTCCAAACACAATGTCATCGACATAGATTTGTGCAACAATGAAGTTATTTTGATAATGCTTCACAAAGAGAGTCCGATCTGCTCCCCCTCGAGTATAGCCCTCTCCAAAAGGTGCTTTGTCAACCTTTCGTACCACGCTCGCGGTGCGTGTTTAACCGTAAAGAGCCTTTTTCAAACGAAAAACATGGTTAGGTAGTTTACAGTCTACAAAACCTTTCGGTTGAGCCACATAAACTTCCTTATTCAAAAACCCATTTAAAAACGCGCTCTTAACGTCCATTTGAAAGAGGTTTATTTAAAGTAAAAGCAATAGTGCACGCCCGGGGCGATACTGCGCCCCGGCTCGCCAACAGATCCGCCGCCCATACGGGAAGCCCGTATAGGGTAGCTAACTCCCACCCTTGCAAAGAAACATCTACACTAGCAGATATCAGAGATGAAAGAGAAAAGCTGAATAAAAAGATAAAAATAAACTCAACTCACAACTATACAGACCAACCTCACAGAACAAAGGAGTTCTCTCAGAAAAGCAGGGAGAAAGGTACAACTCAAAACCTCACTACAGTAGTCACTCGACAAAACACACACCAAAATAGTACTGGGGTACATCTACTCACATACTGAAGATGACAGGAGGGGATCTATCTGCGACTCCCTTACCTCGGTCTGAAGGAGTGGATCAGCAACAGGAGCTGCAGGAACGGAGCAAGAAGTCCCTGGGGAGAAGACACCCGACGGGGTGAGAACTAACATCCCACAGTGTTTCAGTGGGTACCGCCAAACAAGCCCGACGGTCTGCCCACTAAGTCACCAGAGGCAAAACATTAAATATGCGTTGCTGTATGGAAAGCTGGGGAAAAA
>CM055068.1:31005284-31029217 GCA_029204045.2 Tillandsia leiboldiana | reverse complement strand
AACCGCGGCCGTGGTCGCCGCCGTGGACCTCGATGAGTTTGGCGCGCATGGCATGGGGGCGCATGTGCGCCGGGCGCGGGGGCGAGAGCGCAGGGCGGGCAACGGACCACCGTGGCGGCCATCGGTGGCCCCGCACCGCTTGTCCCCAGTTCGGGGGGGACACGTGGCGGCACCGGATCGATCTGGGCGCGCACAGTGTTGGGCCGGGCCCAACACTGTAGGCGCCCGAATGTTCCGGGCGCCCGAAAGTTGGGCCCGAAAGCCCCTTTGACTTGTCTTTTGGGCTGATTTCGGGTGAGGCCTATAAATAGGCCCCTTGGGGCTCGTTTTTGAAGCTTTTCCCGAGAGTTTTAGCCCCTGAGCCCTTTACCAATTTTCTTTCTCTCCCTCTTGTGCATCTTTTGGCGAGAGCTCAGGATTTTTGGAGGCCGCGACGACAGCGACTTCTGCCTCGGGGTGCGGAGCGACGATTTACTGTTGGAGTTCCTTTTCCGTCGCAGTTTAGTCTGGGAGGTCTACCGGGCTACCCCGACGTTATTTTTGGACGATTTCTGCGGTGACGGTTTCATAAGAGGTAAATCTACATTTTCTGTGTTGGACACTTTTTCTGGATCCGAGCTTTTCTTGGGGTTCTGGGTACATTTTTAACCCCCTTTGCGACTGTGGTTGATTTGGACAGCACCTGCTTGTCGGATTTTATCTCCTCATCCAGACATTGGAATTCGACGTTTCAGGACTCTATCGACATCTACTCTTCGCGAGGATCGCCGTCATATTTTTATTGGAATTTTCGGAGGAGGTTTTTCAGGTGAAAATTTCTTGTTAATGGGACTGTTCACCACAGATTTTGGGATTGTGGATTTCTTGTGGATTAAAGTGTAATTTTGGTGTATGTTTGTACCCAGGAGGTTGTGAGCACTTCTACCGTGTTGTTGGCTTGGTGGGATTTGTGATTTGACTGTTTTGGGCTTTCTCAGCTGTACGATTCTGGGCAGTTAGCACTTTCAGGTGGGTGACCTTGCTTCCAAGAACTCTGGACTGCGTACTAATTCTATGTGTGTAGGATCGTGCATGTTAGAAATTGGAGTATTAGCATGTGTAAAACTGTATGTTGTATCTTGTATATCAGTTGTTGAATCTTTTGATTCCTACTCTATGTTAAGTAGTGAAATCTTGGAACTTGACCTAGCACCCCTGTCACATGTATCATGTTCAGCCAGTCTGTAGAAAACTCCAACTTGGGCTAGGTTTTTATTGCTCTAGACATTCCACATCACGATACTTCATTTCACTATGGACTTAGCTTTTCCTCGCCCGAGTTGTGGGCCGAGAGGTCGGGTGGTTGTGGGATGCATTTGCACTCGTGTCTGGGGACCGAGTTGAGTTGATAGCAGTCTGTAGATATGATTTCTTTGGGAGAGTGATAGTGATGGTAGATCTGGGTTCTTGGAAACTGTCTGAGAGACAGTGAGTCTCAGCTGTGTAGATTCCAGCCAGTGAGTGAGTCAGTGATTGTTTGGTAGTCGATCTTGTTGATCGAGGATTGGATCATAGCCTGCATGAGCCACATTTGAGCTTTACAGAGATACTTATGGGTTACTTTGACTCGAGCGGGTCGCTCCCCTCGAGTGCCACTCCGGAGTAGGCGAGACCGGGTTGTTGTACCGGCGTGAGTTTGAGATGTTCTTTAGCGACTTGTTGTTGCATTTGTCCCTGTGGCTGTGCTTTTGTTGGCAGCCATGGACGCCCTACGTAAGACCGCTCCTCCGGGACGTAACGGCAGTAGGTTGGCGCAGGTTTGACTGGACCCGATGTGGCAGTCAGTTTAGATTGGGTGATCAGGGAGGAGAGTTAGTTATGGCATCATGTCTTTCTGTTCCACTTTTGAGCATCTAGTTAGAGGCATAGTAGCTGTAGAGTTATTTTTCCCCAGCTTTCCATACAGCACTGCATATGTTACTTTTTGCCTCTGGTACACTTAGTGGGCAGACCGTCGGGCTTGTTGGCGGTACCCACTGAGAACTACTGTGGGATGTAGTTCTCACACCCGTCGTGGTGTCTTCTCCTCAGGGACTTCTGCTCCGGTTCCTGCAGCTCCTGTTGCTGATCCAGCTCCTTTAGACCGAGGTAAGGGAGTCGCGAGATAGATCCCCTCCTGTCATCTTTAGTGTGTGAGTAGATGTACCCCAGTACTATTTTGGTGTGTGTTTTGTCGAGTGACTACTGTAGTGAGGTTTTGAGTTGTACCTTTCTTTCCTGCTTTTCTGAGAGACTCCTGTGTTCTGGTGAGGTTGGTCTGTATATTTGTGAGTTGTAGTTTATTTTTATCTTTTTATTCCAGCTTTTCTCTTTCAGCTCTGATATCTGCTAGTGTAGATGTTTCTTTGCAGGTTAGTCGCTACGCCTATACGGGGCTTCCCGTATGGGCGGCAGATCTGTTGGCGAGCCGGGGCGCAGTATCGCCCCGGGGCGTGACAGATTAGAGTGGTATCAGAGCCTAGGATGTAGGTCTTGGAGGACTTAGGAACCCTAGGCTTGTGGTTGGACCCTAGGATGACTCGCGTGAGAGCCGTGATTTTAGCGAGAGTCCTGATTGGATTTCTAACTCTCCCGAGCAGTTCGGGGTGAGCGATTGACATGTCTTCCTTCGGTGGCAACTATGTTGGCTGCAGACAACATAGTACTTCGGGAAGGGGGACATGCCTTCTGACTTTCGCTAGATTGGGTCGAGTGATGATTTGGGTTCTGACTGTTTGCCTTGTCCCTCAGGTGGGGATGCCTCCTCGACGCTCGATGGTGACGCGTTCGCAGCCTTCGTCCTCTGAGCCCGAGCAGGAGGACTCGGGGCAGGGACAGCAGAGCGAGGTTTTGGAGCTCCGTGCCCAGATGGCACAGTTGGCTGAGGCGTCTCGACGCCAGGAGGAGGCTGTGAGTCGGTTGACGCTCTTGTTGGAGCAGAGAGCGCAGCCGGCGGTAGCACCCCCTGGGAGTTCACCGGTGCCTTCTTCCCCTGTTGTGGCACCCTCGGTTGTGCAGCCTGCACCAGCAGTTCCGGCTGAGCCAGTTTCCAGTAGGCCACCGTCTGGGACGACGGGATCTTTGACTTTGGCAGAGCAGCAGGTTTTGGTGGGTCTTTTGTTGAGGTTTCGCAAGTTTGATCCACCCCGCTTTTCGGGTATGAGTGCTGAGCCGTGGGCGGCTGAGTCTTGGGTTACGGCCATGGAGCGCCATTTCGAGAGCCTTTTTATTGATGAGAGGTTTCGAGTTTTGTTGGCTACTCATTTTCTGGAGAGCAACGCCGAGGCATGGTGGCGGCGTGTGCGACCCGCAGGTCCGCCTGGGACCCAGTTTATCTCATGGGCAGAGTTTCGCGGTATGCTTCTTGGGGCCTTCTTTCCCGAGAGTGTTCGACAGAGTTTGGAGGAGCAGTTGAGGAATCTCCGCCAGGGAGATAGGCCCGTACACGTGTACATAGCCGATTTCAATCGGCTGTTAGCTTGTATGCCCCACGTGGCCAGAGATGAGACCCACCGGATCTATATGTTCGAGAGAGGGTTGCGTCGGGACATTTATCAGTTGGTCCGCTCCCGCAGATTACAGACTTTGGAGGCCTCGATGGAGCAGGCACTTTATGTGGAGAGTGGTGAGGTCGTGATGGCAGAGGTGGCTCCAGCCCCCGTAGTGACTCCTGGGGCAAAGCGCCCGGCGCTGTTTGAGGAGGGGCAGTCGAGTAGACAGGGACCCCCGAGACCTCCCTGTTTCCACTCTCAGGGACGGGGGTATCAGGGGCGGCAGAGATCTGGGGCATCTCGTCAGTCCCAGCAGCAGCAGCAGCAGCAGCGTCGACCACCTCGACAGCAGCAGTCTCTGCAGCAGCAGCAGACTTCGCGGCAGCCGCGCCCTGATCGTTGTGTCATTTGTGGAGGACCGCACCCACCGGCCCAGTGCCCGCAGAGTCAGGGCCGCTGCTTCCGTTGCGGGCAGACCGGTCACTTCGCGAGGGCGTGCCCCAGGGCAGGTTATTCAGCTCCTTCATCAGCTTCTGCATCTTTCATTCCTCGTCAGTCAGCAGGACCTTCGGCGGCCTCCGGTAGGCCAGACTTTGCTTCATCGTCCTCGCGACAGCCAGAGCGACATCCCCCGGCGCCGAGCGGTCGAGTTTATGCCGCTCAGGTAGAGGATGCTACAGCAGCAGAGCATGTCGTCGCAGGTATTATTTTGATTTCTGCAGTTCGTACTCGTACTCTCTTTGATACCGGTGCATCGCATTCTTTTATCAGTAGAGCATTTGCATCCCTTCATGGTATAGAGGTAGTTTCTTTATCACATGCATTAGAGGTTCAGATACCAGATCATGTCTTGCATGTCGAGGAGTATTGTAGGGATTGCCCTGTGCAGTTGGGATCCTGGATTTTGCCGGCAGACTTGCTTGTCTTGCGGCAGCTCCAGGATTTCGACGTCGTGCTAGGTATGGATTGGTTGTCGAGGTACTATGCTATTATAGACTGCAGAGAGAGGACGGTGACCCTCCGCGAGCCTGGACAGGAGGAGTTCGTTTTCAGAGGCTGCCAGAGCACCTTCTTCGCGATGACTGTTTCTTCGGCGAGGGCTAGGCGGATGATTAGTAGAGGCTGCACCGCTTTCTTAGCGACGATTGTGGAGGTGCCTACGGCGGCACTGGGACTCGAGGATATTCCTGTTGTCCGCGAGTTCCCAGATGTGTTTCCCCCTGAGTTGACGACTATGCCGCCGGAGAGGGAGGTGGAGTTTGTGATTGATGTGGTACCGGGAACCACACCAATCTCAAAGGCGCCTTATAGGATGGCACCTACCGAGTTGAGGGAGTTGAAGGCCCAGCTTCAGGATCTTATGGACAGGGGCTTTGTCAGGCCTAGTGTTTCTCCGTGGGGAGCGCCAGTTTTATTTGTGAAGAAGAAGGATGGGTCGCTTCGTTTGTGTGTGGATTATCGGGAGTTGAATAAAGTGACCATCCGGAACAAGTACCCCCTTCCACGGATAGATGATTTATTTGATCAGTTGCAGGGAGCCACAGTGTTTTCGAAGATTGATCTTCAGTCAGGTTACCACCAGTTGAGGGTGAGGGCCGAGGACATCCCCAAGACGGCTTTTCGATCCCGGTATGGGCATTATGAGTTTACGGTTATGCCGTTTGGTTTGACTAATGCCCCAGCTGCATTCATGGATTTGATGAATCGGGTATTTCAGCAGTACTTGGACCTGTTTGTGGTTGTGTTCATTGATGACATCTTGATTTACTCCCGGAGCGATGTGGATCATGAGGAGCACTTGAGGATAGTGCTACAGCTTCTACGTGAGAAGAAGCTGTATGCCAAGCTCAAGAAGTGTGAGTTTTGGCTTCGGGAGGTTGCATTTTTGGGCCACTTGGTATCAGCCGCAGGAGTGGCAGTTGACCCGACGAAGATCGATACAGTTCGGGATTGGCCGAGACCGACGACGGTGACGGAGGTCCGGAGCTTTCTGGGCTTGGCAGGCTACTACCGTCGGTTTGTAGAGGGCTTTGCGAAGCTCTCTACTCCCCTGACCTGTTTGACTAGGAAGGGGATGAGGTTCATTTGGACTGAGCAGTGTCAGCGGAGTTTTGAGGAGCTGAAAAGGAGACTGATTTCAGCACCAGTTCTTACACTGCCAGTGATGGGTGATGGCTACGTGATTTATAGTGACGCCTCTCACAGCGGATTGGGTTGTGTTTTGATGCAGCATGGGAGGGTAATTGCTTATGCTTCACGGCAATTAAAGGATTATGAGAAGAATTACCCTACTCATGATTTAGAGCTGGCAGCTGTGGTGTTTGCATTGAAGCTGTGGCGGCATTACCTCTACGGTGAGCATTGTGAGATCTACACGGATCATAAAAGCTTAAAGTATCTGTTTACTCAAAAGGAGCTGAACCTGAGGCAACGCCGGTGGTTGGAGTTACTGAAGGATTACGATGTGAGTATCCTCTATCATCCCGGCAAGGCCAATGTGGTAGCAGATGCTTTGAGTCGGAGGTCAGTGCAGAGCTTGAGCATGTTGGTAACACAGCAGGCCCCACTGATTGAGCAGTTGAGGCGACTCCAGATTGAGGTTGTGTCCCCTGGGGTCTCTGCTAGACTGATGTCTATGGTCTTGCAGCCCACTCTGTTGGACAGGATTAGGGAGACGCAGAGTGAGGACCCCCACTTGGAGAGGATCAGATCCCTGATACATGCAGATCAGATAGGGGATTTTTCAGTGGATAGCTCGGGAGTACTGCGGTACAGAGACCGAGTTTGTGTGCCTTCGGATCCAGAGATCAGAGACCAGATTTTGAGAGAGGCCCATTATACACCTTATACCATCCATCCTGGTGGTACTAAGATGTATAAGGACCTCAAGGCACATTTTTGGTGGTCCGGAATGAAGCGGGACATTGGAAGATTTGTGGCTCACTGTTTAACTTGCCAGCAAGTGAAAGTAGAGCACCGAGTTCCTGCTGGCAAGTTACAGAGTCTTCCAATTCCCAAGTGGAAATGGGACCACATCACCATGGACTTTGTTACAGGGCTGCCGAGAGCGCAGAGTGGAGCCGACGCGATTTGGGTTATTGTTGATAGACTCACCAAATCTGCACATTTCTTGCCTGTTCAGATGACTTGGTCATTGGAGCGTCTGGCACAGTTGTATTTGGACGAGATAGTAAGGCTACATGGGGTACCTGCGTCGATTGTTTCTGATCGGGATCCGAGGTTTGTGTCACGATTCTGGGGGAGTTTACAGTCAGCTTTGGGGACCCAGCTCAGGTTCAGCACTGCATTCCACCCACAGACTGATGGCCAGTCTGAGCGCACTATACAGACCCTCGAGGATATGCTGAGAGCGTGCGTTATGGATTTTGGAGGTGGGTGGTACCGACACTTATCTTTGGTTGAGTTTGCGTACAACAACAGCTATCAGGCGAGCATTCAGATGGCTCCGTTTGAGGCGTTGTATGGACGCAAGTGTCGGTCACCCTTGTATTGGAGTGACGTGGGTGAGAGGAGGACTTTAGGACCAGATCTTCTTTTGGAGGCTGAGGAGAAAGTCAAAGTTGTTCGTCGACACCTTGAGGTAGCCCAGAGTCGTCAGAGGAGTTATGCAGATACTCGACGGCGAGACCTAGAGTTTCAGATTGGTGACCATGTATTCTTAAAGGTCTCGCCTTCGAAAGGGGTCCGGAGATTTGGAGTGCGTGGGAAGCTTAGTCCCCGTTTTGTTGGACCCTTTGAGGTACTTGAGAGGGTAGGCCCTGTGGCTTATAGAGTTGCTCTTCCTCCACGTTTGGCCGGTGTACACGATGTTTTTCATGTCTCAGCCCTGAGGAGATATGTCTTTGATCCGTCGCATGTGGTTGACTTCACTCCCTTGGAGATCGGTGAGGACCTGGTTTAGGAGGAGCGGCCGTTGCGGATTCTTGCTCGTGAGGTGAGGGAATTGCGCAACCGGACCATTCCGTATGTGAAAATCTTATGGAGCAATCACGAGGAGTGTGAGGCTACTTGGGAGCTGGAGACAGAGATGAGAGATGCCTACCCCTTTCTCTTCGAGACTTCCGGTTGAGGTACGTCTGTTCTACTTTACTTTGTTTCGAGGACGAAACTTCCTTTTAGTGGGGGAGGATGTAGTGGCCCTGGTTCCCACGCAACGTTCTTCCGATGAATCCACTGTTAGAACACCTATCATTGGTGTATCTGGCCCATGGTGCAACAATAGGATGCCACAGATGGACCCTGTGTGATATTACTTGCTGTGTTGGCTTTCGGCTGGGTTTGCCGAAATTTCGGAAAAGAATTAGGCCAAACAGAGGTCGGAAATGGATTCAGCACGGAAAAACGCTTGAAAACGACTATTTGCTTGTTAAATTCTGAGTCCGGATGCCCAAAAAGGGACTCCCGGAAGTTTTTCGCGCTTTTCGGTGCATGGGAACAGCCGTGGACCAGCCCCTGCCACGTGGCAGCTTCTGATTGGGCCGGCGCATACCGCTCGGTCCACAGAGCTTGGGCGCTGGTGCATGGACCGGCGCCTGGACACGTGGCGGCTGCCCATTGGCGGGCTCACGCGGCTCGGTCCACGGGGGCGCGCGGTTGGTGCAGTGGACCGGGGCGGGCCACGTGGCTTCTTCTGGTTGGTCGGTCCATACGCACCTGGCGTATGCGACGCGGCACAGTGCCACGTGGCAGACGCCGGTTGGCGGGTCAACGCACGCGCGACAGCGCGTGGACCGCGCCGGGCGCGGTGCACGATGGACCCGCCGGGCCACGTGTCGCCCGCTGGTTGGCGGGCGCAGCGACCCGGGTGGGCCGCCGTGAACCGCGGCCCGTGGTCGCCGCCGTGGACCTCGCTGCACATGGCGCGCCATGATTGGTGGGCGCATGTGCGCCGGGCGCGGGGAGCGCGGGGCCGGACACGTGGCGGCCATCGGGTGGCCCCGCACCGCTGTCCCCTGTTCGGGGGGACACGTGGCGGCACCGGATCGATCTGGGCGCGCACAGTGTTGGGCCGGGCCCAACACTGTAGGCGCCCGAATGTTCCGGGCGCCCGAAAGTTGGGCCCGAAAGCCCCTTTGACTTATCTTTTGGGCTGATTTCGGGTGAGGCCTATAAATAGGCCCCTTGGGGCTCGTTTTTGAAGCTTTTCCCGAGAGTTTTAGCCCCTGAGCCCTTTACCAATTTTCTTTCTCTCCCTCTTGTGCATCTTTTGGCGAAAGCTCAGGATTTTTGGAGGCCGCGACGACGGCGACTTCTGCCTCGGGGTGCGGAGTGACGATTTACTATTGGAGTTCCTTTTCCGTCGCAGTTTAGTCTGGGAGGTCTACCTGGCTACCCCGACGTTATTTTTGGACAATTTCTGCGGTGGCGGTTTCGTAAGAGGTAAATCTACATTTTCCATGTTGGACACTTTTTCTGGATCCGAGCTTTTCTTGGGGTTCTGGGTACATTTTTAACCCCCTTTGCGACTGTTGGTTGATTTGGACAGCACCTGCTTGTCGGATTTTTATCTCCTCATCCGGACATCGGAATTCGACGTTTCAGGACTCTATCGACATCTACTCTTCGCGAGGATCGCCGTCATATTTTTATTGGAATTTTTGGAGGAGGTTTTTCAGGTGAAAATTTCGTGTTAATGGGACTGTTCACCACAGATTTTGGGATTGTGGATTTCTTGTGGATTAAAGTGTAATTTTGGTGTATGTTTTTACCCAGGAGGTTGTGAGCACTTCTACCGTGTTGTTGGCTTGGTGGGATTTGTGATTTGACTGTTTTGGGCTTTCTCAGCTGTACGATTCCGGGCAGTTAGCACTTTCAGGTGGGTGACCTTGCTTCCAAGAACTCTGGACTGCGTACTAATTCTATGTGTGTAGGATCATGCATGTTAGAAATTGGAGTATTAGCATGTGTAAAACTGTATGTTGTATCTTGTATATCAGTTGTTGAATCTTTTGATTCCTACTCTATGTTAAGTGGTGAAATCTTGGAACTTGACCTAGCACCCCTGTCACATGTATCATGTTCAGCCAGTCTGTAGAAAACTCCAACTTGGGCTAGGTTTTTATTGCTCTAGACATTCCACATCACGATACTTCATTTCACTATGGACTTAGCTTTTCCTCGCCCGAGTTGTGGGCCGAGAGGTCGGGTGGTTGTGGGATGCATTTGCACTCGTGTCTGGGGACCGAGTGGAGTTGATAGCAGTCTGTAGATCTGATTTCTTTGGGAGAGTGATAGTGATGGTAGATCTGGGTTCTTGGAAACTGTCTGAGAGACAGTGAGTCTCAGCTGTGTAGATTCCAGCCAGTGAGTGAGTCAGTGATTTGTTTGGTAGTCGATCTTGTTGATCGAGGATTGGATAATAGCCTGCATGAGCCACATTTGAGCTTTACAGAGATACTTTACAGAGATACTTATGGGTTACTTTGACTCGAGCGGGTCGCTCCCCTCGAGTGCCACTCCGGAGTAGGCGAGACCGGGTTGTTGTACCGGCGTGAGTTTGAGATGTTCTTTAGCGACTTGTTGTTGCATTTGTCCCTGTGGCTGTGCTTTTGTTGGCAGCCATGGACGCCCTACGTAAGACCGCTCCTCCGGGACGTAACGGCAGTAGGTTGGCGCAGGTTTGACTGGACCCGATGTGGCAGTCAGTTTAGATTGGGTGATCAGGGAGGAGAGTTAGTTGTGGCATCATGTCTTTCTGTTCCACTTTTGAGCATCTAGTAAGAGGCATAGTAGCTGTAGAGTTATTTTTCCCCAGCTTTCCATACAGCACTGCATATGTTACTTTTTGCCTCTGGTAGACTTAGTGGGCAGACCGTCGGGCTTGTTGGCGGTACCCACTGAGAACTACTGTGGGATGTAGTTCTCACACCCGTCGTGGTGTCTTCTCCCCAGGGACTTCTGCTCCGGTTCCTGCAGCTCCTGTTGCTGATCCAGCTCCTTCAGACCGAGGTAAGGGAGTCGCGAGATAGATCCCCTCCTGTCATCTTCAGTATGTGAGTAGATGTACCCCAGTACTATTTTGGTGTGTGTTTTGTCGAGTGACTACTGTAGTGAGGTTTTGAGTTGTACCTTTCTTTCCTGCTTTTCTGAGAGACTCCTGTGTTCTGGTGAGGTTGGTCTGTATATTTGTGAGTTGTAGTTTATTTTTATCTTTTTATTCCAGCTTTTCTCTTTCAGCTCTGATATCTGCTAGTGTAGATGTTTCTTTGCAGGTTAGTCGCTACGCCTATACGGGGCTTCCCGTATGGGCGGCGGATCTGTTGGCGAGCCGGGGCGCAGTATCGCCCCGGGGCGTGACACTATTGCTTGTTACTTTAAAATAAAACTCTTTCAAATGGACGTTAAGAGCGCGTTTTTAAATGGGTTTTTGAATAAGGAAGTTTATGTGGCTCAACCGAAAGGTTTTGTAGACTGTAAACTACCTAACCATGTTTTTCGTTTGAAAAAGGCTCTTTACGGTTGAAAACAAGCACCGCGAGCGTGGTACGAAAGGTTGACAAAGCACCTTTTGGAGAAGGGCTATACTCGAGGGGGAGCAGATCGGACTCTCTTTGTGAAGCATTATCAAAATAACTTCATTGTTGCACAAATCTATGTCGATGACATTGTGTCTGGAGCAACAAAGGATAATGATGCTTCTAAATTCGCAGAAACCATGGAAAGCGAATTTGAGATGTCTATGATGGGGGAACTGACATACTTTCTTGGATTGCAAGTGAAACAAAATGGTGAAGGCATCCATCTGTGTCAATCCAAGTATGCAAAGGAGTTGGTAAAGAAATTCGGATTAGAAGATTTTAAAGATTTTCCTACTCCTATGGGAACTAGCAATAAGGGATTAGGAAGTGAATCTCTTAGTGAGAATGTAGACGAGAAACTTTATCGCAGCATGATTGGAAGTCTACTTTACCTCACAGCTAGTCGCTTGGATATATCCTTTAGTGTTGGGATTTGCGCGAGATATCAATCAGCACCAAAGGAGGTTCACCTGAAAGCGGTGAAATGGATCATCCGGTACATCAAAGGAACCATTAATTTCAGAATTTGGTATCCTATGGGAACAAGTCTAGATATTATTGGATACTCAGATGCCGATTGGGCAGGATCTGTGGATGATCGGAAAAGTACGAGTGGTGCATGTTTTTATCTTGGCCATTGTCTTGTTGCATGGCATAGTAAAAAGCAAAACTGCATTGCACTCTCGACTGCCGAAGCGGAATATATCTCAGCGGGTAGTTGTTCAACTCAACTCATTTGGATGAAAAGCGTGTTGAGCGACTTCCGGATTTTAGCAACTTCGGTAACTGTTTTATGTGACAATACTAGTGCTATAAATATTTCAAAAAACCCTGTGTTGCACTCTAGAACAAAACACATTGAACTTAGATATCATTTTCATAGAGAGCTAGTTGAATCAAATATTCTTCAAATTTCCTACATTTCAACTGAAGATCAATTAGCTGACTTGTTAACAAAACCTTTGGATCAAAAACGTTTTATTCATTTGCGTAAAGCAATTGGAATGCTTTCCTTGAAATCACCTCTTTTTGAAACTTTTGTTTAGGTTAGGTTTTGTTTTTGTGTTTTTGTTCATTATCTATGCTTAGACATAGAACATTAATTGAGCATTAGTTTTGATTGACTTTAACTGCATCCTTTTATATATTTAGAAATCTATTATGCTTTAGATGTCATAATATTTCATTTGATGCAATGATCATTTATGTCAATTAACTCATCTTTGTTTTGATCAAAGTCAATTTCTCTCTTAATGATCTCTTGGTATAGTTTTTATCTTATTTGACTGTTTAGTCGAGTATGAAATCGAGATCAATATTTGGCTGAATACTTTATATCTTAAATAATTGATAGCCAATTGAGGGGGAGTCAAAGAAAAAGTATTATGCTCAAAAGATGTGGAAAGAGTTACATCCCAATGAGGAGCGTGAAAACTACTACCACATGGAGGAAAGAGCTACCACCTCGGTCGTCCGAGTACTGTGTGCAGCTACCACATGTATACCAAGCAAGGTTTTTCAAGTTTGATTAAATAAAATGCATGTTGAAATACTTGACTCTGTCAAAATTTCAAGGTTGGTATAAGGTGGGAATTTTAATGAAAGATGCTCAAAGAGCCACTCTCTTCAATAAATTGACTAGATATATTATCTAACTTATCTGGGATGTTAGACATCTATTGATCTTTGTATTTCATTTTCTTTACCGAATTGATGATTTGATAAAGGCATTACTCATAAGATCAAGTTAGATGTAATTGAAGTTGTTCAACTTTAAGGGATTTAATTTTTATAAATTTTCGTTTCATTTGTTGGATGTTATTGATAGATTTGGCATAATCTATTTCTTGTTGTATGAAACGATGATTTTCATTTAAAGTTGATACACAAAAGTGCTTACAATCTTTTTATGGTTTTTCTAGAATTTCTCTGAAATTTTCTAAAGAAAAAGTTGGAGCCGATCCGGATTGGACCTGCCGATCGGGATCCCGAACGCAGATATTCTTCTGCGGGCAGACGATCCGGATTGGATTTGCCGATCCGGATCCCGAACGCAGATTTTCTCTGCGGGTAGCCGATCCGGATCGTAATCACGAACTGATCCGGATCGCGGCTAGGGTTTTATATAGAACAAAAGGGTTTTTGATTTCTTTTACTCCAATCTTTTGTTCCAAAGTTTCCAGAGCTTCTCTCTCTAGAATTCATCCATCTTGGAAGCTTTCAAACTCAAGTTCTTCGATTCCAAGTAAGTTTTATTGATCAAAATCTCGGTTTTTCACAGTTTTTCATATTCTTCCTCAAAACGTGATGAAATTCTTGTATCTATTTCGTTTGTGGATGGTTTTTGATCAAATTTCTTTTGAAATAAGAACTCTGGGTAGATTAGTTTTGATTATATGCTAGGTATTCTCAAGATAAACGAATTTTTGGCCTTCGATTTCAAAAATTACGATTTTAGGGCATATAATGGGAATTTTCGAAAATCATGCGATTGATCTATTTTTAAAATTCCTTTTGCAAAACTAATTTGATTCTTAGTCTCTCTACACGATAATGATTGTTTGGGTACAATTTTTCTAATTTTTGAAAATTAACAATTTTTTCGTGTTCTTGAGGTGTTGCTCACAGGATTTCTTTTCATAAGCATTTGCAACAATGGCATTCACATGGATCATAGTTCTTCTTGTTGCGATGGTACATACTAGAGCAACCAATAAATTAAAGAGGGCAAAGAAACCGTTTCGTAAAGGAGAATGTGTTCACCTTGAAGACTCAGAATCTGAACCAGAAAAGGATGAGGTCAATTGGGATGAGTTGTCAGATGATGAAACACATCCTGTAAAATCGACACAGAAAACCTCTGTTGTTTCGAAAGGAAAAACTGCAATGGACACTAGAAAAGCACCTATGACTGCCCCATCCATCTCCGTGAAGAGGAAGAGACTAGCTCGATGCTTTGGACGAGCACGAAATACTGATGTTAGCAAACCAATAGCTCCTGACTCCCCGCCTCGCATGGAAGAAGTGTTCGTTAACACTGATCGCCTTAGAGCTTTTGAACATCGTGAATGCATCGGTGAACGACATGTCAACATTGAAGCTCTCCGAAATCACTCACCAGAGTTTGGGATTTTAATTGAACAAACTAATCTTATTCAAGTCTGTCGATTCCCGGAATTACTTGGATATTGTTTGTATCGTGTAAGAACCTTTTACACAAATGCAAGACATCTTCAGGAAGATGAACTTGGTTCTATGCAATTCTACACAAACATCCAAGGGATGAGATTAACAATCACTCCGCAGTTAATCGGCGAGGTACTAGGAATGGAATCAAACAGATCGGGGTTCAACTATTTGATGGGAAGAAGTTTGACGAATGCCATGTGGCAAACCGTGATAGAAGGAATTTGTTTGGAAGGAACTGAATCAGCAGATGGTAAATCTATAAAATCCAAACAACTTCGGCTTGAGTACCGATTTCTTAACTTCATCACGTGTTACAACATTCTCCCTAACTTGCAGACAAAGGTATTGAGATGGGATAGAATGCTATTCTTATATCTCCTAGGTCATCCTTCTGAGGCCGTAGGGTTGAATATGAACATCCCGTACATAATTTGGAATAGAATGTCTAGATATGTTACGCATCCGCATCCTACTGAACGACTTCCATTCCCATTGATCATCATGAGGATCTTGAAAAAGTTTAAGATTGATATCAGCTCGACATCATATCAACACTGTTGGGGGATGATAGATGAATCAACAATTGTGAAGTCTCTTCACAAATTGCCTCATGTCACTTCGACTCCTTCCTCTACAAAGAAACCTTGTGCAGGCACCTCTGCCTCGCCTTCACATCAAGCACCAGGAGCTGATGATGAAGCATCAATAACCGCCGTCTACAAACAGCAACAGAGACTGTCTTTTCAACAGGAGCAAATCACCAAAAAGCAGAGGCGAATCTCCGAAGAACTCGAAATAATCACAGCGTCCCAAATCACACTAACTAAGACGGTCTCGTCAATGAAGAAGTTAATGCAGAAAATGTTCTCGAAAATGGGATACAACGCCTCGGATGACTCAGATTCAGATACTTGAATCGTTTGTCTATAATTCTCTTGTGCAGGAACTTCAGATTTTTAACTTTTTTTGTGCAGGTTTTTACGTTTTAGTTTTTTCGTTTTAGTTCTCACACATTTTACTTGAACTGTTAACTATTCTCTCCATTTTGGTAATTTTTGGCTAATTTTTGTGACAAAAAGGGGGAGAGAGAGATAACAATGATACAAATGTTTGTGAGAAACTTGAAACTATAGAGGTAAGTATAACCTCAACTTGAAGGTAAGTAGAACTTCAACTTTCGGTTTTCATTTGTGTTTGAATGCATGCCTCGACTAACTATTCGACTAACTATTTGGGCATGTAATATAACTAACAAGTTGATGTTCACTAACATGACATTTGGATTTTGATTGCATAGAAGATATGTTGGTATTTTAACTATGATCAATTTACATATCTGAATGTATAAATGTCATGGTAAGTATAAATGAGTATAAACTTCATCTCTGTATGTGGTTTTTGAATGATATAAAATTCTTGAGGTATCTAATGATTTCTTTTGTCAAGAATGATTTCTTTTGCAGAGAGTACAGATGTCTAAGTCTAGAGTCTGTTTTAGGAGTTTAACTCATGTATTTTATTTTGGATCTCCATTGTAAATTTTTGTTGTATGGTGATAGCAACAAAAATATCTTTTTGAATTTTCTTGAGTGGATCTATGTTTTGTCACGAAACTGCCAAAGGGGGAGATTGTTACGGAATTTAAGTTGGCGTATTTCGTGAATTCGGTTAAGTCTTGAAGATTGAAGGTAAAGAAAGTTGGATCATATAACTCAATCTCAAGAAAGAAGAATTCAAAAGGATCATGTATGTTTAACTTAATATCTTTGGTGATCCGAATACTTCTTATAGTGTAGAAACACTTGGATGGATTTTTAATTGCATAAATATCAAAAACTGGACATGGGACATGTTCAGGATCTGGATCAGACTGTTCAATCCGGATCCCGAAGGTTGTTCGTTCATACACCAGTTCAATCCGGATCGTAGCCTTCCTTGATCCGGATCCCGAACACTGGGTTTACCATTTTATTTGAACGATCTGGAGCAGGCTTTGCAATCCGGATCCCGAACGTTGATGTTTGGTGAACTGTATGAACGATCCGGATCAAGCACTTTGATCCGGATCCCGAACCTTCATTTTTCTGGAAACTGTTTTTCTCGCTACTGCAATCTCGATCGCCGATCTCCGATCCGGATCGTTGTCATGTAAAAATTCCAGAAAAAGATAGTTTTTGATCCTTATCTTTTTCCAAGGGTTTCTAACCTATAAATAGACCCTATGATTCTTTTTCTAGGGCTAATCCACATAATCGAAAAAGAAGCCGTCATCTTTTATACGGCCTAAGATCCACATATAGAGAAGAAAGGAAATCATAGATTCTATCTTATGTTTCTTCATCTATATTGATTGATTTGATTCTAGGTTTTCATACTCACATTTTGAGTAGAATCAAATCAATGAATACTTAGATGGTATTCCGATCTATTCTAATCTAAGTATTCGGCGGATCATCACCACCCAAAAAACAACGATTTACCCCAAAATCGGCGCGTGGACTCGCGTGGCCTTGTGGATTCAAGGTGCTACCGCTCTCGTGGATTCGGAGCGAGGTACGTTCGTGGATTCGAAGCGTGCTACTGGGTGAAGACCGTGGATTCGGTCGGACGTCGTGGACTCGACGTTGGACGCCGTGGATTCGGCGTTGGACGCAAATCGTGGATTCGAGAAGCGTCGTGGAGCGAGCGGAGAAGATCAACTAGGAGCGTATGGAAAAGGTTGAGTCGTCTGTGAGTACGGTATATCACCTTGTACGTGTTTAATTCTAGTGTATTTCACCGTGTTATCGGTCCCGTGGTTTTTTACTCCGGTTTGGAGTTTTCCACGTAAAAATCTCTGCGTGTTATTTATTTTTTTCGCATTGGGTTTTATATCGCAAAGATTTTTGAGTGTTTATTGTTTCCACCTATTCACCCCCCTCTAGGTGTTTTTTTCTCTATTTAGATCCAATTATATATAACCCGACACCTCGGACTTAACTTTCCTTTTAGGCCGAAACGTCGGTTTCCTTTGGATGGTGAAACTCGGAGCAATACATGCTCACCTACCATGAACTCTAAGTCTCGTCGTCTGTTGTCCGCGTAACTTTTCTGTCTGCTCTGGGCGGTCAGTAGTCTTTGTCTGATCATCGCACCTTCGCCTCGGTCTCCTCCACCAAATCTGGGCCCAAAAACATACGCTCACCCAAGTCATCCCAGCATATTGGAGACCGACAGCGGCGCCCATACACAGCCTCGTATGGTGCCATCTGGATACTGGCTTGATAGCTGTTGTTGTAGGCAAACTCCACGAGGGGTAGGTATCGCGACCACCCTTCGCCCAAGTCCAAAACGCACGCTCGAAGCATGTCTTCCACAATCTGAATCACCCGCTCTGATTGCCCGTCGGTCTGCGGGTGAAACGCCGTACTAAAATGCAACTTGGTTCCCATCGCTTGTTGCAGGCTCCGCCAAAATTTGACACGAATCGCGTGTCTCTGTTCGACGTAATAGATGTCGGTACCCCATGCAACCTTACTATCTCATTGATGTATGTTTGTGCCAGTCGTTCCCGAGTCCACGTTGTGTGTATGGCCAGAAAGTGGGCCGATTTCGTCAAGCGGTCCACAATGACCCATATCGCATCGTGTCCTTGTGGCGATCTCGGGAAACCGGTCACAAAATCCATGGTAATCCTTTCCCCACTTCCATTCGGGCACCGGTAGTGGTTGCAACTTTCCCGCCGGTCGTTGATGCTCGGCCTTCACTCGTTGGCATGCCAGGCAGTGTGCCACAAATCGAGTCACATCTTCCTTCATCTTGGGCCACCAGAAGGTCTGTTTAACGTCCTTGTACATCTTCGTTCCCCCGGGGTGCGCCACATAAGGAGCGGTATGCGCCTCCCTCAGGATTTCCTCTTTGAGCTCCGGTAGATCCGGCACACAGATTCGTCTCGAAACCGTATCGTGCCATCGGAGCTTACTGTGTAACCGCCCTCCTAGTCGGCGGTTATCCTGCCTCGCACCAGCTGGAGTTGGTCATCGGTCGACTGCCCTTCAAGAATCCTGTCCAGCAGGTGGGCCTGACCACTAGAGTCAGAAGTTGTGCGACCGTGCCCGCCGGTACCACTTCCAGTCTTAACCGCGAAAATTCCCGCAATCAGACATTCTTGCTGGGTGATAGCATCTACACCTGCTTCCTCGGCCTGCCCCCTTGCGACTCAAGGCGTCGGCTACCACATTCGCTTTTCCCGGATGATAGTGGATCGTCATGTCGTAGTCTTTCAGTAGCTCGAGCCACCGCCTTTGTCGCAAGTTTAGCTCCTTTGGGTGAAGAGGTACTTGAGACTCTTATGATCAGAGTACACGTTGCAGTGTGCTCCATACAAGTAATGTCTCCATAGCTTGAGGACGAACACAACCGCTGCGAGCTCCAAATCATGCACGGGGTAATTCCGCTCATAATCCTTGAGTTGCCTTGACGCATAGGCTATAACCCTTCCCCGTTGCATAAGAACTCTCCCAGTCCGTTCCGCAACGCATCGCAAAATACTTCATAACCCTCCCCCGGTTCTGGTAAGGCGAGAATCGGGGCCCGCGTCAATCTATCCTTGAGCTCCTCGAAGCTCTTCTGGCACTGATCCGTCCAGATAAACTTCTCCCCCTTTCGAGTGTTAAACGATTCAAGGGGTGGCTATCTTAGAGAAGCCCTCCACGAAGCGCCGGTAATACCCGGCTAATCCCAGGAAGCTTCGAACCTCCGTCACCGTTGTCGGTCGGGGCCAGTCCGTCATCGAGTCTATCTTCCTTGGGTCCACCGAGACTCCGGACGCCGAGACTACGTGCCCAAGAAATCCACCTTACGGAGCCAAAACTCACACTTTTGAGTTTGACGTAGAGTTTCTGTTCCCGTAAGGTCTGGAGGACTGTGCGCAGATGTTCTTAATGTTCCTCATCTGTATCGGGATAGATGAGGATATCGTCGATGAAGACCACCAACGAACAAATCCAGGAAGGGTTTGAACACCCTATTCATCATGTCCATGAATACTGCCGGGGCGTTAGTGAGCCCGAAAGGCATCACTGTAAATTCGTAGTGGCCATAGCGAGTCCGGAAGGCCGTCTTGGGGACGTCCTCCCTTTAACCCTGAGCTGATGATAGCCTGACTGCAGATCAATCTTTGAAAACACCGTTGCCCCTTGCAGTTGGTCGATTAGGTTGTCGATCCTTGGCAGGGGGTACTTATTCTTAATGGTGGCCTTGTTTATTTCCGGTAGTCTATGCACAACCGGAGGCTTCCGTCCTTCTTCCTCACGAACAGGACGGGCGCGCCCATGGTGACGCGCTTGGTCTGATAAAACCTTTGTCCAAAAGGTCCTCCAGCTGTGCCTTGAGTTCTTTCAACTCAGCGTAGGCCATCCTGTACGGTGCCTTGGTGATGGGCTTGGTGCCGGGGAGTAGTTCAATAGGGAAGTCAACTTCTTGTTCGGGCGGCATCCCAGGAAGTTCCGCCGGAAATACATCCGAAAATCCCTTACGACTGGGATGTCATGCCTAACCTAGATTATGGATCCACGCGACCAAACGATCTCTTGGGTCCTTAATCGCTGGGTAGAGGGGTGGGGCCCATCTATTTCTTACGTGATCCCTAGCAGGTCTCACTAAGTACGCAAGGGTCTCTTACGCTCCGAAACCCGCCCGCGCACATAGGCCGGGGAGGTTTCGCCTAGTACTTAAGGATTCCTTCCCCAATCCGCACTAGGCGTGTCCGGGAATAGGGGAGGGAAAAGACAGGGGGAGAGAGAGAGAGTGTGTCGGACGAGGGTAATAAGCTTAGGTGTGGCCGGTGCTCCTAAACAGAAGGAAAAAAAAAAGGAAACATCCGTTACCTGTTATCACTTGTTCCGGGACATCGCATCCTCCACCGTGGTAGTTCGGGGAGTACGCCCACAACCCTCAGGCCAGCGTCGTACAGCGTGTTGAGGTAGGGGCTTGGTGTCTGGAGAGTCTGCGGAGTACTGGTCGCCGGGTAGGTCCTTTGGCTGAGCGGGGGCTGCAGCACTCTCTGGTTCTCCTGGCTGTGGTGTGGCGGGGGTAGCGGTTTTCTTTGTTTCGTCCGGTCGCGGCACCGGGGGTCTAGTGACAGCCGGCTTCCGGGGGCACGAGAAGCGTGAGTGACCCGGCTTGCCGCACTTGAAACAGTGGTCGTCCCTCCAGGGCAGCTCATAAGTCGGTGTGCACCGTCGCATATGACGCACGGCTTCCATTGTGGTTTGGGTCCCCTCTTTGTTGTTTGCCCCGCATTCCATTCTGTCCTTGGGCGCTTGGGCGCCCGTCCGTCCTTGGAGGGGCCCCCCGTCGGACCGAGGTGGTGAAATCTTTGTCCCCACGGTAACCGGGGTGACCCTGCTGAGCTCGTACCTCGGCGAGTTCCCGCTCAGCCTGCATGGCCAGGCCGACCGCCTATTGGAACGTGGGGTAACCTGCCGGCGGCATTCCCCGATAGGCGTCGTCCCTGGCGTCTCGCTGAGTGCGGTCGATACCCTCGAAGTCTCGAGTCAGTAGGCATAGGCGCTCAGTGAGAGTTAACAGTTGTCCTGTCACGTCACGTAGCTGGTTTCGGAGCAAGAGATTGGCTGCGGCTGCGGGATCCATCCTATCCGTTTAAAAGAGTTAGCGCTCGGTAGCCGAATCCTGGTCGTTGTCCGCTGTAAACAAAGAAGCCGCGTTAACCCTAACATTATCACCCTAGCACCTTGACTTACAACGCACTTATATTAAACCCCGTTTCCCCGTACTCTCACGTACTACCGCACCTATACCTTGGTTATCTCGTGTCCCAATTTGCTTGTGGCATCATACACTGTGGATGTGGATCTCCGACTACTGTGGTTATGGTTGTTTTTTCTCTGATACCATATAATCTGTCACGCCCCGGGAGGTCTTAGTATAAGCGGAAAAACGTGTATTATATTTTTTTTTCTTCACACGGAAGATCAACCTCGCCCCCGGTGCACAACAGACCGCCACATACACAAATTCACTCTGCAATCGGACAGAGTCTCCTTTGTATATGCACGGCGTCCCATTTACAATACCAACCATCAACCATACAGTCGTCATCAAACATAGAGCAGGAGAAGTAATTACCTACGGTTTTGCAAACGGCGTCCACCCGACACCCAATTTTTAAAACAATTACACATCCAAACAAGAGAGCGGCGACATCGTTTGGAAAGGATAAATCCAGAGGTCTACAAAATCTGTGCCCACGCGGCACTCTGCTTTTGAAAACGTTTTCGCAATCATTTTTATGATGATAAAAACATGCCGCGCCCGAAATCACGAAAGTATGTCTAAATCGTAATAGTACATCCATTCCATAGTGCTAACTATAACTAATATGATCCACAGATGCAAATTTAACTAACTGTAGTTAAGAAAGAATTGAGATAAATCCAAGGAGCAACGAATAGAAAGCCTCCTACGACTACGGTCCTCCCGACGCAGTCTCACCACCATCCCGACTAATGCCTAGTCAAACCTGTCACGGAGTGGGTAAAGTCAGTGACAAATAAAGTAGATGTCTTAGTAATTAACGTTGAATTGAAAACAAACCGATTATACCAGAACCTTTCGCTAAAACCCTGTTACAAATAAGCTGGGCTCCATCCCCAGAGTACCTGTCGGAGAGACGGAAGTCTCCCCTCGTGCACAGTCACATTACCCCCATGATGCTTTTTACCTCTTCACCGAGCTAGTGCGGCCCTTAGCTGGCATGAAGAGGTCCCCACCCCATACACGTGGGGCACACGGGTCACTCGGACCACTTCTCCGAAAAGTAACACCATGCGGAGGCCAATCCGCCAGTGTACGTGCAGCATCCAAAACCGAATTTGCCGATGTCGGCGTGTATTAAGCCCCGCGACCGCAGCCGCCATAATTATTAATAAAGAGTATTAAGCCCCGCGACCGCAGCCGCCACAATTATTAATAAAAAGTATTCTGCGAAGGGTATAACAGTCCATCTACTTTATTAGACAAGTTAATGAGCCTTTACGATGATATGGTGCAAATGCACTCGTTGCACTTATAGCAAGGGTACCCACTGGTTGCGAGGGAATCGGAGCACCCGGATCTTTCGCACACCCCATTGCGTATCTGGACCTAAGAAGAGTCCATAAGGGTAACCAAAGCCAGAACACGCACTAACTCTACAAAACAAAAGCCCGACATTACCCGTCCGACGGAAGCCCAAGGAAATCGTCAAACCGTCGATCAACGGATTTCCCCGCGCAGCCGTCGCCGCCTGCCGGGCCCCGCGCCGCCCGAACCCATGCGGCGGCCCTCCGCGGGCAGCGCCCGCGCGGGTGTGGTCCGCGCGGCGCTCGGCGGCGCCCACACGGGCGCGGCCTGCGCGGCTCCCGTGCGTCGCCGCGCGGGTGCTGGCCCGCGCGCGCCGCTCGGTGCCCCGTGCGGTGCAATCCCGCACGGCGGCCGCGCGGTGCCCGCGCGGGTATGACCCGCGCGGCGTCCGTGCGGTTACGATTTGCGCGGCGCCCGCGGGGTGCCCGCGCGGTGCCCGTGTGGTGCCCGCGGGTACGATCCGCGCGGCTCCCGCGGTTGCCGCCCGCGCGATGCCTTAGCGTCATCGCGCGGTCTCCGCCGCCGTGTCGTGCCCTAACTTGCGCAACGACGGCGCCGGTGGCGGAGATGACGGAGAAGACCCAACCCTAAACAAAAACGTAAAAGAAGATCCCGAAACCACAACGAGGATTCACTCACCGGATTAATCCACGGGAGTTCGTCTGATCGCGCTCTTGTCTCCGGCTCATTGTTCGGGGTGATCGGACTCCTTCGTTTCCTTTATTTCCTCCTTCTTTCCTTCGGCTAGGGTTCCGTTCTTTTATTTCTTCTCTTTTCGCGTTCTTTCTTTTGGCTAGGGTTCTCCTCGTACGTATTAATTCAACCCCCTTTTTTAAATCCTAGTCGCCGATTAATTAATTTCCCAAATTAATTATCATAGGAAATACCAACCCAAATTTAATTGCACATACCGATTATTAATAATCACTTAATTAATTAATCACACAGAATATCCAAATTCCCCTAAAAAGCATGCCGGATATTTTACGCGGACTTTTCGATGCACTGCCTTAAGTCATCGCGGTTCTTAAAAACCCATTCCGGAGATCGTACATCGGATTCCCAATCCGATAGCACCATCGGTCTCGTTTTCAGCCCTTCAACGGAAAAATACCCGCACCGCACACTGGAACCGAGTTTTCAAACGTTAAATAATTTATTCCAATTAAGGGCATAATAATGTAACATGTGAGTCCCCAATTAGCCGTATAAATTAAAAGCAAAACATACAGTGGGCCCAGATTGTAGTGGAAAATTCACAGTTTTGGAAAATTCCGAGAAATTACGGGAGCTCCGTAAAGTGTTTTAAGGCCACAGTAAAAGGTTCGCGTTGATCGGACACCCGGATAGTGAGAACGGGCTCCGCCAGCGGATTTGAATACAGTGAGGGACTTTTGGTGACCCAGATGGTGGTCCAAAAGGAAAATTTAAGTACCATGAGGTAAATTAAGTTAAAAACTGTGGCTGCCCGTCAAATTTGAGCGGAAACCGGGCGAGAAAACGGGCGAAAAACGGACAAAAAAAACGTGAAAAACTGGGCTTTGGGCCCAAGTTTCGGGCGCCCGAAAGTGGG